>CM051710.1:16432019-16827019 GCA_028022725.1 Lycodopsis pacificus | reverse complement strand
CTGTGCTCCACCCGTCTCCTCCACTCTCACCCCCTGTGCTCCACCCGTCTCCTCCACTCTCACCCCCTGTACCCCACCCGTCTCCTCCACCCTCACCTCCTGTGCTCCACTTGTTCCCTCTTGTCCGTCCTGCTCGTCCCCTCTGTCCCCCTCGGTGCGTCTCCGGTTCTGGTCTCTGTTTGAGCCGTGTCCCCAGGACAAGCTCTGCTCACATGTCCTTGTCTCCCACAGCTGTAACACTTGAAATCGTTTGTCTTTGCAAAGATGACGTAGTCAAAGTCGTCCACAGTGAGCGTGAAGCTGAGGTCGACTACTCTGCTCCTGTTGCTGGGAATCATGTAGACATGTCTCCTGTGAGACACGACGTGCTGCAACAGAGGAGACTGAAATCCAGAGGACACTCTCTGAACCGGAGACACCACCTTCCCATGTTTGGACAGCTCTTTGATGATGGCTTCTCCCTTTATGAACGGCGGCACGTTGGACACGGTGACTTTCACGTCCCGTGAGGCGAGAGGATACGTGTGCAGGAAGTGTTCCCCCACGGAGATCCCGTGCATCTGCACCACGTCCGCAGCTTCCAAACTGTCCAGAAAGATGACCACAGCGCTGTTCATCCGCGCTGCGGACTTCACGTGGCTGTGGCCGACAAGCTCACCCACTCCCAGGCTGATCTCCTCCACCGAACACCCGAACAGCGGGGGTGGGACCTTCACGCCGTGTTCCCTTGTTAGCTCCGTCAGCCGCATGCTAGCGGCTAGCACGCCGACAGCACCTGCTGCCCGGCTGCAATCCGCTCAAAAACACCCAAAAAACCCGATAAAAGTCCACAAAAAAACCCGTAAACCCTGCACACCCCACTACACTATCATACCCAACATTACCCCGTGAAGAAAAAGATCGGAAAATCACTATTTTTAACGCTCTCAATCACACTCCGTCAACTCCCACCTCCTGCCACTCAGACAAGAAGAAGAAGAAGAAGAAGAAGAAGAAGAAGAAGAAGAAGAAGAAGAAGAAGAAGAAGAAGAAGAAGAAGAAGAAGAAGAAGAAGAAGAAGAAGAAGAAGAAGAAGAAGAAGAAGAAGAAGAAGAAGAAGAAGAAGAAGAAGAAGAAGAAGAAGAAGAAGAAGAAGAAGAAGAAGAAGAAGAAGAAGAAGAAGAATTCACGTGCCTGTGTTGCTGTGCTTATGAGCGACAGCGCTCAGTAGCCCGTTGTAATAATACTATGAGTGAGGAGCGGAGGACCGAGTCCTGCTGCCAGGACGGAGTCATCAGAGTAGTGTAAAAAAAGTATTTCAATCGGCGCAGGCACCAAAATGAAGCACCGAAATCTGCGTTACGTTTCTGTCTGGTCCGGTAGGTGACAGAGAGTGACCCAGGGTGACAGAGCGTGACGCAGGGTGACCCAGGGTGACAGAGCATGACCCAGGGTGACAGAGAGTGACAGAGCGTGACCCAGGGTGACAGAGCGTGACCCAGGGTGACAGAGCGTGACCCAGGGTGACAGAGAGTGACCCAGGGTGACAGAGAGTGACAGAGCGTGACCCAGGGTGACAGAGAGTGACAGAGCGTGACCCAGGGTGACAGAGCGTGACCCAGGGTGACAGAGCGTGACCCAGGGTGACAGAGAGTGACCCAGGGTGACAGAGAGTGACAGAGCGTGACCCAGGGTGACAGAGCGTGACCCAGGGTGACAGAGAGTGACCCAGGGTGACAGAGAGTGACAGAGCGTGACCCAGGGTGACAGAGAGTGACAGAGCCTGACCCAGGGTGACAGAGCGTGACCCAGGGTGACAGAGCGTGACCCAGGGTGACAGAGAGTGACCCAGGGTGACAGAGAGTGACCCAGGGTGACAGAGAGTGACCCAGGGTGACAGAGAGTGACCCAGGGTGACAGAGCGTGACCCAGGGTGACAGAGCGTGACCCAGGGTGACAGAGAGTGACCCAGGGTGACGCAGAGTGACCCAGGGTGACGCAGAGTGACCCAGGGTGACAGAGAGTGACCCAGGGTGACAGAGCGTGACAGAGCGTGACCCAGGGTGACAGAGAGTGACCCAGGGTGACAGAGCGTGACCCAGGGTGACAGAGAGTGACCCAGGGTGACAGAGAGTGACCCAGGGTGACAGAGAGTGACAGAGCGTGACCCAGGGTGACAGAGAGTGACCCAGGGTGACAGAGCGTGACCCAGGGTGACAGAGAGTGACCCAGGGTGACAGAGAGTGACAGAGCGTGACCCAGGGTGACAGAGAGTGACAGAGCCTGACCCAGGGTGACAGAGCGTGACCCAGGGTGACAGAGCGTGACCCAGGGTGACAGAGAGTGACCCAGGGTGACAGAGAGTGACCCAGGGTGACAGAGAGTGACCCAGGGTGACAGAGAGTGACCCAGGGTGACAGAGCGTGACCCAGGGTGACAGAGCGTGACCCAGGGTGACAGAGAGTGACCCAGGGTGACAGAGCGTGACCCAGGGTGACGCAGAGTGACCCAGGGTGACGCAGAGTGACCCAGGGTGACAGAGAGTGACCCAGGGTGACAGAGCGTGACAGAGCGTGACCCAGGGTGACAGAGAGTGACCCAGGGTGACAGAGCGTGACCCAGGGTGACAGAGAGTGACCCAGGGTGACGCAGAGTGACCCAGGGTGACGCAGAGTGACCCAGGGTGACGCAGAGTGACCCAGGGTGACAGAGCGTGACGCAGAGTGACCCAGGGTGACAGAGCGTGACGCAGGGTGACGGAGCGTGACCCAGGGTGACAGAGCGTGACCCAGGGTGACAGAGCGTGACCCAGGGTGACAGAGCGTGACCCAGGGTGACAGAGAGTGACCCAGGGTGACAGAGAGTGACCGAGCGTGACCCAGGGTGACAGAGAGTGACCCACGGTGACAGAGCGTGACCCAGGGTGACAGAGAGTGACGCAGAGTGACGCAGGGTGACAGAGCGTGACCCAGGGTGACAGAGAGTGACAGAGCGTGACCCAGGGTGACAGAGCGTGACGCAGAGTGACCCAGGGTGACAGAGCGTGACCCAGGGTGACAGAGAGTGACAGAGCGTGACCCAGGGTGACAGAGCGTGACCCAGGGTGACAGAGCGTGACCCAGGGTGACAGAGAGTGACCCAGGGTGACAGAGAGTGACCCAGGGTGACAGAGAGTGACAGAGCGTGACCCAGGGTGACAGAGAGTGACAGAGCGTGACCCAGGGTGACAGAGCGTGACCCAGGGTGACAGAGCGTGACCCAGGGTGACAGAGAGTGACCCAGGGTGACAGAGAGTGACAGAGCGTGACCCAGGGTGACAGAGCGTGACCCAGGGTGACAGAGAGTGACCCAGGGTGACAGAGAGTGACAGAGCGTGACCCAGGGTGACAGAGAGTGACAGAGCCTGACCCAGGGTGACAGAGCGTGACCCAGGGTGACAGAGCGTGACCCAGGGTGACAGAGAGTGACCCAGGGTGACAGAGAGTGACCCAGGGTGACAGAGAGTGACCCAGGGTGACAGAGAGTGACCCAGGGTGACAGAGCGTGACCCAGGGTGACAGAGCGTGACCCAGGGTGACAGAGAGTGACCCAGGGTGACAAAGCGTGACCCAGGGTGACAGAGCGTGACCCAGGGTGACGCAGAGTGACCCAGGGTGACAGAGAGTGACCCAGGGTGACAGAGCGTGACAGAGCGTGACCCAGGGTGACAGAGAGTGACCCAGGGTGACAGAGCGTGACCCAGGGTGACAGAGAGTGACCCAGGGTGACAGAGAGTGACCCAGGGTGACGCAGAGTGACCCAGGGTGACAGAGCGTGACGCAGAGTGACCCAGGGTGACAGAGCGTGACGCAGGGTGACAGAGCGTGACCCAGGGTGACAGAGCGTGACCCAGGGTGACAGAGCGTGACCCAGGGTGACAGAGCGTGACAGAGCGTGACCCAGGGTGACAGAGAGTGACCCAGGGTGACAGAGAGTGACCGAGCGTGACCCAGGGTGACAGAGAGTGACCCACGGTGACAGAGCGTGACCCAGGGTGACAGAGAGTGACGCAGAGTGACGCAGAGTGACGCAGGGTGACAGAGAGTGACAGAGCGTGACCCAGGGTGACAGAGAGTGACCCACGGTGACAGAGCGTGACCCAGGGTGACAGAGCGTGACGCAGGGTGACAGAGCGTGACCCAGGGTGACAGAGCGTGACCCAGGGTGACAGAGCGTGACCCAGGGTGACAGAGCGTGACAGAGCGTGACCCAGGGTGACAGAGAGTGACCCAGGGTGACAGAGAGTGACCGAGCGTGACCCAGGGTGACAGAGAGTGACCCACGGTGACAGAGCGTGACCCAGGGTGACAGAGAGTGACGCAGAGTGACGCAGGGTGACAGAGCGTGACCCAGGGTGACAGAGAGTGACAGAGCGTGACCCAGGGTGACAGAGCGTGACGCAGAGTGACCCAGGGTGACAGAGCGTGACCCAGGGTGACAGAGAGTGACAGAGCGTGACCCAGGGTGACAGAGCGTGACCCAGGGTGACAGAGCGTGACCCAGGGTGACAGAGAGTGACCCAGGGTGACAGAGAGTGACAGAGCGTGACCCAGGGTGACAGAGAGTGACAGAGCGTGACCCAGGGTGACAGAGCGTGACCCAGGGTGACAGAGCGTGACCCAGGGTGACAGAGAGTGACCCAGGGTGACAGAGAGTGACAGAGCGTGACCCAGGGTGACAGAGCGTGACCCAGGGTGACAGAGAGTGACCCAGGGTGACAGAGAGTGACAGAGCGTGACCCAGGGTGACAGAGAGTGACAGAGCCTGACCCAGGGTGACAGAGAGTGACAGAGCCTGACCCAGGGTGACAGAGCGTGACCCAGGGTGACAGAGCGTGACCCAGGGTGACAGAGAGTGACCCAGGGTGACAGAGAGTGACCCAGGGTGACAGAGAGTGACCCAGGGTGACAGAGAGTGACCCAGGGTGACAGAGCGTGACCCAGGGTGACAGAGCGTGACCCAGGGTGACAGAGAGTGACCCAGGGTGACAAAGCGTGACCCAGGGTGACAGAGCGTGACCCAGGGTGACGCAGAGTGACCCAGGGTGACAGAGAGTGACCCAGGGTGACAGAGCGTGACAGAGCGTGACCCAGGGTGACAGAGAGTGACCCAGGGTGACAGAGCGTGACCCAGGGTGACAGAGAGTGACCCAGGGTGACAGAGAGTGACCCAGGGTGACGCAGAGTGACCCAGGGTGACAGAGCGTGACGCAGAGTGACCCAGGGTGACAGAGCGTGACGCAGAGTGACCCAGGGTGACAGAGCGTGACCCAGGGTGACAGAGCGTGACCCAGGGTGACAGAGCGTGACCCAGGGTGACAGAGCGTGACAGAGCGTGACCCAGGGTGACAGAGAGTGACCCAGGGTGACAGAGAGTGACCGAGCGTGACCCAGGGTGACAGAGAGTGACCGAGCGTGACCCAGGGTGACAGAGCGTGACCCAGAGTGACGCAGAGTGACGCAGGGTGACGCAGAGTGACAGAGCGTGACCCAGGGTGACAGAGAGTGACCCACGGTGACAGAGCGTGACCCAGGGTGACAGAGAGTGACGCAGAGTGACGCAGAGTGACCCAGGGTGACAGAGAGTGACAGAGCGTGACCCAGGGTGACAGAGCGTGACGCAGAGTGACCCAGGGTGACAGAGCGTGACCCAGGGTGACAGAGAGTGACAGAGCGTGACCCAGGGTGACCCAGGGTGACAGAGCGTGACCCAGGGTGACAGAGCGTGACCCAGGGTGACAGAGCGTGACGCAGAGTGACCCAGGGTGACAGAGCGTGACGCAGAGTGACCCAGGGTGACAGAGCGTGACCCAGGGTGACAGAGCGTGACGCAGAGTGACCCAGGGTGACAGAGCGTGACGCAGAGTGACCCAGGGTGACAGAGCGTGACCCAGGGTGACAGAGCGTGACCCAGGGTGACAGAGAGTGACAGAGCGTGACCCAGGGTGACAGAGAGTGACCCAGGGTGACAGAGCGTGACCCAGGGTGACAGAGCGTGACGCAGAGTGACGCAGGGTGACAGAGAGTGACGCAGGGTGACAGAGAGTGACGCAGGGTGCCAGATACGGATGTATTTAATGCAGGTTATTTCATCTGATATTTGATGTTGATGGTTAATTTGCAACCAAGTTGTATACATCATGTATTTACTTGTTATTTGTTTGTAATAGAAAAGGGAGCATGTGTAGTTCATGAAGCAATAAATAATGACAATTGAAAAATATAGAGATATTTGGTTCATTCTTTTCAAACACTAAGCCTAATTTACCTAAGTCATTGATTTAATTGTCACACTTAAATCCTGAAGTGACTGGTGAAACAGAAGAAATTAAAAGACCAAGATGAGAAGATATAATGTTGGTCAAATACTGTGGTCCAAATAAAATGTATTCAGTTTTATTTGCATTGAGATATAGAAAGTTTGACTCTAGAATATTCAAACAATTCCTAATCTCACAAGACAAGAGCAAAAACAAGATTAATGTGTTCTCCTTTCTTCGTTGCTATCATGTTAACTGTCTTGTGACCCCTAAGATTGATCTCTGGAGCTGTAGGTGGATGCAGACTGTCAGAAGTGTTACTATTTTGAAAATGTATCACTGATTGTGTTACTATGGTAACTAAAGCAAGGTCCACTGGAGGCTGTTTAATAATAATAGAGTGCAGTGATGAGATGAACGTGTTATACATTTATAATATTAGCAATTTCCTGCCACGTTTTTAATATTTTGTAATACTATATTGAACGTAATTTTCTTTTCCGGAACTGAATCACTCTGCAAGCAAATCGGTCCATTTTGTAGTCTCAGATGGCTTACTTTTCGCTGAAAGAGCAGTCTTGACGTGCATTTATGAATATAGCTGTATAGTAGTAGTGTGATGGCAATAACATAACGAAAATAATGATGTGGCCTGCTGTACATGTGTAGTAGCCTATGTAACGTAGCCTATAAAACATATAGTAACATATACTAACAATGATAATAATATACTGTGTTGTCAAACTTGTATTCAACTTGTTTATCTGCTTTTTATATGTTGTGCTGTATATTGTGATGACTTCCATAACAGGACAACTACGTTTATTTAACACAAGTAGGAAATGGCATTTAACACGCAAGCTATTTAAGTAGAACTTCCACCGTGCTACCGCAATACAGAGTGGACATGCACGGCCAACTGACGTTGTTAATACGGGACCCTAACCTCCATGGAAAGAAAATGAAAGAGACGTTTTTTTAACTGTTGGCTGTACATGACCAGTCCATACAGCGTATTGATCTTTTAACAATTTTCTGATGACTCCGTCCTGGCAGCAGGACTCGGTCCTCCGCTCCTCATTACAACGGGCTACTGAGCGCTGTCGCTCATAAGCACAACAACACAGGCACGTGAAAGCTTCTTCTTCTCCTCCTTTGAGACCAACTGGCAGTTGGCAAACGACGAATTGGCGCATTACCGCCACCAACTGGTCAAATAAAATAAGTCATGAGACGTGTCGTATTTTGCCAGAGGAGGAACATATGCTCATATTTCGGCAAAATAATTGCTGCAGTGTGTGTGTGTGTTTTGTATTTATTTATATTTATTGAAGTATACTGTAAACTGTTAACAGTTAACATATTGTTCATAGTTAAAAAGTTTGAAGCTGTAGTTTGAAGCCAAGTGTTTTGTATTTATTTATATTTATAGTATACTTTAACAGTTACTTTTTTCTTCAAATTGAACAATATAATATCGGTTCAGGCACCGGTATCGTTTTAAAAGTATCGTTTTAGCACTGGTATCGGAAAAAACCCAAATGATACCCAACCATACTACTGACATACATATACATATAAGCAGAGGAAGAGTGAAGATATTTTCAAACATGTATTTTTGGATTGGACATTTTATGGGTTTTAATTTTTTAACACACTTTTAAATGATAATAAAACGGATGATTTATTTTCATCATTTTAGCCGATTGTTTTAAATGACTATAAAAGTAATAATTTGGAAAGAGTATTTTGTTGCAAAACCAGCAAAATCATACTTAAATGTGGCTCCGCCCCCTCAGCTCCGCAGCTTCTTGACGGGTGCCGAAATATGCTCGCCTGCCACAGCTGAGTCTTTAGGCTGAACTGCCAGAGACTGACGGAGATTGACGATGAGTGACACAGAGGTGCCAGTGCCACAAGAAGGATCTCGCTGTCTCTCGCATTTCGGCGTTGAATACAATGTTAAAACATGGTGAGGTTGAATACACGGTTAAAACACGGTGAGGTTGAATACGCGGTTAAAACACGGTGAGGTTGAATACACGGTTAAAACACGGTGAGGTTGAATCCGCGGTTAAAACACGGTGAGGTTGAATCCACGGTTAAAACACGGTGAGGTTGAATACACGGTTAAATCACGGTGAGGTTGAATACACGGTTAAAACACGGTGAGGTTGAATACGCGGTTAAAACACGGTGAGGTTGAATACACTGTTAAAACACGGTGAGGTTGAATACACGGTTAAATCACGGTGAGGTTGAATACACGGTTAAAACACGGTGAGGTTGAATACACGGTTAAAACACGGTGAGGTTGAATCCACGGTTAAAACACGGTGAGGTTGAATACACTGATAAATGTGGATGTGGTTTCTTAGTAAGCCTTTAAATCATGATATATTAGTATTAGCACAATGTAGAGGACGAAAAATTATAGTATTGCAAATCACGTTTAAATCTGGTCTAAGCTTCACCGTTGAATCAACGTCTACAAATAGTCGGCGAAAAAACTTTCACTTTGGAACCAATTCTGAACGTTGTTTCAACGACGGGCGTAGACGTCTTTTAGACGACTATTCAACCAAAAAATGCTCACTGGGTCAAGACAAACTAACAGTGACATGAAGCAACTATACGCCAAGTTCTTACAAACTATCAAGAAAGTAGAGAAAAAGCTCACCTTTAACCGCCGTCCGGACCGACACGCTTCACGGTACAAAGAGCGTGAAGAGAGAACACTGAGGAGTCTGTAGTGCGCTGTGATGCGTTGGCACGTTTTCGATGACGTCATGGCGCAAACGACGCACGTTGGCTCGTTTCCAGGTTTCACCCTTTGCTTTGTTGAAGCAACAAACCTCCAAGCTTATATAACTAGACAACAAAAGATCAATGAAGTCATGAGTAGTCATCACGTGACTGTTACAAATAAACAGAAATATTGTATAAATACAAGTAGATACATACATGTGAGTATATATGAATACATTCATAACGGCTGTGCATTGTAAACAAATGAATGAGTATTGATTGGGTAATAAAATGTTATGTATTCATATATTTACAATAGAGACTTCCTCTTATTGTCTGTTTACACGATGCTTTATAAATACAGCTCGACTATCATATGTTATTATATATTATATATATTATTATGTTATTATATTGCTTAAATACATTTTATTTAGTATATGTTATTTATTTTACATGAATTAAGAGCAAACCACCAAATCAGTTAAAAATAATTAAATAAAATACATACAAATAAAATCCTGAGTAAATTATACTTACAAACCAAAATACAAAATACATTAAATTAAATAATAATTAAAATAATTTAAATAATGCAACTACTTCATCCCAAAGCTGTCTTTCCAGCTCTCTGTCACATGATCACATGAATGTAACGTTAGTAATATTATCATTGCGTGGTGTATGACTCATCTATTTAGTGACTCAGCAAGAATAGTGAAAACCTAAAAACATGGAATAATAAATAAACAGAAATGTGAATATGTATCCACAGTGATGATGAGGTGAAGAGCCTTAAACCTGACGTAGACTGATCATCACCCCGTCGTCTAAATGAAACAGAATATCTGCTGCGTCCCAGCACAGAAAGTGAAATAAAGATTATTTATTTATCAGACCGAAACAGCCTGAAACCCAAAATTGAAAATAATGAACAGAGAAAAGCAGCAAATCCTCAGAGAAGCAGAGAATGTTTTACTGATTAAGTACGTTTATATTTTAGGAATGTTTTTTCAAAAATAATAACTTTTTACTTATAGTGCACCTTTAAAAACAGAGTTTTTGATGACGTCACATGAAAGCCGTTCTAAAGGGTTCATGTCCTTCAGCTCTGGATGCTCTATTCTGTTAGCGTTGACCTATTTCACTCGTGGACACATTGCGCAATTTTAACCAAACGCAGACGTCTTCGTCCGTCCTCGTATTTCAGCCAATCGGTGAGCTTTCATCAGTCTGACTGTTAAAGAGGAAAGAGACAGCAGCAGGAAGCACGTGGCCTCTGACGTACACGTCACCTTCAGGTGTGATAGAAAGCAACGAGTCAGTCAGTCAGTCAGTCAGTCAGTCAGTCAGCCAGTCATCAGTCATCAGTCAGTCAGTCACGATGGCGATGTTAACTCTGTGCGCTGCCGTTGGTGAGTACTGGATTGAGCCTGAAAGCTTCTCTGCATCCTTGTTTCTGCATCTCGTAATAACTGCATGAAACTCAAGCAACTGCTCCTCACGATCCTCACTCTTTACCTTCTTTACATTTTTAGCTTTTTGCAACTTGTTTTTTTCCCGCTAGTGATAAACCAAATGCTGAATAATATATTTTCTGTTGGGAACACAAAGAGAACAACAACAACAACTCCTGCGCCAGATGTTTATCTCTCACAGTGTCTGCAGAGACGAGCAGCAGCTTCACCTTTAAAATGTTACTTTACTGACTGTGGTTTCACGCTGAGAGCAGCGACTTCCACACGGTTGATGGTGGGCGACCTGTGAAGCTCTGGTTGCATCATCGTGGAGTATTCTGTATTCTGTGTATTGTTGTTAATAGTATAAATAACTTCCCGTCGACCCGGACGGCGAACACAAAGCTGCTGGGTTCAGAACTGACGCTTCAGTGTTTGTTGAGAATAACATCCGGAGTGAAAGAAAGAAGCCGGCGAGCTGCCGAGCGGTCGCTTGTTTTCTGCTGAGGTGTTGAAACGATGTAAATCTGTGGTTTCTTTCAGCCGCTCTGAGAGTTCTGCCCGACAGAGCTCAGTTCTTCCAGTACGAGTCCGTCTCTCTGAGCTGTGGGCAGGAGGGCAACTCTCCTGCCTGGAGGGTGAAGAGGAACACATCCATGAGTGTAAACCAGGACTGTTCCTCAGAGAGAACCAACGACTCCCGCTGCTTCATCGACGCCCTGTACCCACTAGACACCGGGGAGTACTGGTGCGAGTCTGCAGCAGGAGGCTGCAGCGACGCCGTCAACATCACGGTGACCGGTGGGTTCAGAAAAGAGAAGCCGATGCTGCATTCTCACTAATGGCCACCAGGGGGCGACTCCTCTGGTTGTATAGAAGTCTATAGAAAATGACTCTACTTCTCTCTTGATTTATTCCCTCAGTAAACATTGTAAACATGAGTTTATGTCTCAATCTCTAGTTTCAAGTCTTCTTCAATACAGCATGATGTTCATTTAGTACATGATGGTCCATTTAGAGTCACACAGACCATAAAGCAGGGGATGCTTTAGGGCAGGGCTACACGCTGATTGACAGGTTGCTTCCACGACGTTGTCGGGTCTGAGAGTTGCCCGTGTTTTTGTCTTACAACTTTAACTTTTAGAGTTTCTAGTTGCACAAGACCAAGATGGCGACGGCCAAAAACAAGACAACGCTACAAAACGTTGTTAATTGTCGACGGTTTTTATAGAACGGACTTCTGTTCGGACTCCAAGGTGCTTGGAGGAGGTAAAGAGTCGAGAAGAGGAACCACGCTGGATCATAAGTTGTTCTGTAGAATCACTCTTCAGGTGAACTGTCTTCTTGTCTCGTCTCTCAGCTGGACCTGTGATCCTGGAGAGTCCCGTCCTCCCGGTGACGGAGGGAGACGACGTGAGTCTCCGCTGCAGAACCAAGCCGACCTCCAACCTCACAGCCGATTTCTATAAAGACGGCGTCCTCATCGGGAGCAGCTCCGCAGGACACATCAGCGTCCGCGCTGTCTCTCGGGCTGATGAAGGACTCTACAGGTGTGCCGTCTCTGGAGCCGGAGGATCTTCAGAGAGCTGGCTGACTGTCAGAGGTGAGGGCAGCCAACAGTCTGAGATTCATCCAGGGTGTGTTCAGCACAAAGACAGACAGCCGAGTCTGTTTGCATCGAGGCCAACCTGTGGTATTTCTGTTGTGAAGCAGGCCGCCCTGAGCCGCCGGACTCCCCCCACGCAGGCTTCCTGCTTCCTGTGGTGGGCGCCTGCCTCTCGCTGGTGCTGCTGGTGCTGCTGGTGCTGCTGGTGCTGCTCTGCCTCTGGAGGAGGCACAAAGGTCAGCAGCCTGCTTTCATGTCACTGAACGAACCCTCTCAACATTCTGCTGTTTCAGCGACGCTTCTGTCGAGGAGGTCGCAGGTCGGAACGTGCTGAGCGACGAAGTTTGTTGTTGGATTTGGAAACAAGTGAAATCTTAAACAATGATGCAGATTCATTCTGCTGCAGGAGGCCACGGCAAGCAGCCAGACGCTTCAAACTGCAGCCGACATATTCAGATTCATTCACAGGATGTTCTGGTTTCTGAAAAAAAGGAGAAATTACACAAACTAAATCTACAAAAGAATTATAAAACGGGTTATTCCAGATGATGGACAGACAGATGTGGAATCAGAGACATATTCACACTGTGTCAGTGTCTGTGATGTATTTATGACATAAACATGTTTTAAGATTCTCATCAACACTAAACTGTTGCTGCAGGTAGAGTCGACCCTGATGTGTCGTACACGGACGTCACCATCACACAGGAAGCACAGACGAACAGGACCAGGGGTAAACACACTCATATTTAATAATAACAACAATAATTATAATAATAATAATAATAATAATAATTATAATAATAATAACAACAACAATAATTATAATAATAATTATAATAATAATAATAATTATAATAAATTATAATAATAATAATAATAATTATAATTATAATAATAATAATAACAGCAGCTGATAAAAAATACGTAAAAAAATAAACAAGACGATGAACCTCAAATATTCATATTCCGTAAATCTGTAACACACTGGGTCCTGTGTGTTTGTTGTTATCTGCCTGGAGACTGAAGTCCCGCCCTCTCTACGCTCCTATTGGTCCGTTTCTGTGTCAATAGATCCCGTCACCATGGTTACATAGTAAACGAAACAGTCGGCATTCCCTCGTTCCTTTATCTCGTCAGCTGACCCAGTTTCTATTGTCCCTGCATTGAATTTAAGTGACGACATGTTTAATAATAGCACAATGCATGGAAACACGTCACTGCATCAACACTCGACGACTTTAAATACTTTGGGTACATTTAGTTGATGCGTACTTTTCCTTCAGTAAAGTCTTGAATGCATGACTTCAGCTTGAGTGTTTTAAAACACTCTTGAAATGAACACTTATAGCTGCACAGACGGAGGTTAAAGGATCTGAAACACAGAAAGACAAATGTTATGAATGTAAAACAAACCAACAGACAGTCATCTTGACCTTTGTGTTGTTCACGTGAAGCATCAGAGCCTCGCGCTGCCTCCTGATATTTAGTTCTACATTTGATAATCAGAGGAAGATAATCGTGGTTCTAATGCAGGTGTCTGGTTTCATGACAGCATTTAAAGCAGTAGACGCGTCTGTTAAAATCCTCTCAACGAAGCGTCACAGTTTCAGGGGATTCCGTCCTTTGTTCCGTTTCCTGGTTACATCGGTGTAACGTTCATGTTTGTGGGAATCGAGCAGTGACATCGTGTTTCCGTTGTTCTTCCTCCACAGACGCGGCCGCTGCTCCGACCTTCTACTCACCAGTGAAACCAGGAAACACCTGAAGGAGCCCAGCAGCGCGTGAATCCATTCTGGATGTTATTAAACAGCAGAAGCGTTGCATTGTGGGGGTTTTAAAGGAAACTGAAGGATTGAAGTTGATTTTTCTAGTCAAACCTGCATCAAGAAGGGATTAAAGTCTTATTGGTCCAATAAAAACTCAGTTTCATCGTCTAAATATAATGTTTCAGCTCTAAATCATGACATCAATCTGTTAAATGTTCGTTAATGTTTAAAGAGCTCTTTCTGCTGTGTGTCTGTTTGTTCTTTGATGTGTTTGTCGCAGAAGAAGAGAATCATCCTGAGAGCGATATGTTGATCATGAATGATCAATGAATGTGATTTTCTTTTATAATAAACGTGTTTGATAAAAGCCCGTCGCTGTTATTCAGTCGGCTTTTCTTTTTTCAGCAAAGTTTGAAACTAAAAAAATGAATTCTGATATCCGCGTCTAACATTTAAGGAACAAACTATAAATAATAACGTTTCTATCTGTTTCTATCGTCTGTGTGAACATCAGGGTGCAGCTTTAAATGCGTAACATCTGCAATTATCAAAAAATACTTTGAGTCGGAAAGTATTTGGCCTGACATCAGAGATGATCCTGAGTCCTATTTTTAGCAACACAAAGTATTTGTGTGTAATAAAACAGGTACTTCCTGTTTCCTCTATTCACACACACTGAAACACACCTTCCCCTGAGTCAGCACGATGACCTCACTGATTGTATTTAAACTATGAACCTGCTGCAGGAGGAAATATAATAATCGAACCGCTGTTTCGATAAGTTTAACTCAGACTCAGACACTTCAAACATTAGATCCGTGACTCTGTAATGAGCTCATCAAACATCACAAAGAAGCTGAGATTTCCCGAAAAAAATCCCTGAAAACTTGACTGGAGTGTGTGACTCATCCAGCCGCGCGTCTCTGGTTTCATGATGCAGTGAAGAGAAATCAAACTCTGGGGAATAACAGACATCATGTGACTGTGATGAGAAACGTACTGCAGCATCTTAATGAAGCAGCTTAGTAAGATACTCCGTCCATACCTCCATCAGCACCAGTATACTGATGGATCACCGGGAAGTCCAAAACGTTTCATTACAACCGATATAAAGCGTTTAAAACAACAGACGAGCGACATCTGCTGGACAATCTCTGTTATTGCATCTGTGAGGAACTAATGTGATGACAGGTGAACCCGCTGAATGCTGATGAAGGATAATAAAGAAAGGAAAACAGAGAAGACGCGTGAATAAAAAGATATTATTTTGGGGAAAACTGACAGATTTCCCTTCATCGTATTTAATGGAAGAGCAGCCGACTCTGGACGATGCGTTCAGGTGTAACCAAAGTTAATGATGCGTTCAGGTGTAACCAAAGTAAACGATGCGTTCAGGTGTAACCAAAGTTAAGGATGCGTTCAGGTGTAACCAAAGTAAACGATGCGTTCAGGTGTAACCAAAGTAAATGATGCGTTCAGGTGCAACCAAAGTAAATGATGCGTTCAGGTGCAACCAAAGTAAATGATGCGTTCAGGTGCAACCAAAGTAAACGATGCGTTTAGGTGTAACCAAAGTAGATGATGCGTTCAGGTGCAACCAAAGTAAATGATGCGTTCAGGTGCAACCAAAGTAAATGATGCGTTCAGGTGTAACCAAAGTAGAAGATGCGTTCAGGTGCAACCAAAGTAAATGATGCGTTCAGGTGTAACCAAAGTAAACGATGCGTTCAGGTGTAACCAAAGTTAAGGATGCGTTCAGGTGTAACCAAAGTAAACGATGCGTTCAGGTGTAACCAAAGTAAACGATGCGTTCAGGTGTAACCAAAGTAAATGATGCGTTCAGGTGCAACCAAAGTAAACGATGCGTTCAGGTGTAACCAAAGTAAACGATGCGTTCAGGTGCAACCAAAGTAAACGATGCGTTCAGGTGTAACCAAAGTAGATGATGCGTTCAGGTGCAACCAAAGTAAATGATGCGTTCAGGTGCAACCAAAGTAAATGATGCGTTCAGGTGCAACCAAAGTAAATGATGCGTTCAGGTGCAACCAAAGTAGACGATGCGTTCAGGTGCAACCAAAGTAAATGATGCGTTCAGGTGCAACCAAAGTAAATGATGCGTTCAGGTGTAACCAAAGTTAATGATGCGTTCAGGTGTAACCAAAGTTAATGGTGCGTTCAGGTTGATGCGTTCAGGTGTAACCAAAGTAAATGATGCGTTCAGGTGTAATCAAAGTTAATGATGCGTTCAGGTGTAACCAAAGGATTGTTAAAGGATTGTTCTGTTCTGCAGAGCTCTGAGTTCTCACACAACTTTACAGAATCATCAAATAAAGAGTTCAGGTGCAGACGCGTCTGTTTTTATGTTTTATTTTGTTTGTTAAGCACAATTACAATGTTCAACATGTTTATGGACATAAACCCGTTAAAGTGATCCGTCAGAGGAGAGACGGTTCATTTCAAAGGTCGAGAGAGTGAAAGTGAAACCTGCCCACCAGGTGGCGTGACTCGATCGTTGAAGCTGCTGTTCATCAGTTCATTGAGACATTTGTGTGAATGTTTCTCAAGGAAGAAGATTCCCACAGAGCTGGTCTGAATAAACACATCCGAACATGATGCGCTGAACTGGTGTTACGGTTCACTCGTATCACTGGAACGCTGTCAACGCAGGTGTGACGTCATTCCCAACTCTGACTTATATAACTTACACAACCTTTCATCTTATACTTTGATTTATGATAGAATAACTGCACAAATGACATCCCATAATCCTCAAAATACAAACTAATGTACAGGTTATCAGAGTAAAGTCATAAATCATAATGCAGCCATATCTATCCATCTATTTCTATAAATCTTTACTTGTATGTATTGATTTTTACATTTATTTATTCATCGTTACATTTAGTTACTTACTTCTGGCTGGTAATGTAACTGTGCAGATTGTTACAGGAATAAGAAAAGCAAACAATTATAAAGATTATTGAATAAAGCAAGTTTATGGAGGATGAAAGCTGCCAAAAGAAAATAAACAAATAATGACTTAATAAATAAATAAGCCAAAAGATATACCAAAAACAAATAAAATATACATGTATGCATTTATTAATTGGTAAATTTATATTTCTGATTTTATTCACCTCTTTTTTTAATATGATTTTTTTGCATTTGTTATCCATTTTTTAAAATGTATCTTTTAATTTATTCATTTTTTGTTTTGCCAGGTTCCCTCCTCCATACAGTAGCTAAGAAAAAATACACTATTTTAGAAAAATGGAATAATAAAAATATAAGAATATTGCCTTCGTCACACTTATATTGGCCGATATATCTGCAATGTCACAGGTTGAAGCTCTTCTTCATCATTCCAGGACGAGATCATCTCTCCTTTTAGCATCAGCTCGAGCTGCAGAACAACCAGAGAGAAAGTGTTAGGTGAGTGAGTGAGCGTGGCTTCAGCTTCTTCTTTCTCTTCCTGCTTTCTACCCGATGTGGCTTCATGGTTGTTGTTGCTGTGACAACCGGCTCTCACTCTTCCCGTCCAGTGAAAACCACGTACCTCCAAATGTACGTGAAACCACAGAATCAAACCCGTCATCAGCCACAAGAGAGGCCGTCGCTCACATGTCAGCGAAACAGGAAATGAAGCAGCCACATGAACAACAAAGACTGGAAACTGTGTCTAGCTGCTAGTTCAGTGTAATGCTAAAGTAATGCTAAAGTAATGCTAAAGTAATGTTAAAGTAATGCTAAAGTAATGCTAAAGTAATGTTAAAGTAATGCTAAAGTAATGCTAACGTAATGCTAAAGTAATGCTAAAGTAATGCTAAAGTAATGCTCAAACTGTCCAACACTGACAGGGAACATGTCACTGCATCAACACTCGACTACTTTAAATACTTTGGGTACATTTAGTTGATGCGTACTTTTCCTTCAGTAAAGTCTTGAATGCATGACTTCAGCTTGAGTGTTTTAAAACACTCTTGAAATGAACACTTATAGCTGCACAGACGGAGGTTAAAGGATCTGAATACTTCTCGTGCTGCTGGCTCTGGTAAACCCAAATAAAAAGTCAGCCTGCTGTACAGAAGAGGTGATTGATTTCTATGACTATATCCTCAGAGGTGTTCTTACCTCGAGCCATCCTGCAGAACAAGTGTATGCACATTATGAGCACGACAGTGTAGAGGACGAAGAGCAGGATGGTACACAGCAGCCTGGGCAGAGACATGAGAGGAGGATGAGGAGGAGGAGTAGTAGTAGAAGGGACATCTGTCGGCTGAGGTCCCACTGTGAGGAAGAACATGAAACATAATCACTTCTGATCTCATTCAAATCTTAAATCAAATGTATCTGTTGTTTAATAAAGCCATATCAATACTGTCAACAGGGCGCAACAAGAGGACACAATTCACAGAGATCGCTCTCATCACTGTGGTTCTTCTAGTGGAGACAACATGATGAAGTGCCCTCTAGGATGCTCTTCTAGTGGAGACAACATGATGAAGTGCCCTCTAGGATGCTCTTCTAGTGGAGTTAACGTGATGAAGTGCCCTCTAGGATGCTATTCTAGTGGAGTTAACATGATGAAGTGTCCTCTAGGATGCTCTTCTAGTGGAGTTAACGTGATGAAGTGTCCTCTAGGATGCTCTTCTAGTGGAGTTAACGTGATGAAGTGTCCTCTAGGATGCTCTTCTAGTGGAGTTAACGTGATGAAGTGTCCTCTAGGATGCTCTTCTAGTGGAGTTAACGTGATGAAGTGCCCTCTAGGATGCTCTTCTAGTGGAGTTAACGTGATGAAGTGCCCTCTAGGATGCTCTTCTAGTGGAGTTAACATGATGAAGTGCCCTCTAGGATGCTCTTCTAGTGGAGTTAACGTGATGAAGTGCCCTCTAGGATGCTCTTCTAGTGGAGTTAACATGATGAAGTGCCCTCTAGGATGCTCTTCTAGTGGAGTTAACGTGATGAAGTGCCCTCTAGGATGCTCTTCTAGTGGAGTTAACGTGATGAAGTGCCCTCTAGGATGCTCTTCTAGTGGAGTTAACGTGATGAAGTGTCCTCTAGGATGCTCTTCTAGTGGAGTTAACGTGATGAAGTGCCCTCTAGGATGCTCTTCTAGTGGAGTTAACATGATGAAGTGCCCTCTAGGATGCTCTTCTAGTGGAGTTAACGTGATGAAGTGTCCTCTAGGATGCTCTTCTAGTGGAGTTAACGTGATGAAGTGCCCTCTAGGATGCTCTTCTAGTGGAGGTAACGTGATGAAGTGTCCTCTAGGATGCTCTTCTAGTGGAGTTAACGTGATGTAGGATGCTCTTCTAGTGGAGACAACATGATGAAGTGTCCTCTAGGATGCTCTTCTAGTGGAGTTAACATGATGAAGTGTCCTCTAGGATGCTCTTCTAGTGGAGTTAACATGATGAAGTGTCCTCTAGGATGCTCTTCTAGTGGAGGTAACGTGATGACGTTCCCTCTAGAGACAAGAAACACTGGGAGCAGCCTATAAAACGACCTACATGTCTTAAACCTAAAACATCTTAAACATCGGTAAACAGTAAAGAGGAAGCAGGACATCATGTTACCTGACACAGCCAGCCAGCTCCGCGGTGACTTCCCCTTCGTGGGGTGTTCACACATGTAGAAGCCTTCGTCAGACCGGGACACCTTTGGGAGGACCAGCTTTCCTGCTTTCTCAGTGCCGATGCGAACATCATTTATGTAGAACGTAGCGGGGAAATCCGACGTTGATTCATCTTCGTTTTCTTCCTTGTAGGAACAGCAAAGTGTCACTTTATCTCCCGCCGTCACAGGAAGCGCAGGGCTCTCCAGGATCACGACCTTATCTGAATAACAACAGAATAGATTTTCCATACTTGTATTAAAGACTTGTAGACTTTGCAAAGTCCGTTCATTTGCAAAGATCCATGCACATTTGGTATTACCTGTCGCTGTGATGTTGACAGTGTTGCTGCACGCCCCCTGCTGAGACTCACACCAGTACACTCCGGTGTCTGACGGGTAGACGTCCTGAATGGTGCAGGAGGACTCACCTGGGATCCCCCAGCCATGCCTGCATTTATCCGACGTCTTAGAGGTCACGTTTCTCCTCACTGTCCAGCCGCTGGAGTTTGCCACACATCTCAAAGAGATTTGGTCATGCAAAAAGAACTGCGATCTGTTGGGAGTAATGCTCAGCGAGGCTGCAGGAGGGAGGGGGGGGGGTATTAATATAAATCAAATGTGTCAGGTGAAACGATTTGCTGAAAGTGAGGAACCCACAGAGAATTACCACCAACTCTGCAGCGCTACGGTGCTCGTTAACCTCCCGTAGCTCATCATTTTGGCTTTACGGCACATTAACCCAGCTGTGAAATTGTTCAGTTCCAGTGCTCGGCAACCTCGGAGGAACTTGTTGCCAAACCACTCCCTGTCCTGCATATAACGGCAGCTCGACACAGTTAGAAACTTGCTCGTAAAAAAAGAAGCCGGATTACTTTTCTCAGGAATTGGTGGAGGAGAGCAAAGCAGAGCTAAAAAGGAGAGTGTGGACTTTTCCATCTGACGGACAAACATAAAATGGATGACTGCAGCCTCACTGCATCTTTAGAAAGGAATCCCTTTTTCAAGAAAGACTTAAAGTGACTTCAGATAACACGGATCTCCTCATCGTGAAATAAGTCAAACCAGAATAGTGTACATTCTTCAAATAGTTACTTCGTGAAGTTAAGGCGAATTACTTACAGAGCATTAGGCAAAGTGATGCGATCTCCATTCTGTGCCGATCTCAGTCTGCCTCTATCAAGTTCAAGGTAGTCGACCACATCCTGACCCAGCACAGGAAACCATGAAGGTCATTGTTTCACTGAAGAAATTCCTTGATCTGCAATGAAATTCACACCATTTTCAAACTTGCTTGAGCTCCTCCTCCTCCTCCTCCTCCATCATACCTAACGCCAACACCGTCACCTCTTCACAGGCTGTTGATGTTCGGGGATTTTCTGAATGTTTTCTTGTCTTCTACACGTTGCACCTTTTAACACGAGCACCATGATCCTATGGGTCAATCTCCCGCCAAGAACCACAGAATCAAACGTCATCAGCCACAAGAGAGGCCATCTGTCACATCTCAGTGAAACAGGAAATGCAGCAGCCACAAGAACAACAAAGACTCAAACTCACTCGGACTGGAAACGGTTTTTAGCGGCTCCACTAACGCACCAACAGCTACTTTTGGTTGTACTTTTACTGTCAGTACTTTCAGCTGATCCATTCTTTTTGACTTCAGTCACATGGTGAATGCATTACTTGTACTTTCAGTGGAGTAACGTCACAGTGTGGTATTAGTACCTTTACTGCAGTAACAGATCTGAATACACTGATCACAGCTCACCACAACAACAGAGCAGCCACATGGTTCCACTTCTTCTTCTGGTCCTCCTCCCTCCATGCTCCTGTCTTCTTCCCTCCATGCTCCTGTCTTCTTCCCTCCATGCTCCTGTCTTCTTCCCTCCATGCTCCTGTCTTCTTCCCTCCATGCTCCTGTCTTCTTCCCTCCATGCTCCTGTCTTCTTCCCTCCATGCTCCTGTCTTCTTCCTGTGTCTCACTTTACTCCGGTTCTACCAGAGTCAGTGTTCTGATTCATGGAATGAATTGATTGAAGTGAGAGGACGTCCTGTTCAGGTGAAGACTGCCCTCTACTGGTACAACATTTACAGTTCAATAGGAACTCGATCAATGAAACCAAACGGAATATTCACACATATTGAAGAGATAGCTGTGATGTTGCTGCAGATGTCATTTAGACGTCAAACACACAGTGGTCACTATCTTCTGCTCTAGCGCAGTACAGTAAAGTGTTCGGATATAACTGTATTATGTGTGTATTACCGAGGTAATACTTAAAGGTGGAGTTTGACCAAGATTTTGTGTTTCACTTATTGATTCAAATTTTATTTGTCGTAATTGGTTTATGTTATAATGATTTATTTATGATTTATTTATGAGTATAAACTGGATTTATTGACTCTTGAAGTGTTTAAACACATTTATGTGATAAGGTTCAACCACAAGGTGTGGCTGAACTGATTCTCTTGCTGCCGTTTGACTCTTCAGCTCTGAGTGAACCGGTTTATCGCCTGCGGGCGGCTCTTGTCTTTGTTCATAGCTTCGCTGTGGGGATGGACTGTTGCTGCTGTGATAGTTCGATTAACAAATAAAAGCCACAGCGAGTCAAGACGAACTTTTAGTCGGTCCGTGGTTCCTCGCTCTCGGGTCGAGCTGTCGGGTCCGACGATACCTGCGGAATCACACACACCTACACCCGTCAACGGAGCGTTGTTTTGCATATCGGTAATAACGAAAGTAAAAGTTTTCTTCACAACGGCGCAGTAATTATTCTCATTTCATACATTTTAACCTTTTATTTTACTTTTGTGTTTATTCTTTTGAAGAGATGGATTCACTTCGACAGGTTGCTGCAGCGATGAAGAGCAGAACTGCACTGTTTGGACTCTTTATTATTTTTCTTCGGATCGAATCAGCAGCAGGTATTATTCATCATTCTAATGATATCAAAATGTACCTTTATAGGCTTCATACTCTTGTTGATCAGGGTGATCAGTTATTAGTTCATTGATTGGGTCTTTGGTAGACCGCCGGACTATCAGGGGCCACAGCGCTCATTGATTGATTTCTGCTGACACGTCACTAATAACTGCTGTCTGCTTGTCCGTCCACCAGTAGAGCAGAGAACAGAGCAGCTTTATGAACGGGACAGTTTGTGCTCAATATATAAACGTGTTGTCCAGCGTGAGTGAAAGCGACATGAAGGCATCAGTGCGTTATAGATTCATTACAGACTGTTCAGCAGCGGAACAGACGGATATTCATCTCAGTGACTTTGCTTTCTTTCGGATTTGTGTCATTTCCGTGGACTACACGTTTGCTGAAGTCAATGAGAAGTTTATTTAAGACATCCGGGACCTTTCTGACACTGTGCGCTAAAGAAAACCTAAAACAACCTTCATCTTCTAACCCGGACACAGACACAGGCGCGCTGCTTTACATGGTTAGAGTTACATGTAGAATAAACTAGCAATGTTCTATAAATCCATTTCATTCAGTACCGGCTCAGAGACTTCAGGACACGCTGAACATCTGTCTTTCATCTCTGATTTAATCTCTCAATTTGTGTTTGATTTATTGTATCTAAGCGCTTTCATTGCTGTTAAAGATTGGAATTAACTTACAAAATGAGAAAAAATGAGAGAAATCAAAGTTATTTTCAGATTGAGGTGATGATGTCATAATTACAGTAATAGGATCATCGTCATGAGAGGGTTTCCTTTAGTTATGAGAAAGTCTTCTTATGTATTTGTTAAGGTTTCAGGTTATCAATGTATTTAATGAGGCGTAGTCTGATGTTATTCACTTCACTTCCTCTTGTAATGTGAGTGGTGCAGAACATTGCACAACTCACTGTGACGTGCTCGTAACAGGAAGTGTAAATGTTCTCCAGGACCACACCCACGCACGCACGCACGCACGCGCGCACGCACACACGCGCGCGCGCACGCACGCACACACACCCACGCACGCACGCACGCACGCGCGCACACACACACACACACACACGCACACACACACACACAGAGCTAAGAGAGAAGCGCTGTAAGTCAAACTGTCTTTACCTTGTAATGTAGATGGATGTGACTCCTCCCGTCATTGAATCTTAAAAAGAGTCGGAGGTTATTTAAACATATTCAAGTTCAAGAATGTTTTTAACATATTGTTCGAGCTTCAAAGCCTGTTAAAAGAAGAGCACATAGAACATAGTTAAAACAGTTCAAGTATGGGAATAAAATGGAAATATATATAAGATTAAATAATATAATATAAATGACAATATTGTGTATCCACCAGATTATGAGACAAAAGGCTTCATCACCTCTCAAAGATGTCTTTGCAGTCATTTTGTTTCTCTCTGGGGTCGTAGCCCACTTTTTTGCTAAACAGAGTGAATATTAGATTCAGTTGGGGACAAACATGATCAAATAAAGCTAATATCCGAGCCTATCTGCGTGTAAATAGGCACATTTACAGATAGTCCCACTAGGTGGCAGCAAAAGGGAAAGAAAACAGTTCTGAACAAAACGTTTCTGTGATAAATAGAGGAACATATTTCCTCTTCTTAATATATGTGTGGACCCCTTTTGAGTTTCACATTTCAGGTAAGGCTTCATCTTGTTTCTCGTTACAGAAAATAATGCCTTGATTTGCGAAGGCCGCCGTGAAGCAAAAGTCGGAGAGGTCGTCACTTTGGGCTGCCACTATACGAGTCAACGCGACGTGACGGGCGGAAGTATTGAATGGAAATTCAACGGGAACATCACTGTCCTGCTCTACAGAAGTAGAGGTGTTTCTCTACCACATCAGGCAGCACAATTCAGAGGCAGAGCATCTGAGGACAGCAGCTGGAATCCTAGCGAAGGGAAACTTGCAGTGAAAATCTCACCCTTTAAGGAAACTGACGCTGGAGTATACACGTGCTCTGTTGGAACTGGACGTCAGGCAATCAACTGCTCAACAACACTCGGCATTCAGTGTAACTCACCTTTGTTTTTTTTTGCTTTACACATAAAACAGATAAAAACAGTAATGTTCGGCCTACTGTAAATTACAAACACATGAATGAAAGCACAATGATGTAAATGAACACTTACAGTAACGAGCTGGTCTCCAGCTGCCAGTAAGAGGTTCAAACCACAGCATGGCTTTGCATGTTTCATATCATTGCTACAAAGTGCTGAAACAAAGAACGCGATGAATAAGACATGAATAAGATCGAATTTAAACGAGTAAACTATTGACTCTAATACGCAAAAATCATTTGCGTCAGTTAAAAGTGACGCATGACAGCAAATGCACCCTCACCCTTGGTTGCACAGATAAATATTAAGCAGTGGCGGCTGGTGGAACATGTTCTAGGGAGGGCCATCATATCAATTTCAGCAAACATCCCAGTATGATTTCATGCAAAACAATTTTAGTATCAAACACGCATTATTACTTGGCAGTTAAATATTTAACATTTATTCCAACATGAAAAAAAGCAGTAAATAACACTTATATAATATAATACAATATAATATAACATGTTTATTTATTGAGATGTCCTATGGACCTTGTTATAGGAGGTAAAGATCAGGAGAAGTAAACATGAAGTGTAATTATGAATACTGATGTTAAATTAAGCTATGATGAGTTTTCACTGTTCATTTAACATCTAGGAGCCAAATTCAATGTGCTGTTAAATATTCACTTGTATTTACATGTTGAACTGTAATCACTTCTGTTTCTACTTTGAATGTTACAAGGATGTCGTTATAATTTGTTATAGTAAGAAATACATGTAAGTGACAGACAACTGTCACTTTAAGGACACTGACAGTGACTGACAGTGGTGAGTAATATCTGAGGCAGGATGGAGCCGCACAGTTTCCCACCGTGTTAGGAAATGTGTTATGAAACGTGTTCAATGGAACGATCTACGTGCATTAAGTTGTGGATAACCTGTGGATACGTATGGTATGTCCAAGTAATCAGCGTACTTTTAGGAAGAAAGGAAGTTGATTGACTGACTTGTACGAAGTAGTGAAGCTTCGCATGTAGTCTGCTGTCTGATTGTGAGGTCAGGCTGATCTGATATCAGCTCTTTGGCTGCAGAATCGCCGCCAAAGTTCTCCTCTCAAACGGGTCTTGGAGGAGGAGTGCTCGCCTGTAGAGACTTCTCCTGACGAGAACGCGCAGCTCCGGGGCTTGATCGTTCTGGCCCACAGCTGAATCTATGTGAGGCGCTGATTGGCTACATTGTATGTCACTCATTTATATCTTGAATCAGCAATTGGCTAAACGGCTTCATAGACCCGCCTCTTTTGGGCCAAAACGATCAAGCCCCCCTCGCTGCGCGCTCTCAGAGTGTCGTGCACACAGGCAGAGAGCACGAGCAGACGAGCACACAGGGGGAGAGCACGAGCAGGAAAAGCATATATGTTGCGCAGATATCATATTGTACACACATTACTGGGTACATTCCATAGTTAAAAAACACAAATATTGACAATTTGTATAATTTATGATTATTATAATTTTTTATTTTTTTTATTTTTTTCCGTGTGGCTCATGGTGGGCCCATGCATTTAGCATTTTACCCTCCCCTCTTTTGATTTGGCTGACAATATTTGAACATGAACATGAATATCAAATATTTGTTATAAATAAATGATGTCCATGTCATAGTGATAGCCTACTGATCCACACATTATAGAGGGGGGGGGGGGGCTACACATTTGCTGAAGTCAATGAGAAGTTTATTTAAGACATCCGGGACCTTTCTGACACTTTGTGCTGAAGAAAACCTAAAACAACCTTCATCTTCTCTCATTCGATGTTAAAGTCACGTTTGAACATCGGACACAGACACAGACGCGCTGCTTTACATGGTTAGAGTTACATGTAGAATAAACTAGCAATGTTCTATAAATCCATTTCATTCATTACCGGCTCAGAGACTTCAGGACACGCTGAACATCTGTCTTTAATCTCTGATTTAATCTCTCAATTTGTGTTTGATTTATTTTATCTAAGCGCTTTCATTGCTGTTAAAGATTGGAATTAACTTACAAAATGAGAAGAAAAGAGAAATCAAAGTTATTTTCAGATTGAGGTGATGATGTCATAATTACAGTAATAGGATCATCGTCATGAGAGGGTTTCCTTTAGTTATGAGAAAGGCTTTTTATGTATTTGATAAGGTTACAGAGGTTATCAATTTAATAAGGCATAGTCTGCAGTGTGACTTGATGTTCAGAAAAAAAAGTATTTTAAAAGTGATTTACTCGTCTTGCGGAGAGAACATCCTTTTTATGTTCATTGCATTTAAATTAAAGTAAAATCAGTTTATTTAGCGTCGATACAGCTGTAGTAAACAGCCAACGTGTCTTGTTAGATACACAGTGAATACAGATCTGTGAAATCCACGGAGCGCCTCACGTTACGTTATGAACCAACAAGAGAGAACAGGAAGGTGTCTAAACATCATGAGCAGGCTGCGTTCACACTGGATACACAGTTAGAAATATGAAAACACAACACAGGAAGGTGCGCCTTTTGTAATCAGTAGTAGTATAAGTATATAAATATATGAAGGCAGAAAAGGTGATTATATTATCAGGCAAATTGCTATTTAACTCTCTGAATACTGTGCAGTTCACACAGATATACATCCGAACATTTCTATGAATTCATTTTTAAACCTGTTTTTTTTAAACAGTCATTGCATTTAGCATGATGTCTGAGGTGAGAGATGACTTTTCATATTAAACGGACCTGCTTCATATTCAGTGACCTGATTATTAAATGATAGCTGCAATAACTACAGCACTGCGTTCTCAAACACAAAGACCTTCTGGATGGAATAAAAAAAGAAGCATTTTCAAAATCATGCAGACTCAATGACTCGAAGGCTTAATGTCAAATATATTTTGTGTTTCTTTCACAGCAATTCAATTCTCTCCAGCAGGGGAAGCCCACCCTTGTGACACCGTGACTCTACGGTGTTCAATAAAGACCGGAACGGATGTCAACAAAGACCTGGCTGTGGAGTGTTTGTATCGGGATGCAGTTACTCAGACAGATGTAGATGTGTTTGTGTTCCGTGAGGGAAAAGTAGACGTTCGCAGTCAGGACGAGACGTTCAAAGAATTCACAGATTGTTTGTCCGAAGAACTGTCTTCAGGGAACTTCTCACTTCTGATGACATTCGATTATTCTCGTAGTGGAACATACAACTACACTGTTGACGTCAAGAAGAACAACTGTTCTACAAACCTCACTGGTGAGTACACAAAGGAGGGCTCTTGTAGCTGCCTGTAAGTTAAGTGATGAATGTATTTTCTTTTTAATTTCTTATTATTATTCATTTTATTTTTATTTTTCTGCTTTTTATTTTTTGTCTTGCTTTGTTTTGCTGTGTGCCAGGCCTAGTTTTTGTATCTGTGTATCAAATATATTTTGTGTTTCTTTAATAGGAATTGAGCTGCAATGCCCTCCAGCAGTGGAAGCCCACCCTGGTGACAACGTGACTCTACCATGTTCAACAAAGTCCCAAATGGATGGCTGCAAAGCCCTGACTGTGGATTGGTTGTATTATGATGCAGTTAATAAGACATATGTAGATGTGTTGTTCCGTGAGAGAAAAGTAGACTTTCAGGACGAGAGGTTCAAAGGGAACACGGTTCTTTTGCACAAAGAACTGTGGAACTTCTCCCTTCAGATGACAGTAGATTCTTCTCATAGTGGAACATACTACTGCACCGTTTACAATGGAATCGAGAAGAGCAACTGTTCTACAACCCTCACTGGTGAGTACACAAAGGTTCATATTATTTTACTAAAAGCGTTTGACAAACTGCTTCAACTGAGGCTGTTGCACACCGTTAAACAGCAGTTCTCCGTTCACCCCGATGGTGCAAACACACAAACACCACGCTGTACATACTCTCACCTCAAAGAGGTCGCCATTGAGGGAACAAAGAGGGATCTTGTAGCTGCCTTTAAGTGCAGTGATGAATGGATTTTATTTTTAATTTTCATGTTTTGCTGTGTGGCAGGCCTAGTGTTTGGATCTGTGTGTGGGGTTGGTATGTTTGGACGAATAAACATTTAAATGAAAAAATAATAAAATAAAATAAAGACCACAGACACACTTCTACGATATAAAAGAAAACACTTCAGCTGGATGTGATTCATGCCTGATTGTTGTTTTTCATTTCTTCACAGTTCGTGAACCAGACGCAGAGAAGCGAGGTAAGTGAAAGTCTAAAAGTAACTCGCTCCTCCACCGGACCCTCGGTGTCTTTTCGGTTATCCGGCTCAACGAACACCAACAAACGTGAACCTTTTAAACGGTCCTTTGGAGCCGGTTATCAACCTCTGTTTTCTCCATCTGGCTGTGAGTGCGTTCACATAAAGGGGCGGAGTTTACAGCGCTGTGACCAATCACAGACATGGACAGGTCTGCTGTCAGCAGAGCGGCGTGATTCACAGATCTATAATATTACACAAATATTAAGAGTTAAACACATAATTCAGGCTGAACGTCTTCATATTTGTGTAATATTTTCTAACGACCCACGTACGGAGAAGTGGAATGTGTTTGTTCCAGAGTTAGTGGAGCTTTGTCAGCAGCACCATTCTTCACTTGAAACGCTCCACACAACAACATGTGCTGCATGTATGTCGGTGGAATCGTCTTAAAATGATACAGGGAGGAAAACCGGAAACGACCACAGTGTTTGAAGAGCTGCAAGCATCTACCTCCACGTACCGTCAGCGGGGCTCGAGTCGTCGTCGCTGCTGTTGCACGTGTTGTCGTTGCGTCCCCGCCTCTTTCCCAAAAGCGTGCGGGGACGGACTGCAGCGCTCTGAACAGCTGGAAGAGAACGTGGATGGATGAAGAGATTGGTATTGTTTTACAAGTCTGCAGTAAAGCACTAACATCAACATCTCTCCGACATTCTTCCAGTCACCATCTGGGGTGCCATCGGCGGCGGCGGCATCATCATCGCTGTCATCATCATCGCTGTCATCATCATCGCTGTCATCATCATCGCTGTCATCATCGGCATCATCTTCTACATCAAGCGTAAGTCATATATTACTCAACTTTGATATTATTGATCCTAACAGAACTTCTGAAGCACGCAGTGTGTTTTGAATCGACGGACGATTCTCTGCAGACGGAGGCCGAGAAACAACCGTTTGTGGCAGCTCTCTCTCTGCGGCGCGGTGCTTTACTCGAGAATATCTCGGCCTATTCTTCGATGAAGTTTAAACACGGGGTAGAAGAAGCCTGTGTTTCAATGAATCCTCTGAATGAACCAATAACTGGTGCGGTCAGCAAACACAACACTTCCTGCATCAAAGAAGAATTCGCCTGCTCTTTCACCATTTGCTCAAGTTTAAGAATACATTTAAAAAGAGGACTGATGTGTGACTGATAATGACTGAGGGCATTTTATTATTTGCCTTGTGAAGTAATCTCACCTTATGTATTCACAGGAAGGCGAATGGTGGACAGGGGCAAGGGAGAGGAGATGATTGAGCTGAAAGGAAACAGGGACCCGGAAGCACCACCTGAGGCAGTAGCTGCTCCTTGACTCACCTTCCAAAACACTCCAGGAAAATGGAAAAGGTTACGGAAATATGATTCTGAAATATGATACAGATAAAATATGATACAGATAAAATATGATACAGATACAAATATGATACAGATAAAAATATGATACAGATAAAAATATGAACATTATATAGAAGAAAACACATGTGCCAAAGGCCACTTAAAGGAACAGTGTGTAACATTGAAGGTTATGAATTAGCTTAGAAAAAGTAATTTATATCTACAAGGGGAAAGGTCGTCTTCCTCGGAGTCGGCCATCTTGCACCTCCATGTTTCTACGGCAGCCCAGAAGGGACACTAGCGAGAGCCGTCAGTGTTTTTACATTCCCTGAAGGTAGCGATGCGTTCCCAAACCCGATGCTACTTTTTAATGATGGTTAATGACGGGTATTTAGGTGATTACAATCTGCTACCTCACCACTAGATGTCACTCAATCTCACACACTGTCACTTTAAATGATATTACGTTATGTTTACATGTACTACCGAGCCTGTGTAGTGATGCACTGACAACATTATGAACGTGCCATATGAAGTAGCTGGAAAGCACTTTAAAAACTCTGTAAAAATGTGGTAAATCTCCTTTTGTCTTATGTTTTGATCCTTTTAATGGTTTTATGTGAAGCACTTTGAATTACCTTGTTGTTGAAATGTGCTGTACAAATAAACTTGCCTTGCCTTGCCTTGCCTACTTCATCCAAACATTGTATTTCTTGTATCAGTTACTTTCCCCCATTAGCTTAGAATTCCAGGTTAAGTTTATTCTCCAGAGATCCATGTTGCAGACAAACAATATGGAACTACTCATAAACCTTTATCTAATGCACAATCCACCCCCTTGTAGGAAATTTGAGCGTAGAACTGTGTGTTTAGTAGATATAATAAAAGTGTTTAATAATTCATAATTAAGAATTCATATTTAGGCATAATCATAAGTGTTTTGGAAATGCATAATTAAGATAAGCATACAGTGTTGTAGGATTAGTAGCTAAAAGTAGAACTGAAGACATGAAGCTTGTGCCAAAGATGCAAAAGGCTTAACGTTTATACTGAAGGATTATCATAGAAGGGACTAAGCAATAACTGACAGTCATTGAATGTGTTAGGAAAGTAGGGTCAGAGAGACAGACAGGCGAATACACTCCTGGGAGTTAGCCAATAGGAATTGGGATAGACGGAAGGGGAGGAGTTTCAAACCGGATGTGGGTGGTTTAATTTCAAGTCTTTTTCTCTCTCACGTGATAGCTCTCAGGGATCGGACGTGTTTTTTACCGGAGGAGCTGGGTTGAGTTTTTGCACCAGTGGGATTAAATTCCTTTTAATTGTAAACCAGTCTTGGTAGAGTTATTATCGCAGCGTGTCTACTGTGAACAGCAGCGAACCATGTGACACAGCCTCCTCTCTGTGGGGTGAGATTCAGCCCCGACAGGAGCAGCACTTGAATGAAATTGGACAGAATTTCAGCCAGTAGTTTTCTCTGCTGGAGTGTATGTTTAATGCCAAATGTACCTGCACAGTCTATCACTTCAAAATAAACATTACATTCCTTCTTGACTTCCTGACTGTGGAGCAGTGTTTCTGCTCCACATATCTGAACAAAGTCCAGAAAGCTGCAGGTCTGCTGAGACCCTCAGCTCCTTTAAATCAAGAGTGAAGACTTTTCTGTTTGCTGCTGCCTTTAATTGAACCACACTCAATTAATATATGAATCAATTTCTGCATTCTACTACTGCATTTTATTTCTTACACTGTTTTTTTTTAATGTTTTAATGCAATGAATGTTCTTAATTGTTTTTAAATCTCCTTTTCTTTTGCCTTATGTTTTGATCCTTTTAATGGTTTTATGTGAAGCACTTTGAATTACCTTGTTGTTGAAATGTGCTGTACAAATAAACTTGCCTTGCTTTGACTTACCGACTGTTCTCTGTGGAGTTTTCCTGTCAATATGCATCATGAGTGTTGCAGACCCAGCTGATGTCTTCACTGCATTTCCTTCCTTCATAACGTTTGCAAAGCTCTTTACGGTCCGCGAGTGGTCGCGACTGAACCGGCCTTCTTTATAAAACCTGACATGTAAACGAAAGAGTGCTTTTATCAACTATTCGTGACAGTTACAGTTATATACAGTCTCAGTGTAGTCCTGATCCTCTATGAACCAGTCTCAGTGTAGTGCTGATCCTCTATGAACCAGTCTCAGTGTAGTCCTGATCCTCTATGAACCAGTCTCAGTGTAGTGCTGATCCTCTATGAACCAGTCTCAGTGTAGTCCTGATCCTCTATGAACCAGTCTCAGTGTAGTCCTGATCCTCTATGAACCAGTCTCAGTGTAGTCCTGATCCTCTATGAACCAGTCTCAGTGTAGTCCTGATCCTCTATGAACCAGTCTCAGTGTAGTCCTGATCCTCTATGAACCAGTCTCAGTGTAGTCCTGATCCTCTATCAGACCTCCATCAGTACAGAGACCATCAGAGAGAAGATGGTCTGTTTCTATAGAGTTATTCTTGATGCTCGTCATCGGAGCCACCGGGTCGGGTTCTGGTGAAACCAGATGAACTCATGCAGGTTCACCAGAACCTCCTTCAGCTCAGACTCCAGCAGAGACCGGTCCACCGTGGACAGACCCAGATCCTCAAACAGAGACTGGTCCACCGCGGACAGACCCAGATCCTCCAACAGAGACCGGTCCACCGCGGACAGACCCAGATCCTCCAACAGAGACCGGTCCACCGCGGACAGACCCAGATCCTCCAACAGAGACCGGTCCACCGCGGACGGACCCAGATCCTCCAACAGAGACCGGTCCACCGTGGACAGATCCAGATCCTCCAGCAGAGACCGGTCCACCGTGGACAGACCCAGATCCTCCAGCAGAGACCGGTCCACCGTGGACAGACCCAGATCCTCCAGCAGAGGATCCAGCTCCGGAGGGAGGAGCCAACACCACGCTGCTGGAGACCCAGGATGTATTGCTGGACCCGCTGGAGGGAAGGGAGTCACGGTAGAACCAGAACCAGGACTACTACTACAGTGGTAGCATGTGCTCTTGGCCAAGCTCAGATTCATTTGCGTCTGAATCTGCTTTCAGGTTCCCCTAACTCTGCTGATACGTGACACCCACATGGGATTACAAGACACCACTACTGTAGTGGCTACAAAGCATGTGAACGATCAAATATCTGCAGATTATCTTAGTAAAGAGCTTTTTTTTAAGTTGTTGCAATTTATGTTTCACATATAAACAACTACCTCAGTCTTTGTGCATCACCCATATATACAACATTCATATCTCGTGTTATCTGACTCAACAAAGCATGGCGCTGTTCACAGTAACAGGACAATCGAAAAGAAAACGTCGGACAGATCTGCTTTTCTTCTTTATACATCTTAAGACCAAGAACTCAATATTTTGTTTACTCCAGATAAATATTTGCCTCGTCGACCTACTTTCATCCATGAGTTACATAACTGAGCTCTACACGTCTTCCAATGACCTCACCTGATTCCCATCCCACGTCCCCGTCCTTGTGCCCCCAGAAAATATCTTGCGTCGTTTTGCACCATTTCACACATGGAGATATTTCTAAGACCCCAAACAGCGGGATTGTAATCAAGTAGAGGACGCACACTTCTGGGTCCATCAGTTCTGAAAACTAGGAACCAACAGCAGGGCAACAATACACAACGAATAAAGACTTGTGTTTTTGGCCTCCTTGCCATCAGTGAGTCACCATCGCCTCCCGAGGTACAAACGCTATGACGAGACTGGACTGGAGGTCATTGACCTATGCCAACACCGTCACCTCTTCACAGGCTGTTGATGTTCGGGGATTTTCTGAATGTTTTCTTGTCTTCTACACGTTGCACCTTTTAACACGAGCACCATGATCCTATGGGTCAATCTCCCGCCAAGAACCACAGAATCAAACGTCATCAGCCACAAGAGAGGCCATCTGTCACATCTCAGTGAAACAGGAAATGCAGCAGCCACAAGAACAACAAAGACTCAAACTCACTCGGACTGGAAACGGTTTTTAGCGGCTCCACTAACGCACCAACAGCTACTTTTGGTTGTACTTTTACTGTCAGTACTTTCAGTACTTTCAGCTGATCCATTCTTTTTGACTTCAGTCACATGGTGAATGCATTACTTGTACTTTCAGTGGAGTAACGTCACAGTGTGGTATTAGTACCTTTACTGCAGTAACAGATCTGAATACACTGATCACAGCTCACCACAACAACAGAGCAGCCACGTGGTTCCACTTCTTCTTCTGGTCCTCCTCCCTCCATGCTCCTGTCTTCTTCCCTCCATGCTCCTGTCTTCTTCCCTCCATGCTCCTGTCTTCTTCCCTCCATGCTCCTGTCTTCTTCCCTCCATGCTCCTGTCTTCTTCCCTCCATGCTCCTGTCTTCTTCCCTCCATGCTCCTGTCTTCTTCCCTCCATGCTCCTGTCTTCTTCCCTCCATGCTCCTGTCTTCTTCCCTCCATGCTCCTGTCTTCTTCCTGTGTCTCACTTTACTCTGGTTCTACCAGAGTCAGTGTTCTGATTCATGGAATGAATTGATTGACGTGAGAGGACGTCCTGTTCAGGTGAAGACTGCCCTCTACTGGTACAACATTTACAGTTCAATAGGAACTCGATCAATGAAACCAAACGGAATATTCACACATATTGAAGAGATAGCTGTGATGTTGCTGCAGATGTCATTTAGACGTCAAACACACAGTGGTCACTATCTTCTGCTCTAGCGCAGTACAGTAAAGTGTTCGGATATAACTGTATTATGTGTGTATTACCGAGGTAATACTTAAAGGTGGAGTTTGACCAAGATTTTGTGTTTCACTTATTGATTCAAATTTTATTTGTCGTAATTGGTTTATGTTATAATGATTTATTTGAGTTATCTATAAGTATAAACTGGATTTATTGACTCTTGAAGTGTTTAAACACATTTATGTGATAAGGTTCAACCACAAGGTGTGGCTGAACTGATTCTCTTGCTGCCGTTTGACTCTTCAGCTCTGAGTGAACCGGTTTATCGCCTGCGGGCGGCTCTTGTCTTTGTTCATAGCTTCGCTGTGGGGATGGACTGTTGCTGCTGTGATAGTTCGATTAACAAATAAAAGCCACAGCGAGTCAAGACGAACTTTTAGTCGGTCCGTGGTTCCTCGCTCTCGGGTCGAGCTGTCGGGTCCGACGATACCTGCGGAATCACACACACCTACACCCGTCAACGGAGCGTTGTTTTGCATATCGGTAATAACGAAAGTAAAAGTTTTCTTCACAACGGCGCAGTAATTATTCTCATTTCATACATTTTAACCTTTTATTTTACTTTTGTGTTCATTCTTTTGAAGAGACGGATTCACTTCGACACGTTGCTGCAGCGATGAAGAGCAGAACTGCACTGTTTGGACTCTTTATTATTTTTCTTCGGATCGAATCAGCAGCAGGTATTATTCATCATTCTAATGATATCAAAATGTACCTTTATAGGCTTCATACTCTTGTTGATCAGGGTGATCAGTTATTAGTTCATTGATTGGGTCTTTGGTAGACCGCCGGACTATCAGGGGCCACAGCGCTCATTGATTGATTTCTGCTGACACGTCACTAATAACTGCTGTCTGCTTGTCCGTCCACCAGTAGAGCAGAGAACAGAGCAGCTTTATGAACGGGACAGTTTGTGCTCAATATATAAACGTGTTGTCCAGCGTGAGTGAAAGCGACATGAAGGCATCAGTGCGTTATAGATTCATTACAGACTGTTCAGCAGCGGAACAGACGGATATTCATCTCAGTGACTTTGCTTTCTTTCGGATTTGTGTCATTTCCGTGGACTACACGTTTGCTGAAGTCAATGAGAAGTTTATTTAAGACATCCGGGACCTTTCTGACACTTTGTGCTGAAGAAAACCTAAAACAACCTTCATCTTCTAACCCGGACACAGACACAGGCGCGCTGCTTTACATGGTTAGAGTTACATGTAGAATAAACTAGCAATGTTCTATAAATCCATTTCATTCAGTACCGGCTCAGAGACTTCAGGACACGCTGAACATCTGTCTTTAATCTCTGATTTAATCTCTCAATTTGTGTTTGATTTATTGTATCTAAGCGCTTTCATTGCTATTAAAGATTGGAATTAACTTACAAAATGAGAAGAAACGAGAGAAACCAAAGTTATTTTCAGATTGAGGTGATGATGTCATAATTACAGTAATAGGATCATCGTCATGAGAGGGTTTCCTTTAGTTATGAGAAAGTCTTCTTATGTATTTGTTAAGGTTTCAGGTTATCAATGTATTTAATGAGGCGTAGTCTGATGTTATTCACTTCACTTCCTCTTGTAATGTGAGTGGTGCAGAACATTGCACAACTCACTGTGACGTGCTCGTAACAGGAAGTGTAAATGTTCTCCAGGACCACACCCACGCACGCACGCACGCACGCGCGCACGCACACACGCGCGCGCGCACGCACGCACACACACCCACGCACGCACGCGCGCGCGCACACACGCGCGCGCGCGCACGCACACACACCCACGCACGCACGCACGCGCGCACACACACACACACACACACACGCACACACACACACACAGAGCTAAGAGAGAAGCGCTGTAAGTCAAACTGTCTTTACCTTGTAATGTAGATGGATGTGACTCCTCCCGTCATTGAATCTTAAAAAGAGTCGGAGGTTATTTAAACATATTCAAGTTCAAGAATGTTTTTAACATATTGTTCGAGCTTCAAAGCCTGTTAAAAGAAGAGCACATAGAACATAGTTAAAACAGTTCAAGTATGGGAATAAAATGGAAATATATATAAGATTAAATAATATAATATAAATGACAATATTGTGTATCCACCAGATTATGAGACAAAAGGCTTCATCACCTCTCAAAGATGTCTTTGCAGTCATTTTGTTTCTCTCTGGGGTCGTAGCCCACTTTTTTGCTAAACAGAGTGAATATTAGATTCAGTTGGGGACAAACATGATCAAATAAAGCTAATATCCGAGCCTATCTGCGTGTAAATAGGCACATTTACAGATAGTCCCACTAGGTGGCAGCAAAAGGGAAAGAAAACAGTTCTGAACAAAACGTTTCTGTGATAAATAGAGGAACATATTTCCTCTTCTTAATATATGTGTGGACCCCTTTTGAGTTTCACATTTCAGGTAAGGCTTCATCTTGTTTCTCGTTACAGAAAATAATGCCTTGATTTGCGAAGGCCGCCGTGAAGCAAAAGTCGGAGAGGTCGTCACTTTGGGATGTAACCATACGAGTCAACGCGACGTGACGGACAGAAGTATTGAATGGAAATTCAACGGGAACATCACTGTCCTGCTCTACAGAAGTAGAGGTGTTTCTCTACCACATCAGGCAGCACAATTCAGAGGCAGAGCATCTGAGGACAGCAGCTGGAATCCTAGCGAAGGGAAACTTGCAGTGAAAATCTCACCCTTTAAGGAAACTGACGCTGGAGTATACACGTGCTCTGTTGGAACTGGACGTCAGGCAATCAACTGCTCAACAACACTCGGCATTCAGTGTAACTCACCTTTGTTTTTTTTGCTTTACACATAAAACAGATAAAAACAGTAATGTTCGGCCTACTGTAAATTACAAACACATGAATGAAAGCACAATGATGTAAATGAACACTTACAGTAACGAGCTGGTCTCCAGCTGCCAGTAAGAGGTTCAAACCACAGCATGGCTTTGCATGTTTCATATCATTGCTACAAAGTGCTGAAACAAAGAACGCGATGAATAAGACATGAATAAGATCGAATTTAAACGAGTAAACTATTGACTCTAATACGCAACAATCATTTGCGTCAGTTAAAAGTGACGCATGACAGCAAATGCACCCTCACCCTTGGTTGCACAGATAAATATTAAGCAGTGGCGGCTGGTGGAACATGTTCTAGGGAGGGCCATCCTATCAATTTCAGCAAACATCCCAGTATGATTTCATGCAAAAAACATTTAGCATCAAACACGCATTATTACTTGGCAGTTAAATATTTAACATTTATTCCAACATGAAAAAAAGCAGTAAATAACACTTATATAATATAATACAATATAATATAACATGTTTATTTATTGAGATGTCCTATGGACCTTGTTATAGGAGGTAAAGATCAGGAGAAGTAAACATGAAGTGTAATTATGAATACTGATGTTAAATTAAGCTATGATGAGTTTTCACTGTTCATTTAACATCTAGGAGCCAAATTCAATGTGCTGTTAAATATTCACTTGTATTTACATGTTGAACTGTAATCACTTCTGTTTCTACTGTGAATGTTACAAGGATGTCGTTATAATTTGTTAGAGTCAGAAATACATGTAAGTGACAGACAACTGTCACTTTAAGGACACTGACAGTTCCTGACAGTGGTGAGTAATATCTGAGGCAGGATGGAGCCGCACAGTTTCCCACCGTGTTAGGAAACGTGTTATGAAACGTGTTCAATGGAACGATCTACGTGCATTAAGTTGTGGATAACCTGTGGATACGTATGGTATGTCCAAGTAATCAGCGTACTTTTAGGAAGAAAGGAAGTTGATTGACTGACTTGTACGAAGTAGTGAAGCTTCGCATGTAGTCTGCTGTCTGATTGTGAGGTCAGGCTGATCTGATATCAGCTCTTTGGCTGCAGAATCGCCGCCAAAGTTCTCCTCTCAAACGGGTCTTGGAGGAGGAGTGCTCGCCTGTAGAGACTTCTGACGAGAACGCGCAGCTCCGGGGCTTGATCGTTCTGGCCCACAGCTGAATCTATGTGAGGCGCTGATTGGCTACATTGTATGTCACTCATTTATATCTTGAATCAGCAATTGGCTAAACGGCTTCATAGACCCGCCTCTTTTGGGCCAAAACGATCAAGCCCCCCTCGCTGCGCGCTCTCAGAGTGTCGTGCACACAGACAGAGAGCACGAGCAGACGAGCACACAGGGGGAGAGCACGAGCAGGAAAAGCATATATGTTGCGCAGATATCATATTGTACACACATTACTGGGTACATTCCATAGTTAAAAAACACAAATATTGACAATTTGTATAATTTATGATTATTATAATTTTTTATTTTTTTTATTTTTTTCCGTGTGGCTCATGGTGGGCCCATGCATTTAGCATTTTACCCTCCCCTCTTTTGATTTGGCTGACAATATTTGAACATGAACATGAATATCAAATATTTGTTATAAATAAATGATGTCCATGTCATAGTGATAGCCTACTGATCCACACATTATAGAGGGGGGGGGGGGCTACACATTTGCTGAAGTCAATGAGAAGTTTATTTAAGACATCCGGGACCTTTCTGACACTTTGTGCTGAAGAAAACCTAAAACAACCTTCATCTTCTCTCATTCGATGTTAAAGTCACGTTTGAACATCGGACACAGACACAGACGCGCTGCTTTACATGGTTAGAGTTACATGTAGAATAAACTAGCAATGTTCTATAAATCCATTTCATTCATTACCGGCTCAGAGACTTCAGGACACGCTGAACATCTGTCTTTAATCTCTGATTTAATCTCTCAATTTGTGTTTGATTTATTTTATCTAAGCGCTTTCATTGCTGTTAAAGATTGGAATTAACTTACAAAATGAGAAGAAAAGAGAAATCAAAGTTATTTTCAGATTGAGGTGATGATGTCATAATTACAGTAATAGGATCATCGTCATGAGAGGGTTTCCTTTAGTTATGAGAAAGGCTTTTTATGTATTTGATAAGGTTACAGAGGTTATCAATTTAATAAGGCATAGTCTGCAGTGTGACTTGATGTTCAGAAAAAAAAGTATTTTAAAAGTGATTTACTCGTCTTGCGGAGAGAACATCCTTTTTATGTTCATTGCATTTAAATTAAAGTAAAATCAGTTTATTTAGCGTCGATACAGCTGTAGTAAACAGCCAACGTGTCTTGTTAGATACAGTGAATACAGATCTGTGAAATCCACGGAGCGCCTCACGTTACGTTATGAACCAACAAGAGAGAACAGGAAGGTGTCTAAACATCATGAGCAGGCTGCGTTCACACTGGATACACAGTTAGAAATATGAAAACACAACACAGGAAGGTGCGCCTTTTGTAATCAGTAGTAGTATAAGTATATAAATATATGAAGGCAGAAAAGGTGATTATATTATCAGGCAAATTGCTATTTAACTCTCTGAATACTGTGCAGTTCACACAGATATACATCCGAACATTTCTATGAATTCATTTTTAAACCTGTTTTTTTTAAACAGTCATTGCATTTAGCATGATGTCTGAGGTGAGAGATGACTTTTCATATTAAACGGACCTGCTTCATATTCAGTGACCTGATTATTAAATGATAGCTGCAATAACTACAGCACTGCGTTCTCAAACACAAAGACCTTCTGGATGGAATAAAAAAAGAAGCATTTTCAAAATCATGCAGACTCAATGACTCGAAGGCTTAATGTCAAATATATTTTGTGTTTCTTTCACAGCAATTCAATTCTCTCCAGCAGGGGAAGCCCACCCTTGTGACACCGTGACTCTACGGTGTTCAATAAAGACCGGAACGGATGTCAACAAAGACCTGGCTGTGGAGTGTTTGTATCGGGATGCAGTTACTCAGACAGATGTAGATGTGTTTGTGTTCCGTGAGGGAAAAGTAGACGTTCGCAGTCAGGACGAGACGTTCAAAGAATTCACAGATTGTTTGTCCGAAGAACTGTCTTCAGGGAACTTCTCACTTCTGATGACATTCGATTATTCTCGTAGTGGAACATACAACTACACTGTTGACGTCAAGAAGAACAACTGTTCTACAAACCTCACTGGTGAGTACACAAAGGAGGGCTCTTGTAGCTGCCTGTAAGTTAAGTGATGAATGTATTTTCTTTTTAATTTCTTATTATTATTCATTTTATTTTTATTTTTCTGCTTTTTATTTTTTGTCTTGCTTTGTTTTGCTGTGTGACAGGCCTAGTTTTTGTATCTGTGTATCAAATATATTTTGTGTTTCTTTAATAGGAATTGAGCTGCAATGCCCTCCAGCAGTGGAAGCCCACCCTGGTGACAACGTGACTCTACCATGTTCAACAAAGTCCCAAATGGATGGCTGCAAAGCCCTGACTGTGGATTGGTTGTATTATGATGCAGTTAATAAGACATATGTAGATGTGTTGTTCCGTGAGAGAAAAGTAGACTGTCAGGACGAGAGGTTCAAAGGGAACACGGTTCTTTTGCACAAAGAACTGTGGAACTTCTCCCTTCAGATGACAGTAGATTCTTCTCATAGTGGAACATACTACTGCACCGTTTACAATGGAATCGAGAAGAGCAACTGTTCTACAACCCTCACTGGTGAGTACACAAAGGTTCATATTATTTTACTAAAAGCGTTTGACAAACTGCTTCAACTGAGGCTGTTGCACACCGTTAAACAGCAGTTCTCCGTTCACCCCGATGGTGCAAACACACAAACACCACGCTGTACATACTCTCACCTCAAAGAGGTCGCCATTGAGGGAACAAAGAGGGATCTTGTAGCTGCCTTTAAGTGCAGTGATGAATGGATTTTATTTTTAATTTTCATGTTTTGCTGTGTGGCAGGCCTAGTGTTTGGATCTGTGTGTGGGGTTGGTATGTTTGGACGAATAAACATTTAAATGAAAAAATAATAAAATAAAATAAAGACCACAGACACACTTCTACGATATAAAATATAAAAGAAAACACTTCAGCTGGATGTGATTAATGCCTGATTGTTGTTTTTCATTTCTTCACAGTTCGTGAACCAGACGCAGAGAAGCGAGGTAAGTGAAAGTCTAAAAGTAACTCGCTCCTCCACCGGACCCTCGGTGTCTTTTCGGTTATCCGGCTCAACGAACACCAACAAACGTGAACCTTTTAAACGGTCCTTTGGAGCCGGTTATCAACCTCTGTTTTCTCCATCTGGCTGTGAGTGCGTTCACATAAAGGGGCGGAGTTTACAGCGCTGTGACCAATCACAGACATGGACAGGTCTGCTGTCAGCAGAGCGGCGTGATTCACAGATCTATAATATTACACAAATATTAAGAGTTAAACACATAATTCAGGCTGAACGTCTTCATATTTGTGTAATATTTTCTAACGACCCACGTACGGAGAAGTGGAATGTGTTTGTTCCAGAGTTAGTGGAGCTTTGTCAGCAGCACCATTCTTCACTTGAAACGCTCCACACAACAACATGTGCTGCATGTATGTCGGTGGAATCATCTTAAAATGATACAGGGAGGAAAACCGGAAACGACCACAGTGTTTGAAGAGCTGCAAGCATCTACCTCCACGTACCGTCAGCGGGGCTCGAGTCGTCGTCGCTGCTGTTGCACGTGTTGTCGTTGCGTCCCCGCCTCTTTCCCAAAAGCGTGCGGGGACGGACTGCAGCGCTCTGAACAGCTGGAAGAGAACGTGGATGGATGAAGAGATTGGTATTGTATTACAAGTCTGCAGTAAAGCACTAACATCAACATCTCTCCGACATTCTTCCAGATAGTAATACAGGCGCCTTCTGGGGTACCATCTGCGGCGGCGGCGGCGGCATCATCATCATCACCGCCATCATCTGTAAATGCATCAAAAGTAAGTCATATATTGCTCAACTTTGATATTATTGATCCTAAACCTGGTAACCTTCCTGTGAAAGAGACTCTGCACCACGTTGCATGAAGGCACCGAGGCCTCAGAAAGGCTGCTGAGTAACAACTTAAAGAACACATTCATCAATCAGAGCGTCCACTGAAGAACAGAACTTCTGAAGCACGCAGTGTGTTTTGAATCGACGGACGATTCTCTGCAGACGGAGGCCGAGAAACAACCGTTTGTGGCAGCTCTCTCTCTGCGGCGCGGTGCTTTACTCGAGAATATCTCGGCCTATTCTTCGATGAAGTTTAAACACGGGGTAGAAGAAGCCTGTGTTTCAATGAATCCTCTGAATGAACCAATAACTGGTGCGGTCAGCAAACACAACACTTCCTGCATCAAAGAAGAATTCGCCTGCTCTTTCACCATTTGCTCAAGTTTAAGAATACATTTAAAAAGAGGACTGATGTGTGACTGATAATGACTGAGGGCATTTTATTATTTGCCTTGTGAAGTAATCTCACCTTATGTATTCACAGGAAGGCGAATGGTGGACAGGGGCACGAGAGAGGAGATGATTGAGCTGAAAGGAAACAGGGACCCGGAAGCACCACCTGAGGCAGTAGCTGCTCCTTGACTCACCTTCCAAAACACTCCAGGAAAATGGAAAAGGTTACGGAAATATGATTCTGAAATATGATACAGATAAAATATGATACAGATAAAATATGATACAGATACAAATATGATACAGATACAAATATGATACAGATAAAATATGATACAGATAAAAATATGAACATTATATAGAAGAAAACACATGTGCCAAAGGCCACTTAAAGGAACAGTGTGTAACATTGAAGGTTATGAATTAGCTTAGAAAAAGTAATTTATATCTACAAGGGGAAAGGTCGTCTTCCTCGGAGTCGGCCATCTTGCACCTCCATGTTTCTACGGCAGCCCAGAAGGGACACTAGCGAGAGCCGTCAGTGTTTTTACATTCCCTGAAGGTAGCGATGCGTTCCCAAACCCGATGCTACTTTTTAATGATGGTTAATGACGGGTATTTAGGTGATTACAATCTGCTACCTCACCACTAGATGTCACTCAATCTCACACACTGTCACTTTAAATGATATTACGTTATGTTTACATGTACTACCGAGCCTGTGTAGTGATGCACTGACACCATTATGAACGTGCCATATGAAGTAGCTGGAAAGCACTTTAAAAACTCTGTAAAAAGAGTGTAAAAAGAGATCCATGTTGCAGACAAACAATATGGAACTACTCATAAACCTTTATCTAATGCACAATCCACCCCCTTGTAGGAAATTTGAGCGTAGAACTGTGTGTTTAGTAGATATAATAAAAGTGTTTAATAATTAAGAATTAAGAATTCATATTTAGGCATAATCATAAGTGTTTTGGAAATGCATAATTAAGATAAGCATACAGTGTTGTAGGATTAGTAGCTAAAAGTAGAACTGAAGACATGAAGCTTGTGCCAAAGATGCAAAAGGCTTAACGTTTATACTGAAGGATTATCATAGAAGGGACTAAGCAATAACTGACAGTCATTGAATGTGTTAGGAAAGTAGGGTCAGAGAGACAGACAGGCGAATACACTCCTGGGAGTTAGCCAATAGGAATTGGGATAGACGGAAGGGGAGGAGTTTCAAACCGGATGTGGGTGGTTTAATTTCAAGTCTTTTTCTCTCTCACGTGATAGCTCTCAGGGATCGGACGTGTTTTTTACCGGAGGAGCTGGGTTGAGTTTTTGCACCAGTGGGATTAAATTCCTTTTAATTGTAAACCAGTCTTGGTAGAGTTATTATCGCAGCGTGTCTACTGTGAACAGCAGCGAACCATGTGACACAGCCTCCTCTCTGTGGGGTGAGATTCAGCCCCGACAGGAGCAGCACTTGAATGAAATTGGACAGAATTTCAGCCAGTAGTTTTCTCTGCTGGAGTGTATGTTTAATGCCAAATGTACCTGCACAGTCTATCACTTCAAAATAAACATTACATTCCTTCTTGACTTCCTGACTGTGGAGCAGTGTTTCTGCTCCACATATCTGAACAAAGTCCAGAAAGCTGCAGGTCTGCTGAGACCCTCAGCTCCTTTAAATCAAGAGTGAAGACTTTTCTGTTTGCTGCTGCCTTTAATTGAACCACACTCAATTAATATATGAATCAATTTCTGCATTCTACTCCTGCATTTTATTTCTTACACTGTTTTTTTTTAATGTTTTAATGCAATGAATGTTCTTAATTGTTTTTAAATCTCCTTTTCTTTTGCCTTATGTTTTGATCCTTTTAATGGTTTTATGTGAAGCACTTTGAATTACCTTGTTGTTGAAATGTGCTGTACAAATAAACTTGCCTTGCTTTGACTTACCGACTGTTCTCTGTGGAGTTTTCCTGTCAATATGCATCATGAGTGTTGCAGACCCAGCTGATGTCTTCACTGCATTTCCTTCCTTCATAACGTTTGCAAAGCTCTTTACGGTCCGCGAGTGGTCGCGACTGAACCGGCCTTCTTTATAAAACCTGACATGTAAACGAAAGAGTGCTTTTATCAACTATTCGTGACAGTTACAGTTATATACAGTCTCAGTGTAGTCCTGATCCTCTATGAACCAGTCTCAGTGTAGTGCTGATCCTCTATGAACCAGTCTCAGTGTAGTCCTGATCCTCTATGAACCAGTCTCAGTGTAGTGCTGATCCTCTATGAACCAGTCTCAGTGTAGTCCTGATCCTCTATGAACCAGTCTCAGTGTAGTCCTGATCCTCTATGAACCAGTCTCAGTGTAGTGCTGATCCTCTATGAACCAGTCTCAGTGTAGTCCTGATCCTCTATGAACCAGTCTCAGTGTAGTCCTGATCCTCTATGAACCAGTCTCAGTGTAGTCCTGATCCTCTATCAGACCTCCATCAGTACAGAGACCATCAGAGAGAAGATGGTCTGTTTCTATAGAGTTATTCTTGATGCTCGTCATCGGAGCCACCGGGTCGGGTTCTGGTGAAACCAGATGAACTCATGCAGGTTCACCAGAACCTCCTTCAGCTTAGACTCCAGCAGAGACCGGTCCACCGTGGACAGACCCAGATCCTCCAACAGAGACCGGTCCACCGCGGACGGACCCAGATCCTCCAACAGAGACCGGTCCACCGTGGACGGATCCAGATCCTCCAGCAGAGACCGGTCCACCGTGGACAGACCCAGATCCTCCAGCAGAGACCGGCCCACCGTGGACAGACCCAGATCCTCCAGCAGAGACCGGTCCACCGCGGACAGACCCAGATCCTCCAGCAGAGACCGGTCCACCGTGGACAGACCCAGATCCTCCAGCAGAGACCGGCCCACCGTGGACAGACCCAGATCCTCCAGCAGAGACCGGTCCACCGCGGACAGACCCAGATCCTCCAGCAGAGACCGGTCTACCGTGGACAGACCCAGATCCTCCAGCAGAGGATCCAGCTCCGGAGGGAGGAGCCAACACCACGCTGCTGGAGACCCAGGATGTATTGCTGGACCCGCTGGAGGGAAGGGAGTCACGGTAGAACCAGAACCAGGACTACTACTACAGTGGTAGCATGTGCTCTTGGCCAAGCTCAGATTCATTTGCGTCTGAATCTGCTTTCAGGTTCACCTAACTCTGCTGATACGTGACACCCACATGGGATTACAAGACACCACTACTGTAGTGGCTACAAAGCATGTGAACGATCAAATATCTGCAGATTATCTTAGTAAAGAGCTTTTTTTTAACTTGTTGCAATTTATGTTTCACATATAAACAACTACCTCAGTCTTTGTGCATCACCCATATATACAACATTCATATCTCGTGTTATCTGACTCAACAAAGCATGGCGCTGTTCACAGTAACAGGACAACAGAAAAGAAAACGTCGGACAGATCTGCTTTTCTTCTTTATACATCTTAAGACCAAGAACTCAATATTTTGTTTACTCCAGATAAATATTTGCCTCGTCGACCTACTTTCATCCATGAGTTACATAACTGAGCTCTACACGTCTTCCAATGACCTCACCTGATTCCCATCCCACGTCCCCGTCCTTGTGCCCCCAGAAAATATCTTGCGTCGTTTTGCACCATTTCACACATGGAGATATTTCTAAGACCCCAAACAGCGGGATTGTAATCAAGTAGAGGACGCACACTTCTGGGTCCATCAGTTCTGAAAACTAGGAACCAACAGCAGGGCAACAATACACAACGAATAAAGACTTGTGTTTTTGGCCTCCTTGCCATCAGTGAGTCACCATCGCCTCCCGAGGTACAAACGCTATGACGAGACTGGACTGGAGGTCATTGACCTATGCCAACACCGTCACCTCTTCACCGGCTGTTGATGTTCGGGGATTTTCTGAATGTTTTCTTGTCTTCTACACGTTGCACCTTTTAACACGAGCACCATGATCCTATGGGTCAATCTCCCGCCAAGAACCACAGAATCAAACGTCGTCAGCCACAAGAGAGGCCATCTGTCACATCTCAGTGAAACAGGAAATGCAGCAGCCACAAGAACAACAAAGACTCAAACTCACTCGGACTGGAAACGGTTTTTAGCGGCTCCACTAACGCACCAACAGCTACTTTTGGTTGTACTTTTACTGTCAGTACTTTCAGTACTTTCAGCTGATCCATTCTTTTTGACTTCAGTCACATGGTGAATGCATTACTTGTACTTTCAGTGGAGTAACGTCACAGTGTGGTATTAGTACCTTTACTGCAGTAACAGATCTGAATACACTGATCACAGCTCACCACAACAACAGAGCAGCCACGTGGTTCCACTTCTTCTTCTGGTCCTCCTCCCTCCATGCTCCTGTCTTCTTCCCTCCATGCTCCTGTCTTCTTCCCTCCATGCTCCTGTCTTCTTCCCTCCATGCTCCTGTCTTCTTCCTGTGTCTCACTTTACTCCGGTTCTACCAGAGTCAGTGTTCTGATTCATGGAATGAATTGATTGACGTGAGAGGACGTCCTGTTCAGGTGAAGACTGCCCACTACTGGTACAACATTTACAGTTCAATAGGAACTCGATCAATGAAACCAAACGGAATATTCACACATATTGAAGAGATAGCTGTGATGTTGCTGCAGATGTCATTTAGACGTCAAACACACAGTGGTCACTATCTTCTGCTCTAGCGCAGTACAGTAAAGTGTTCGGATATAACTGTATTATGTGTGTATTACCGAGGTAATACTTAAAGGTGGAGTTTGACCAAGATTTTGTGTTTCACTTATTGATTCAAATTTTATTTGTCGTAATTGGTTTATGTTATAATGATTTATTTGAGTTATCTATAAGTATAAACTGGATTTATTGACTCTTGAAGTGTTTAAACACATTTATGTGATAAGGTTCAACCACAAGGTGTGGCTGAACTGATTCTCTTGCTGCCGTTTGACTCTTCAGCTCTGAGTGAACCGGTTTATCGCCTGCGGGCGGCTCTTGTCTTTGTTCATAGCTTCGCTGTGGGGATGGACTGTTGCTGCTGTGATAGTTCGATTAACAAATAAAAGCCACAGCGAGTCAAGACGAACTTTTAGTCGGTCCGTGGTTCCTCGCTCTCGGGTCGAGCTGTCGGGTCCGACGATACCTGCGGAATCACACACACCTACACCCGTCAACGGAGCGTTGTTTTGCATATCGGTAATAACGAAAGTAAAAGTTTTCTTCACAACGGCGCAGTAATTATTCTCATTTCATACATTTTAACCTTTTATTTTACTTTTGTGTTCATTCTTTTGAAGAGACGGATTCACTTCGACACGTTGATGCAGCGATGAAGAGCCTGACTGCACTGACTGGACTGACTGGACTGATTGGACTGATTGGACTCTTTTTTTTTTTTTTTCTGATCGAATCAGGTAGCATTCATCATTTTAAATATCAAAATGTACCTTTATAGGCTTCATACTCTTGTTGATCACATTTGCACATTTGCTGAAGTCAATCAGAAGTTTATTTAAAACATCCGGGACCTTTCTGACACTTTGTGCTAAAGAAAACCTAAAACAACCTTCATCTTCTCTCATTCGATGTTAAAGTCACGTTTGAACACCGGACACAGACACAGACGCGCTGCTTTACATGGTTAGAGTTACATGTAGAATAAACTAGCAATGTTCTATAAATCCATTTCATTCATTACCGGCTCAGAGACTTCAGGACACGCTGAACATCTGTCTTTAATCTCTGATTTAATCTCTCAATTTGTGTTTGATTTATTGTATCTAAGCGCTTTCATTGCTATTAAAGATTGGAATTAACTTAAAGAAACGAGAAATCAAAGTTCTTATCAGATTGAGATCGTGATGTCATAATTACATTAATCATCGTCATGAGAGGGTTTCTTTTAATGATGAGAAAGGCTTCTTATGTATTTGATAAGGTTTCAGGTTATCAATGTATTTAATGAGGCGTAGTCTGATGTTATTCACTTCACTTCCTGCTTGGTTTTAAACGGTCTCAGGGTAACGTGGGTGCTGCAGTAATTACTTTGTGAACATTGCACAACTCACTGTGCTCCTAACAGGAAGTGTAAATGTTGTCATTTCTCCAGGACCATGAGAGGGTTTTTCATGTCATGTCATGTCTTTGTTCCCCCCACACACACACACACACACACACACACACACACACACACACACACACACACACACACACACACACACACACACACACACACACACACACACACACACACACACACACACACACACACACACACACACACACACACACACAGGACCAGAGCCAATAGGGAAAGTCACACACAGATACTGGACCAGATCTCAGAGAGAAAGTCGCGGTAAGTCAAACAAAGTCTTTACCTTATACCGTTTGTTTACCTATGAATCTTTAGGTTAAACATATTCAAGTTCAAGGATGTTTTTAACACAAATATTATAAATGTTTGTGTATAAATGTTTGTGTATAAATGTTTGTGTATGAATGTATGTGTATAAATGTATGTGTATAAATGTTTGTGTATGAATGTTTGTGTATAAATGTATGTGTATGAATGTTTGTGTATAAATGTTTGTGTATAAATGTTTGTGTATAAATGTATGTGTATAAATGTTTGTGTATAAATGTTTGTGTATGAATGTTTGTGTATAAATGTTTGTGTATAAATGTTTGTGTATAAATGTATGTGTATAAATGTTTGTGTATAAATGTATGTGTATAAATGTATGTGTATAAATGTTTGTGTATAAATGTTTGTGTATAAATGTATGTGTATAAATGTTTGTGTATAAATGTTTGTGTATGAATGTTTGTGTATAAATGTTTGTGTATAAATGTTTGTGTATAAATGTTTGTGTATAAATGTATGTGTATAAATGTTTGTGTATAAATGTTTGTGTATGAATGTTTGTGTATAAATGTTTGTGTATAAATGTTTGTGTATAAATGTATGTGTATAAATGTTTGTGTATAAATGTATGTGTATAAATGTATGTGTATAAATGTTTGTGTATAAATGTTTGTGTATAAATGTTTGTGTATAAATGTTTGTGTATAAATGTATGTGTATAAATGTTTGTGTATAAATGTTTGTGTATAAATGTTTGTGTATAAATGTATGTGTATAAATGTTTGTGTATAAATGTTTGTGTACAAATGTATGTGTATAAATGTATGTGTATAAATGTTTGTGTATAAATGTTTGTGTATAAATGTTTGTGTATAAATGTATGTGTATAAATGTTTGTGTATAAATGTTTGTGTATAAATGTTTGTGTATAAATGTATGTGTATAAATGTTTGTGTATAAATGTATGTGTATAAATGTTTGTGTATAAATGTTTGTGTATAAATGTTTGTGTATAAATGTTTGTGTATAAATGTTTGTGTACAAATGTATGTGTATAAATGTATGTGTATAAATGTTTGTGTATAAATGTTTGTGTATAAATGTTTGTGTATAAATGTTTGTGTATAAATGTATGTGTATAAATGTTTGTGTATAAATGTTTGTGTATAAATGTTTGTGTATAAATGTATGTGTATAAATGTATGTGTATAAATGTTTGTGTATAAATGTATGTGTATAAATGTTTGTGTATAAATGTTTGTGTATAAATGTATGTGTATGAATGTTTGTGTATAAATGTATGTGTATAAATGTTTGTGTTTAAATGTATGTGTATAAATGTTTGTGTATAAATGTATGTGTATAAATGTTTGTGTATAAATGTTTGTGTATAAATGTATGTGTATGAATGTTTGTGTTTAAATGTATGTGTATAAAGGTATGTGTGGTACAAACAATGAAAACAATGCTGCTACATTTGGGTCTAGATGATGTCATGTTGAGTGTTGATGGAGCAGCTACAATGTTAGCTTAGCATAGCACCGATAGATCCAGACTCCATTCAGAAAACAAGCATTTTAAAAGTGATTTACGCGTCTTGCGGAGAGAACATCCTTTTTATGTTTATTGCAGTTAAATTAAAGTAAAATCAGTTTATTTAGCGTTGATACAGCTGTAGTAAACAGCCAACGTGTCTTGTTAGATACAGTGAATACAGATCTGTGAAATCCACGGAGCGCCTCACGTTATGTTATGAACCAGACAAGAGATAAGATAAGAGATAAGATAAGATAATCCTTTGTTAGTCCCTCAGTGGGGAAATTACGGGATTACAGCAGCATTGCTCACAAGTAATAGAATGAAGATAAAAAATCAAGTAGTATAAATACAGTAAACAGTAAACAGTAATAAAAATATGACAGTAAAGAAGAATACAAAATATATACCAGTATATACAGGCGGGGTAAAAAAATGTAAAATGTAGGATAATACTTAAACGTATTGGATATTGCACGAAATATTGCACGGGATGACAGTAAAGAAGAATACAAAATATACCAGTATATACAGACGGAGTAAAATGTAAGATAATACTTAAACGTATTGGATATTGCACAGGATTGCACGGATTAGATATTGCACCAGGTGAATGAATGAATTAAAGTGTTCAGAGTGTTCATATTCATGTTAAAGTGAATTAAAGTGTTCAGAAGTGTTCAAGTGTTCATGTTCAAGTCAAATGTTCGTGTTCAGAGTGTTCAAAGTGTTCAAAGTGTTCGTGGTCTCCCGAGAGCAGTTTGTTGTGCAGCCTGACAGCAGCGGGGAGGAAGGACTTGCGGTACCTCTCCCTCAGACAGAGGACAGGAAGGTGTCTTAAACATCATGAGCAGGCTGCGTTCACACTGGATACACAGTTAGAAATATTAAAACACAACACAGGAAGGTGCGCCTTTTGTAATCAGTAATAGTATAAGTATATAAATATATGAAGGCAGAAAAGGTGATTATATTATCAGGCAAATTGCTATTTAACTCTCTGAATACTGTGCAGTTCACACAGATATACATCCGAACATTTCTATGAATTCATTTTTAAACCTGTTTTTTTTAAACAGTCATTGCATTTAGCATGATGTCTGAGGTGAGAGATGACTTTTCATATTAAACGGACCTGCTTCATATTCAGTGACCTGATTATTAAATGATAGCTGCAATAACTACAGCACTGCGTTCTCAAACACAAAGACCTTCTGGATGGAATAAAAAAAGAAGCATTTTCAAAATCATGCAGACTCAATGACTCGAAGGCTTAATGTCAAATATATTTTGTGTTTCTTTCACAGCAATTCAATTCTCTCCAGCAGGGGAAGCCCACCCTTGTGACACCGTGACTCTACGGTGTTCAATAAAGACCGGAACGGATGTCAACAAAGACCTGGCTGTGGAGTGTTTGTATCGGGATGCAGTTACTCAGACAGATGTAGATGTGTTTGTGTTCCGTGAGGGAAAAGTAGACGTTCGCAGTCAGGACGAGACGTTCAAAGAATTCACAGATTGTTTGTCCGAAGAACTGTCTTCAGGGAACTTCTCACTTCTGATGACATTCGATTATTCTCGTAGTGGAACATACAACTACACTGTTGACGTCAAGAAGAACAACTGTTCTACAAACCTCACTGGTGAGTACACAAAGGAGGGCTCTTGTAGCTGCCTGTAAGTTAAGTGATGAATGTATTTTCTTTTTAATTTCTTATTATTATTCATTTTATTTTTATTTTTCTGCTTTTTATTTTTTGTCTTGCTTTGTTTTGCTGTGTGACAGGCCTAGTTTTTGTATCTGTGTATCAAATATATTTTGTGTTTCTTTAATAGGAATTGAGCTGCAATGCCCTCCAGCAGTGGAAGCCCACCCTGGTGACAACGTGACTCTACCATGTTCAACAAAGTCCCAAATGGATGGCTGCAAAGCCCTGACTGTGGATTGGTTGTATTATGATGCAGTTAATAAGACATATGTAGATGTGTTGTTCCGTGAGAGAAAAGTAGACTGTCAGGACGAGAGGTTCAAAGGGAACACGGTTCTTTTGCACAAAGAACTGTGGAACTTCTCCCTTCAGATGACAGTAGATTCTTCTCATAGTGGAACATACTACTGCACCGTTTACAATGGAATCGAGAAGAGCAACTGTTCTACAACCCTCACTGGTGAGTACACAAAGGTTCATATTATTTTACTAAAAGCGTTTGACAAACTGCTTCAACTGAGGCTGTTGCACACCGTTAAACAGCAGTTCTCCGTTCACCCCGATGGTGCAAACACACAAACACCACGCTGTACATACTCTCACCTCAAAGAGGTCGCCATTGAGGGAACAAAGAGGGATCTTGTAGCTGCCTTTAAGTGCAGTGATGAATGGATTTTATTTTTAATTTTCATGTTTTGCTGTGTGGCAGGCCTAGTGTTTGGATCTGTGTGTGGGGTTGGTATGTTTGGACGAATAAACATTTAAATGAAAAAATAATAAAATAAAATAAAGACCACAGACACACTTCTACGATATAAAATATAAAAGAAAACACTTCAGCTGGATGTGATTAATGCCTGATTGTTGTTTTTCATTTCTTCACAGTTCGTGAACCAGACGCAGAGAAGCGAGGTAAGTGAAAGTCTAAAAGTAACTCGCTCCTCCACCGGACCCTCGGTGTCTTTTCGGTTATCCGGCTCAACGAACACCAACAAACGTGAACCTTTTAAACGGTCCTTTGGAGCCGGTTATCAACCTCTGTTTTCTCCATCTGGCTGTGAGTGCGTTCACATAAAGGGGCGGAGTTTACAGCGCTGTGACCAATCACAGACATGGACAGGTCTGCTGTCAGCAGAGCGGCGTGATTCACAGATCTATAATATTACACAAATATTAAGAGTTAAACACATAATTCAGGCTGAACGTCTTCATATTTGTGTAATATTTTCTAACGACCCACGTACGGAGAAGTGGAATGTGTTTGTTCCAGAGTTAGTGGAGCTTTGTCAGCAGCACCATTCTTCACTTGAAACGCTCCACACAACAACATGTGCTGCATGTATGTCGGTGGAATCGTCTTAAAATGATACAGGGAGGAAAACCGGAAACGACCACAGTGTTTGAAGAGCTGCAAGCATCTACCTCCACGTACCGTCAGCGGGGCTCGAGTCGTCGTCGCTGCTGTTGCACGTGTTGTCGTTGCGTCCCCGCCTCTTTCCCAAAAGCGTGCGGAGACGGACTGCAGCGCTCTGAACAGCTGGAAGAGAACGTGGATGGATGAAGAGATTGGTATTGTATTACAAGTCTGCAGTAAAGCACTAACATCTACATCTCTCCGACATTCTTTCAGATAGTAATACAGGCGCCTTCTGGGGTACCGACAGCGGCATTGCCACCATCGTCATCATCGCCATCACCGCCATCGCCATCATCACCGCCATCATCTGTAAATGCATCAAAAGTAACTCATATATTGCTCAACTTTGATATTATTGATCCTAAACCTGGTAACCTTCCTGTGAAAGAGACTCTGCACCACGTTGCATGAAGGCACCGAGGCCTCAGAAAGGCTGCTGAGTAACAACTTAAAGAACACATTCATCAATCAGAGCGTCCACTGAAGAACAGAACTTCTGAAGCACGCAGTGTGTTTTGAATCGACGGACGATTCTCTGCAGACGGAGGCCGAGAAACAACCGTTTGTGGCAGCTCTCTCTCTGCGGCGCGGTGCTTTACTCGAGAATATCTCGGCCTATTCTTCGATGAAGTTTAAACACGGGGTAGAAGAAGCCTGTGTTTCAATGAATCCTCTGAATGAACCAATAACTGGTGCGGTCAGCAAACACAACACTTCCTGCATCAAAGAAGAATTCGCCTGCTCTTTCACCATTTGCTCAAGTTTAAGAATACATTTAAAAAGAGGACTGATGTGTGACTGATAATGACTGAGGGCATTTTATTATTTGCCTTGTGAAGTAATCTCACCTTATGTATTCACAGGAAGGCGAATGGTGGACAGGGGCAAGGGAGAGGAGATGATTGAGCTGAAAGGAAACAGGGACCCGGAAGCACCACCTGAGGCAGTAGCTGCTCCTTGACTCACCTTCCAAAACACTCCAGGAAAATGGAAAAGGTTACGGAAATATGATTCTGAAATATGATACAGATAAAATATGATACAGATAAAATATGATACAGATACAAATATGATACAGATAAAAATATGATACAGATAAAAATATGAACATTATATAGAAGAAAACACATGTGCCAAAGGCCACTTAAAGGAACAGTGTGTAACATTGAAGGTTATGAATTAGCTTAGAAAAAGTAATTTATATCTACAAGGGGAAAGGTCGTCTTCCTCGGAGTCGGCCATCTTGCACCTCCATGTTTCTACGGCAGCCCAGAAGGGACACTAGCGAGAGCCGTCAGTGTTTTTACATTCCCTGAAGGTAGCGATGCGTTCCCAAACCCGATGCTACTTTTTAATGATGGTTAATGACGGGTATTTAGGTGATTACAATCTGCTACCTCACCACTAGATGTCACTCAATCTCACACACTGTCACTTTAAATGATATTACGTTATGTTTACATGTACTACCGAGCCTGTGTAGTGATGCACTGACACCATTATGAACGTGCCATATGAAGTAGCTGGAAAGCACTTTAAAAACTCTGTAAAAAGAGTGTAAAAAGAGATCCATGTTGCAGACAAACAATATGGAACTACTCATAAACCTTTATCTAATGCACAATCCACCCCCTTGTAGGAAATTTGAGCGTAGAACTGTGTGTTTAGTAGATATAATAAAAGTGTTTAATAATTAAGAATTAAGAATTCATATTTAGGCATAATCATAAGTGTTTTGGAAATGCATAATTAAGATAAGCATACAGTGTTGTAGGATTAGTAGCTAAAAGTAGAACTGAAGACATGAAGCTTGTGCCAAAGATGCAAAAGGCTTAACGTTTATACTGAAGGATTATCATAGAAGGGACTAAGCAATAACTGACAGTCATTGAATGTGTTAGGAAAGTAGGGTCAGAGAGACAGACAGGCGAATACACTCCTGGGAGTTAGCCAATAGGAATTGGGATAGACGGAAGGGGAGGAGTTTCAAACCGGATGTGGGTGGTTTAATTTCAAGTCTTTTTCTCTCTCACGTGATAGCTCTCAGGGATCGGACGTGTTTTTTACCGGAGGAGCTGGGTTGAGTTTTTGCACCAGTGGGATTAAATTCCTTTTAATTGTAAACCAGTCTTGGTAGAGTTATTATCGCAGCGTGTCTACTGTGAACAGCAGCGAACCATGTGACACAGCCTCCTCTCTGTGGGGTGAGATTCAGCCCCGACAGGAGCAGCACTTGAATGAAATTGGACAGAATTTCAGCCAGTAGTTTTCTCTGCTGGAGTGTATGTTTAATGCCAAATGTACCTGCACAGTCTATCACTTCAAAATAAACATTACATTCCTTCTTGACTTCCTGACTGTGGAGCAGTGTTTCTGCTCCACATATCTGAACAAAGTCCAGAAAGCTGCAGGTCTGCTGAGACCCTCAGCTCCTTTAAATCAAGAGTGAAGACTTTTCTGTTTGCTGCTGCCTTTAATTGAACCACACTCAATTAATATATGAATCAATTTCTGCATTCTACTCCTGCATTTTATTTCTTACACTGTTTTTTTTTAATGTTTTAATGCAATGAATGTTCTTAATTGTTTTTAAATCTCCTTTTCTTTTGCCTTATGTTTTGATCCTTTTAATGGTTTTATGTGAAGCACTTTGAATTACCTTGTTGTTGAAATGTGCTGTACAAATAAACTTGCCTTGCTTTGACTTACCGACTGTTCTCTGTGGAGTTTTCCTGTCAATATGCATCATGAGTGTTGCAGACCCAGCTGATGTCTTCACTGCATTTCCTTCCTTCATAACGTTTGCAAAGCTCTTTACGGTCCGCGAGTGGTCGCGACTGAACCGGCCTTCTTTATAAAACCTGACATGTAAACGAAAGAGTGCTTTTATCAACTATTCGTGACAGTTACAGTTATATACAGTCTCAGTGTAGTCCTGATCCTCTATGAACCAGTCTCAGTGTAGTGCTGATCCTCTATGAACCAGTCTCAGTGTAGTCCTGATCCTCTATGAACCAGTCTCAGTGTAGTGCTGATCCTCTATGAACCAGTCTCAGTGTAGTCCTGATCCTCTATGAACCAGTCTCAGTGTAGTCCTGATCCTCTATGAACCAGTCTCAGTGTAGTGCTGATCCTCTATGAACCAGTCTCAGTGTAGTCCTGATCCTCTATGAACCAGTCTCAGTGTAGTCCTGATCCTCTATGAACCAGTCTCAGTGTAGTCCTGATCCTCTATCAGACCTCCATCAGTACAGAGACCATCAGAGAGAAGATGGTCTGTTTCTATAGAGTTATTCTTGATGCTCGTCATCGGAGCCACCGGGTCGGGTTCTGGTGAAACCAGATGAACTCATGCAGGTTCACCAGAACCTCCTTCAGCTTAGACTCCAGCAGAGACCGGTCCACCGTGGACAGACCCAGATCCTCCAACAGAGACCGGTCCACCGCGGACGGACCCAGATCCTCCAACAGAGACCGGTCCACCGTGGACGGATCCAGATCCTCCAGCAGAGACCGGTCCACCGTGGACAGACCCAGATCCTCCAGCAGAGACCGGCCCACCGTGGACAGACCCAGATCCTCCAGCAGAGACCGGTCCACCGCGGACAGACCCAGATCCTCCAGCAGAGACCGGTCCACCGTGGACAGACCCAGATCCTCCAGCAGAGACCGGCCCACCGTGGACAGACCCAGATCCTCCAGCAGAGACCGGTCCACCGCGGACAGACCCAGATCCTCCAGCAGAGACCGGTCTACCGTGGACAGACCCAGATCCTCCAGCAGAGGATCCAGCTCCGGAGGGAGGAGCCAACACCACGCTGCTGGAGACCCAGGATGTATTGCTGGACCCGCTGGAGGGAAGGGAGTCACGGTAGAACCAGAACCAGGACTACTACTACAGTGGTAGCATGTGCTCTTGGCCAAGCTCAGATTCATTTGCGTCTGAATCTGCTTTCAGGTTCCCCTAACTCTGCTGATACGTGACACCCACATGGGATTACAAGACACCACTACTGTAGTGGCTACAAAGCATGTGAACGATCAAATATCTGCAGATTATCTTAGTAAAGAGCTTTTTTTTAACTTGTTGCAATTTATGTTTCACATATAAACAACTACCTCAGTCTTTGTGCATCACCCATATATACAACATTCATATCTCGTGTTATCTGACTCAACAAAGCATGGCGCTGTTCACAGTAACAGGACAACAGAAAAGAAAACGTCGGACAGATCTGCTTTTCTTCTTTATACATCTTAAGACCAAGAACTCAATATTTTGTTTACTCCAGATAAATATTTGCCTCGTCGACCTACTTTCATCCATGAGTTACATAACTGAGCTCTACACGTCTTCCAATGACCTCACCTGATTCCCATCCCACGTCCCCGTCCTTGTGCCCCCAGAAAATATCTTGCGTCGTTTTGCACCATTTCACACATGGAGATATTTCTAAGACCCCAAACAGCGGGATTGTAATCAAGTAGAGGACGCACACTTCTGGGTCCATCAGTTCTGAAAACTAGGAACCAACAGCAGGGCAACAATACACAACGAATAAAGACTTGTGTTTTTGGCCTCCTTGCCATCAGTGAGTCACCATCGCCTCCCGAGGTACAAACGCTATGACGAGACTGGACTGGAGGTCATTGACCTATGCCAACACCGTCACCTCTTCACCGGCTGTTGATGTTCGGGGATTTTCTGAATGTTTTCTTGTCTTCTACACGTTGCACCTTTTAACACGAGCACCATGATCCTATGGGTCAATCTCCCGCCAAGAACCACAGAATCAAACGTCGTCAGCCACAAGAGAGGCCATCTGTCACATCTCAGTGAAACAGGAAATGCAGCAGCCACAAGAACAACAAAGACTCAAACTCACTCGGACTGGAAACGGTTTTTAGCGGCTCCACTAACGCACCAACAGCTACTTTTGGTTGTACTTTTACTGTCAGTACTTTCAGTACTTTCAGCTGATCCATTCTTTTTGACTTCAGTCACATGGTGAATGCATTACTTGTACTTTCAGTGGAGTAACGTCACAGTGTGGTATTAGTACCTTTACTGCAGTAACAGATCTGAATACACTGATCACAGCTCACCACAACAACAGAGCAGCCACGTGGTTCCACTTCTTCTTCTGGTCCTCCTCCCTCCATGCTCCTGTCTTCTTCCCTCCATGCTCCTGTCTTCTTCCCTCCATGCTCCTGTCTTCTTCCCTCCATGCTCCTGTCTTCTTCCTGTGTCTCACTTTACTCCGGTTCTACCAGAGTCAGTGTTCTGATTCATGGAATGAATTGATTGACGTGAGAGGACGTCCTGTTCAGGTGAAGACTGCCCTCTACTGGTACAACATTTACAGTTCAATAGGAACTCGATCAATGAAACCAAACGGAATATTCACACATATTGAAGAGATAGCTGTGATGTTGCTGCAGATGTCATTTAGACGTCAAACACACAGTGGTCACTATCTTCTGCTCTAGCGCAGTACAGTAAAGTGTTCGGATATAACTGTATTATGTGTGTATTACCGAGGTAATACTTAAAGGTGGAGTTTGACCAAGATTTTGTGTTTCACTTATTGATTCAAATTTTATTTGTCGTAATTGGTTTATGTTATAATGATTTATTTGAGTTATCTATAAGTATAAACTGGATTTATTGACTCTTGAAGTGTTTAAACACATTTATGTGATAAGGTTCAACCACAAGGTGTGGCTGAACTGATTCTCTTGCTGCCGTTTGACTCTTCAGCTCTGAGTGAACCGGTTTATCGCCTGCGGGCGGCTCTTGTCTTTGTTCATAGCTTCGCTGTGGGGATGGACTGTTGCTGCTGTGATAGTTCGATTAACAAATAAAAGCCACAGCGAGTCAAGACGAACTTTTAGTCGGTCCGTGGTTCCTCGCTCTCGGGTCGAGCTGTCGGGTCCGACGATACCTGCGGAATCACACACACCTACACCCGTCAACGGAGCGTTGTTTTGCATATCGGTAATAACGAAAGTAAAAGTTTTCTTCACAACGGCGCAGTAATTATTCTCATTTCATACATTTTAACCTTTTATTTTACTTTTGTGTTCATTCTTTTGAAGAGACGGATTCACTTCGACACGTTGATGCAGCGATGAAGAGCCTGACTGCACTGACTGGACTGACTGGACTGATTGGACTGATTGGACTCTTTTTTTTTTTTTTTCTGATCGAATCAGGTAGCATTCATCATTTTAAATATCAAAATGTACCTTTATAGGCTTCATACTCTTGTTGATCACATTTGCACATTTGCTGAAGTCAATCAGAAGTTTATTTAAAACATCCGGGACCTTTCTGACACTTTGTGCTAAAGAAAACCTAAAACAACCTTCATCTTCTCTCATTCGATGTTAAAGTCACGTTTGAACACCGGACACAGACACAGACGCGCTGCTTTACATGGTTAGAGTTACATGTAGAATAAACTAGCAATGTTCTATAAATCCATTTCATTCATTACCGGCTCAGAGACTTCAGGACACGCTGAACATCTGTCTTTAATCTCTGATTTAATCTCTCAATTTGTGTTTGATTTATTGTATCTAAGCGCTTTCATTGCTATTAAAGATTGGAATTAACTTAAAGAAACGAGAAATCAAAGTTCTTATCAGATTGAGATCGTGATGTCATAATTACATTAATCATCGTCATGAGAGGGTTTCTTTTAATGATGAGAAAGGCTTCTTATGTATTTGATAAGGTTTCAGGTTATCAATGTATTTAATGAGGCGTAGTCTGATGTTATTCACTTCACTTCCTGCTTGGTTTTAAACGGTCTCAGGGTAACGTGGGTGCTGCAGTAATTACTTTGTGAACATTGCACAACTCACTGTGCTCCTAACAGGAAGTGTAAATGTTGTCATTTCTCCAGGACCATGAGAGGGTTTTTCATGTCATGTCATGTCTTTGTTCCCCCCACACACACACACACACACACACACACACACACACACACACACACACACACACACACACACACACACACACACACACACACACACACACACACACACACACACACACACACACACACACAGGACCAGAGCCAATAGGGAAAGTCACACACAGATACTGGACCAGATCTCAGAGAGAAAGTCGCGGTAAGTCAAACAAAGTCTTTACCTTATACCGTTTGTTTACCTATGAATCTTTAGGTTAAACATATTCAAGTTCAAGGATGTTTTTAACACAAATATTATAAATGTTTGTGTATAAATGTTTGTGTATAAATGTTTGTGTATGAATGTATGTGTATAAATGTATGTGTATAAATGTTTGTGTATGAATGTTTGTGTATAAATGTATGTGTATGAATGTTTGTGTATAAATGTTTGTGTATAAATGTTTGTGTATAAATGTATGTGTATAAATGTTTGTGTATAAATGTTTGTGTATGAATGTTTGTGTATAAATGTTTGTGTATAAATGTTTGTGTATAAATGTATGTGTATAAATGTTTGTGTATAAATGTATGTGTATAAATGTATGTGTATAAATGTTTGTGTATAAATGTTTGTGTATAAATGTATGTGTATAAATGTTTGTGTATAAATGTTTGTGTATGAATGTTTGTGTATAAATGTTTGTGTATAAATGTTTGTGTATAAATGTTTGTGTATAAATGTATGTGTATAAATGTTTGTGTATAAATGTTTGTGTATGAATGTTTGTGTATAAATGTTTGTGTATAAATGTTTGTGTATAAATGTATGTGTATAAATGTTTGTGTATAAATGTATGTGTATAAATGTATGTGTATAAATGTTTGTGTATAAATGTTTGTGTATAAATGTTTGTGTATAAATGTTTGTGTATAAATGTATGTGTATAAATGTTTGTGTATAAATGTTTGTGTATAAATGTTTGTGTATAAATGTATGTGTATAAATGTTTGTGTATAAATGTTTGTGTACAAATGTATGTGTATAAATGTATGTGTATAAATGTTTGTGTATAAATGTTTGTGTATAAATGTTTGTGTATAAATGTATGTGTATAAATGTTTGTGTATAAATGTTTGTGTATAAATGTTTGTGTATAAATGTATGTGTATAAATGTTTGTGTATAAATGTATGTGTATAAATGTTTGTGTATAAATGTTTGTGTATAAATGTTTGTGTATAAATGTTTGTGTATAAATGTTTGTGTACAAATGTATGTGTATAAATGTATGTGTATAAATGTTTGTGTATAAATGTTTGTGTATAAATGTTTGTGTATAAATGTTTGTGTATAAATGTATGTGTATAAATGTTTGTGTATAAATGTTTGTGTATAAATGTTTGTGTATAAATGTATGTGTATAAATGTATGTGTATAAATGTTTGTGTATAAATGTATGTGTATAAATGTTTGTGTATAAATGTTTGTGTATAAATGTATGTGTATGAATGTTTGTGTATAAATGTATGTGTATAAATGTTTGTGTTTAAATGTATGTGTATAAATGTTTGTGTATAAATGTATGTGTATAAATGTTTGTGTATAAATGTTTGTGTATAAATGTATGTGTATGAATGTTTGTGTTTAAATGTATGTGTATAAAGGTATGTGTGGTACAAACAATGAAAACAATGCTGCTACATTTGGGTCTAGATGATGTCATGTTGAGTGTTGATGGAGCAGCTACAATGTTAGCTTAGCATAGCACCGATAGATCCAGACTCCATTCAGAAAACAAGCATTTTAAAAGTGATTTACGCGTCTTGCGGAGAGAACATCCTTTTTATGTTTATTGCAGTTAAATTAAAGTAAAATCAGTTTATTTAGCGTTGATACAGCTGTAGTAAACAGCCAACGTGTCTTGTTAGATACAGTGAATACAGATCTGTGAAATCCACGGAGCGCCTCACGTTATGTTATGAACCAGACAAGAGATAAGATAAGAGATAAGATAAGATAATCCTTTGTTAGTCCCTCAGTGGGGAAATTACGGGATTACAGCAGCATTGCTCACAAGTAATAGAATGAAGATAAAAAATCAAGTAGTATAAATACAGTAAACAGTAAACAGTAATAAAAATATGACAGTAAAGAAGAATACAAAATATATACCAGTATATACAGGCGGGGTAAAAAAATGTAAAATGTAGGATAATACTTAAACGTATTGGATATTGCACGAAATATTGCACGGGATGACAGTAAAGAAGAATACAAAATATACCAGTATATACAGACGGAGTAAAATGTAAGATAATACTTAAACGTATTGGATATTGCACAGGATTGCACGGATTAGATATTGCACCAGGTGAATGAATGAATTAAAGTGTTCAGAGTGTTCATATTCATGTTAAAGTGAATTAAAGTGTTCAGAAGTGTTCAAGTGTTCATGTTCAAGTCAAATGTTCGTGTTCAGAGTGTTCAAAGTGTTCAAAGTGTTCAAAGTGTTCGTGGTCTCCCGAGAGCAGTTTGTTGTGCAGCCTGACAGCAGCGGGGAGGAAGGACTTGCGGTACCTCTCCCTCAGACAGAGGACAGGAAGGTGTCTTAAACATCATGAGCAGGCTGCGTTCACACTGGATACACAGTTAGAAATATTAAAACACAACACAGGAAGGTGCGCCTTTTGTAATCAGTAATAGTATAAGTATATAAATATATGAAGGCAGAAAAGGTGATTATATTATCAGGCAAATTGCTATTTAACTCTCTGAATACTGTGCAGTTCACACAGATATACATCCGAACATTTCTATGAATTCATTTTTAAACCTGTTTTTTTTAAACAGTCATTGCATTTAGCATGATGTCTGAGGTGAGAGATGACTTTTCATATTAAACGGACCTGCTTCATATTCAGTGACCTGATTATTAAATGATAGCTGCAATAACTACAGCACTGCGTTCTCAAACACAAAGACCTTCTGGATGGAATAAAAAAAGAAGCATTTTCAAAATCATGCAGACTCAATGACTCGAAGGCTTAATGTCAAATATATTTTGTGTTTCTTTCACAGCAATTCAATTCTCTCCAGCAGGGGAAGCCCACCCTTGTGACACCGTGACTCTACGGTGTTCAATAAAGACCGGAACGGATGTCAACAAAGACCTGGCTGTGGAGTGTTTGTATCGGGATGCAGTTACTCAGACAGATGTAGATGTGTTTGTGTTCCGTGAGGGAAAAGTAGACGTTCGCAGTCAGGACGAGACGTTCAAAGAATTCACAGATTGTTTGTCCGAAGAACTGTCTTCAGGGAACTTCTCACTTCTGATGACATTCGATTATTCTCGTAGTGGAACATACAACTACACTGTTGACGTCAAGAAGAACAACTGTTCTACAAACCTCACTGGTGAGTACACAAAGGAGGGCTCTTGTAGCTGCCTGTAAGTTAAGTGATGAATGTATTTTCTTTTTAATTTCTTATTATTATTCATTTTATTTTTATTTTTCTGCTTTTTATTTTTTGTCTTGCTTTGTTTTGCTGTGTGACAGGCCTAGTTTTTGTATCTGTGTATCAAATATATTTTGTGTTTCTTTAATAGGAATTGAGCTGCAATGCCCTCCAGCAGTGGAAGCCCACCCTGGTGACAACGTGACTCTACCATGTTCAACAAAGTCCCAAATGGATGGCTGCAAAGCCCTGACTGTGGATTGGTTGTATTATGATGCAGTTAATAAGACATATGTAGATGTGTTGTTCCGTGAGAGAAAAGTAGACTGTCAGGACGAGAGGTTCAAAGGGAACACGGTTCTTTTGCACAAAGAACTGTGGAACTTCTCCCTTCAGATGACAGTAGATTCTTCTCATAGTGGAACATACTACTGCACCGTTTACAATGGAATCGAGAAGAGCAACTGTTCTACAACCCTCACTGGTGAGTACACAAAGGTTCATATTATTTTACTAAAAGCGTTTGACAAACTGCTTCAACTGAGGCTGTTGCACACCGTTAAACAGCAGTTCTCCGTTCACCCCGATGGTGCAAACACACAAACACCACGCTGTACATACTCTCACCTCAAAGAGGTCGCCATTGAGGGAACAAAGAGGGATCTTGTAGCTGCCTTTAAGTGCAGTGATGAATGGATTTTATTTTTAATTTTCATGTTTTGCTGTGTGGCAGGCCTAGTGTTTGGATCTGTGTGTGGGGTTGGTATGTTTGGACGAATAAACATTTAAATGAAAAAATAATAAAATAAAATAAAGACCACAGACACACTTCTACGATATAAAATATAAAAGAAAACACTTCAGCTGGATGTGATTAATGCCTGATTGTTGTTTTTCATTTCTTCACAGTTCGTGAACCAGACGCAGAGAAGCGAGGTAAGTGAAAGTCTAAAAGTAACTCGCTCCTCCACCGGACCCTCGGTGTCTTTTCGGTTATCCGGCTCAACGAACACCAACAAACGTGAACCTTTTAAACGGTCCTTTGGAGCCGGTTATCAACCTCTGTTTTCTCCATCTGGCTGTGAGTGCGTTCACATAAAGGGGCGGAGTTTACAGCGCTGTGACCAATCACAGACATGGACAGGTCTGCTGTCAGCAGAGCGGCGTGATTCACAGATCTATAATATTACACAAATATTAAGAGTTAAACACATAATTCAGGCTGAACGTCTTCATATTTGTGTAATATTTTCTAACGACCCACGTACGGAGAAGTGGAATGTGTTTGTTCCAGAGTTAGTGGAGCTTTGTCAGCAGCACCATTCTTCACTTGAAACGCTCCACACAACAACATGTGCTGCATGTATGTCGGTGGAATCGTCTTAAAATGATACAGGGAGGAAAACCGGAAACGACCACAGTGTTTGAAGAGCTGCAAGCATCTACCTCCACGTACCGTCAGCGGGGCTCGAGTCGTCGTCGCTGCTGTTGCACGTGTTGTCGTTGCGTCCCCGCCTCTTTCCCAAAAGCGTGCGGAGACGGACTGCAGCGCTCTGAACAGCTGGAAGAGAACGTGGATGGATGAAGAGATTGGTATTGTATTACAAGTCTGCAGTAAAGCACTAACATCTACATCTCTCCGACATTCTTTCAGATAGTAATACAGGCGCCTTCTGGGGTACCGACAGCGGCATTGCCACCATCGTCATCATCGCCATCACCGCCATCGCCATCATCACCGCCATCATCTGTAAATGCATCAAAAGTAACTCATATATTGCTCAACTTTGATATTATTGATCCTAAACCTGGTAACCTTCCTGTGAAAGAGACTCTGCACCACGTTGCATGAAGGCACCGAGGCCTCAGAAAGGCTGCTGAGTAACAACTTAAAGAACACATTCATCAATCAGAGCGTCCACTGAAGAACAGAACTTCTGAAGCACGCAGTGTGTTTTGAATCGACGGACGATTCTCTGCAGACGGAGGCCGAGAAACAACCGTTTGTGGCAGCTCTCTCTCTGCGGCGCGGTGCTTTACTCGAGAATATCTCGGCCTATTCTTCGATGAAGTTTAAACACGGGGTAGAAGAAGCCTGTGTTTCAATGAATCCTCTGAATGAACCAATAACTGGTGCGGTCAGCAAACACAACACTTCCTGCATCAAAGAAGAATTCGCCTGCTCTTTCACCATTTGCTCAAGTTTAAGAATACATTTAAAAAGAGGACTGATGTGTGACTGATAATGACTGAGGGCATTTTATTATTTGCCTTGTGAAGTAATCTCACCTTATGTATTCACAGGAAGGCGAATGGTGGACAGGGGCAAGGGAGAGGAGATGATTGAGCTGAAAGGAAACAGGGACCCGGAAGCACCACCTGAGGCAGTAGCTGCTCCTTGACTCACCTTCCAAAACACTCCAGGAAAATGGAAAAGGTTACGGAAATATGATTCTGAAATATGATACAGATAAAATATGATACAGATAAAATATGATACAGATACAAATATGATACAGATAAAAATATGATACAGATAAAAATATGAACATTATATAGAAGAAAACACATGTGCCAAAGGCCACTTAAAGGAACAGTGTGTAACATTGAAGGTTATGAATTAGCTTAGAAAAAGTAATTTATATCTACAAGGGGAAAGGTCGTCTTCCTCGGAGTCGGCCATCTTGCACCTCCATGTTTCTACGGCAGCCCAGAAGGGACACTAGCGAGAGCCGTCAGTGTTTTTACATTCCCTGAAGGTAGCGATGCGTTCCCAAACCCGATGCTACTTTTTAATGATGGTTAATGACGGGTATTTAGGTGATTACAATCTGCTACCTCACCACTAGATGTCACTCAATCTCACACACTGTCACTTTAAATGATATTACGTTATGTTTACATGTACTACCGAGCCTGTGTAGTGATGCACTGACAACATTATGAACGTGCCATATGAAGTAGCTGGAAAGCACTTTAAAAACTCTGTAAAAATGTGGTAAATCTCCTTTTGTCTTATGTTTTGATCCTTTTAATGGTTTTATGTGAAGCACTTTGAATTACCTTGTTGTTGAAATGTGCTGTACAAATAAACTTGCCTTGCCTTGCCTTGCCTACTTCATCCAAACATTGTATTTCTTGTATCAGTTACTTTCCCCCATTAGCTTAGAATTCCAGGTTAAGTTTATTCTCCAGAGATCCATGTTGCAGACAAACAATATGGAACTACTCATAAACCTTTATCTAATGCACAATCCACCCCCTTGTAGGAAATTTGAGCGTAGAACTGTGTGTTTAGTAGATATAATAAAAGTGTTTAATAATTCATAATTAAGAATTCATATTTAGGCATAATCATAAGTGTTTTGGAAATGCATAATTAAGATAAGCATACAGTGTTGTAGGATTAGTAGCTAAAAGTAGAACTGAAGACATGAAGCTTGTGCCAAAGATGCAAAAGGCTTAACGTTTATACTGAAGGATTATCATAGAAGGGACTAAGCAATAACTGACAGTCATTGAATGTGTTAGGAAAGTAGGGTCAGAGAGACAGACAGGCGAATACACTCCTGGGAGTTAGCCAATAGGAATTGGGATAGACGGAAGGGGAGGAGTTTCAAACCGGATGTGGGTGGTTTAATTTCAAGTCTTTTTCTCTCTCACGTGATAGCTCTCAGGGATCGGACGTGTTTTTTACCGGAGGAGCTGGGTTGAGTTTTTGCACCAGTGGGATTAAATTCCTTTTAATTGTAAACCAGTCTTGGTAGAGTTATTATCGCAGCGTGTCTACTGTGAACAGCAGCGAACCATGTGACACAGCCTCCTCTCTGTGGGGTGAGATTCAGCCCCGACAGGAGCAGCACTTGAATGAAATTGGACAGAATTTCAGCCAGTAGTTTTCTCTGCTGGAGTGTATGTTTAATGCCAAATGTACCTGCACAGTCTATCACTTCAAAATAAACATTACATTCCTTCTTGACTTCCTGACTGTGGAGCAGTGTTTCTGCTCCACATATCTGAACAAAGTCCAGAAAGCTGCAGGTCTGCTGAGACCCTCAGCTCCTTTAAATCAAGAGTGAAGACTTTTCTGTTTGCTGCTGCCTTTAATTGAACCACACTCAATTAATATATGAATCAATTTCTGCATTCTACTACTGCATTTTATTTCTTACACTGTTTTTTTTTAATGTTTTAATGCAATGAATGTTCTTAATTGTTTTTAAATCTCCTTTTCTTTTGCCTTATGTTTTGATCCTTTTAATGGTTTTATGTGAAGCACTTTGAATTACCTTGTTGTTGAAATGTGCTGTACAAATAAACTTGCCTTGCTTTGACTTACCGACTGTTCTCTGTGGAGTTTTCCTGTCAATATGCATCATGAGTGTTGCAGACCCAGCTGATGTCTTCACTGCATTTCCTTCCTTCATAACGTTTGCAAAGCTCTTTACGGTCCGCGAGTGGTCGCGACTGAACCGGCCTTCTTTATAAAACCTGACATGTAAACGAAAGAGTGCTTTTATCAACTATTCGTGACAGTTACAGTTATATACAGTCTCAGTGTAGTCCTGATCCTCTATGAACCAGTCTCAGTGTAGTGCTGATCCTCTATGAACCAGTCTCAGTGTAGTCCTGATCCTCTATGAACCAGTCTCAGTGTAGTGCTGATCCTCTATGAACCAGTCTCAGTGTAGTCCTGATCCTCTATGAACCAGTCTCAGTGTAGTCCTGATCCTCTATGAACCAGTCTCAGTGTAGTCCTGATCCTCTATGAACCAGTCTCAGTGTAGTCCTGATCCTCTATGAACCAGTCTCAGTGTAGTCCTGATCCTCTATGAACCAGTCTCAGTGTAGTCCTGATCCTCTATCAGACCTCCATCAGTACAGAGACCATCAGAGAGAAGATGGTCTGTTTCTATGGAGTTATTCTTGATGCTCGTCATCGGAGCCACCGGGTCGGGTTCTGGTGAAACCAGATGAACTCATGCAGGTTCACCAGAACCTCCTTCAGCTCAGACTCCAGCAGAGACCGGTCCACCGTGGACAGACCCAGATCCTCAAACAGAGACTGGTCCACCGCGGACAGACCCAGATCCTCCAACAGAGACCGGTCCACCGCGGACAGACCCAGATCCTCCAACAGAGACCGGTCCACCGCGGACAGACCCAGATCCTCCAACAGAGACCGGTCCACCGCGGACGGACCCAGATCCTCCAACAGAGACCGGTCCACCGTGGACAGATCCAGATCCTCCAGCAGAGACCGGTCCACCGTGGACAGACCCAGATCCTCCAGCAGAGACCGGTCCACCGTGGACAGACCCAGATCCTCCAGCAGAGGATCCAGCTCCGGAGGGAGGAGCCAACACCACGCTGCTGGAGACCCAGGATGTATTGCTGGACCCGCTGGAGGGAAGGGAGTCACGGTAGAACCAGAACCAGGACTACTACTACAGTGGTAGCATGTGCTCTTGGCCAAGCTCAGATTCATTTGCGTCTGAATCTGCTTTCAGGTTCACCTAACTCTGCTGATACGTGACACCCACATGGGATTACAAGACACCACTACTGTAGTGGCTACAAAGCATGTGAACGATCAAATATCTGCAGATTATCTTAGTAAAGAGCTTTTTTTTAAGTTGTTGCAATTTATGTTTCACATATAAACAACTACCTCAGTCTTTGTGCATCACCCATATATACAACATTCATATCTCGTGTTATCTGACTCAACAAAGCATGGCGCTGTTCACAGTAACAGGACAATCGAAAAGAAAACGTCGGACAGATCTGCTTTTCTTCTTTATACATCTTAAGACCAAGAACTCAATATTTTGTTTACTCCAGATAAATATTTGCCTCGTCGACCTACTTTCATCCATGAGTTACATAACTGAGCTCTACACGTCTTCCAATGACCTCACCTGATTCCCATCCCACGTCCCCGTCCTTGTGCCCCCAGAAAATATCTTGCGTCGTTTTGCACCATTTCACACATGGAGATATTTCTAAGACCCCAAACAGCGGGATTGTAATCAAGTAGAGGACGCACACTTCTGGGTCCATCAGTTCTGAAAACTAGGAACCAACAGCAGGGCAACAATACACAACGAATAAAGACTTGTGTTTTTGGCCTCCTTGCCATCAGTGAGTCACCATCGCCTCCCGAGGTACAAACGCTATGACGAGACTGGACTGGAGGTCATTGACCTATGCCAACACCGTCACCTCTTCACAGGCTGTTGATGTTCGGGGATTTTCTGAATGTTTTCTTGTCTTCTACACGTTGCACCTTTTAACACGAGCACCATGATCCTATGGGTCAATCTCCCGCCAAGAACCACAGAATCAAACGTCATCAGCCACAAGAGAGGCCATCTGTCACATCTCAGTGAAACAGGAAATGCAGCAGCCACAAGAACAACAAAGACTCAAACTCACTCGGTGTTCATTCTTTTGAAGAGACGGATTCACTTCGACACGTTGATGCAGCGATGAAGAGCCTGACTGCACTGACTGGACTGACTGGACTGATTGGACTGATTGGACTCTTTATTTTTTTTTTTCTGATCGAATCAGGTAGCATTCATCATTTTAAATATCAAAATGTACCTTTATAGGCTTCATACTCTTGTTGATCACATTTGCTGAAGTCAATCAGAAGTTTATTTAAAACATCCGGGACCTTTCTGACACTTTGTGCTAAAGAAAACCTAAAACAACCTTCATCTTCTCTCATTCGATGTTAAAGTCACGTTTGAACACCGGACACAGACACAGACGCGCTGCTTTACATGGTTAGAGTTACATGTAGAATAAACTAACAATGTTCTATAAATCCATTTCATTCAGTACCGGCTCAGAGACTTCAGGACACGCTGAACATCTGTCTTTAATCTCTGATTTAATCTCTCAATTTGTGTTTGATTTATTGTATCTAAGCGCTTTCATTGCTGTTAAAGATTGGAATTAACTTAAAGAAACGAGAAATCAAAGTTCTTATCAGATTGAGATCGTGATGTCATAATTACATTAATCATCGTCATGAGAGGGTTTCTTTTAATGATGAGAAAGGCTTCTTATGTATTTGATAAGGTTTCAGGTTATCAATGTATTTAATGAGGCGTAGTCTGATGTTATTCACTTCACTTCCTGCTTGGTTTTAAACGGTCTCAGGGTAACGTGGGTGGTAACAGGAAGTGTAAATGTTGTCATTTCTCCAGGACCATGAGAGGGTTTTTCATGTCATGTCATGTCTTTGTTCCCCCCACACACACACACACACACACACACACACACACACACACACACACACACACACACACACACACACACACACACACACACACACACACACACACACACACACAGGACCAGAGCCAATAGGGAAAGTCACACACAGATACTGGACCAGATCTCAGAGAGAAAGTCGCGGTAAGTCAAACAAAGTCTTTACCTTATACCGTTTGTTTACCTATGAATCTTTAGGTTAAACATATTCAAGTTCAAGGATGTTTTTAACACAAATATTATAAATGTTTGTGTATAAATGTTTGTGTATAAATGTTTGTGTATAAATGTTTGTGTATGAATGTATGTGTATGAATGTATGTGTATAAATGTATGTGTATAAATGTATGTGTATAAATGTTTGTGTATAAATGTTTGTGTATGAATGTTTGTGTATAAATGTTTGTGTATAAATGTTTGTGTATAAATGTTTGTGTATGAATGTATGTGTATAAATGTACGTGTATAAATGTTTGTGTATGAATGTTTGTGTATAAATGTTTGTGTATAAATGTATGTGTATAAATGTTTGTGTATAAATGTTTGTGTATAAATGTTTGTGTATAAATGTTTGTGTATGAATGTATGTGTATAAATGTACGTGTATAAATGTACGTGTATAAATGTTTGTGTATGAATGTTTGTGTATAAATGTTTGTGTATAAATGTTTGTGTATAAATGTATGTGTATAAATGTTTGTGTATAAATGTTTGTGTATGAATGTTTGTGTATAAATGTTTGTGTATAAATGTTTGTGTATAAATGTATGTGTATAAATGTTTGTGTATGAATGTATGTGTATAAATGTACGTGTATAAATGTTTGTGTATGAATGTTTGTGTATAAATGTTTGTGTATAAATGTATGTGTATAAATGTTTGTGTATAAATGTTTGTGTATAAATGTTTGTGTATAAATGTTTGTGTATGAATGTATGTGTATAAATGTACGTGTATAAATGTACGTGTATAAATGTTTGTGTATGAATGTATGTGTATAAATGTTTGTGTATGAATGTTTGTGTATAAATGTATGTGTATAAATGTTTGTGTATGAATGTTTGTGTACAAATGTTTGTGTATAAATGTATGTGTATAAATGTTTGTGTATGAATGTATGTGTATAAATGTATGTGTATAAATGTTTGTGTATGAATGTATGTGTATAAATGTTTGTGTATGAATGTTTGTGTATAAATGTTTGTGTATAAATGTATGTGTATAAATGTTTGTGTATGAATGTTTGTGTATAAATGTTTGTGTATAAATGTATGTGTATAAATGTTTGTGTATGAATGTATGTGTATAAATGTTTGTGTATAAATGTATGTGTATAAATGTTTGTGTATAAATGTATGTGTACAAATGTTTGTGTATAAATGTTTGTGTATAAATGTTTGTGTATAAATGTATGTGTATAAATGTTTGTGTATAAATGTATGTGTACAAATGTATGTGTATGAATGTTTGTGTATAAATGTTTGTGTTTAAATGTATGTGTATAAAGGTATGTGTGGTACAAACAATGAAAACAATGCTGCTACATTTGGGTCTAGATGATGTCATGTTGAGTGTTGATGGAGCAGCTACAATGTTAGCTTAGCATAGCACCGATAGATCCAGACTCCATTCAGAAAACAAGCATTTTAAAAGTGATTTACGCGTCTTGCGGAGAGAACATCCTTTTTATGTTTATTGCAGTTAAATTAAAGTAAAATCAGTTTATTTAGCGTTGATACAGCTGTAGTAAACAGCCAACGTGTCTTGTTAGATACAGTGAATACAGATCTGTGAAATCCACGGAGCGCCTCACGTTATGTTATGAACCAGACAAGAGATAAGATAAGAGATAAGATAAGATAATCCTTTGTTAGTCCCTCAGTGGGGAAATTACGGGATTACAGCAGCATTGCTCACAAGTAATAGAATGAAGATAAAAAATCAAGTAGTATAAATACAGTAAACAGTAAACAGTAATAAAAATATGACAGTAAAGAAGAATACAAAATATATACCAGTATATACAGGCGGGGTAAAAAAATGTAAAATGTAGGATAATACTTAAACGTATTGGATATTGCACGAAATATTGCACGGGATGACAGTAAAGAAGAATACAAAATATACCAGTATATACAGACGGAGTAAAATGTAAGATAATACTTAAACGTATTGGATATTGCACAGGATTGCACGGATTAGATATTGCACCAGGTGAATGAATGAATTAAAGTGTTCAGAGTGTTCATATTCATGTTAAAGTGAATTAAAGTGTTCAGAAGTGTTCAAGTGTTCATGTTCAAGTCAAATGTTCGTGTTCAGAGTGTTCAAAGTGTTCAAAGTGTTCAAAGTGTTCGTGGTCTCCCGAGAGCAGTTTGTTGTGCAGCCTGACAGCAGCGGGGAGGAAGGACTTGCGGTACCTCTCCCTCAGACAGAGGACAGGAAGGTGTCTTAAACATCATGAGCAGGCTGCGTTCACACTGGATACACAGTTAGAAATATGAAAACACAACACAGGAAGGTGCGCCTTTTGTAATCAGTAGTAGTATAAGTATATAAATATATGAAGGCAGAAAAGGTGATTATATTATCAGGCAAATTGCTATTTAACTCTCTGAATACTGTGCAGTTCACACAGATATACATCCGAACATTTCTATGAATTCATTTTTAAACCTGTTTTTTTTAAACAGTCATTGCATTTAGCATGATGTCTGAGGTGAGAGATGACTTTTCATATTAAACGGACCTGCTTCATATTCAGTGACCTGATTATTAAATGATAGCTGCAATAACTACAGCACTGCGTTCTCAAACACAAAGACCTTCTGGATGGAATAAAAAAAGAAGCATTTTCAAAATCATGCAGACTCAATGACTCGAAGGCTTAATGTCAAATATATTTTGTGTTTCTTTAACAGCATCTGAGCTGCAATGCCCTGCAGCAGAGAAGGAAGCACGCACTGGAGACACGGAGACCCTACGGTTTCTAATGAAGCCTGGAATGGATGTCTTCAAAGACCTGACTGTAGAGTGTTTGTATCGGGATGCAGATAGTAAGACACCGAGAGATTTCTTTGTGTTCCGTCAGGGAGAGGAAGACTTAAAGAGTCAGGACGAGACGTTCAAAGGAAAGACAGTTCTTTTGTCCGAAGAACCGTCTTCAGGGAACTTCTCACTTAAGATGACAGTAGATCATCCTGGAACATACTACTGCACTGTTAAAGATGAAGTCAACAAGGACAGCTGTTCTACAACCCTCACTGGTGAGTACACAAAGGTTCATATTATTTTACTAAAAGCGTTTGACAAACTGCTTCAACTGAGGCTGTTGCACACCGTTAAACAGCAGTTCTCCGTTCACCCCGATGGTGCAAACACACAAACACCACGCTGTACATACTCTCACCTCAAAGAGGTCGCCATTGAGGGAACAAAGAGGGATCTTGTAGCTGCCTTTAAGTGCAGTGATGAATGGATTTTATTTTTAATTTTCATGTTTTGCTGTGTGGCAGGCCTAGTGTTTGGATCTGTGTGTGTGTTGGTATGTTTGGACGAATAAACATTTAAATGAAAAAATAATAAAATAAAATAAAGACCACAGACACACTTCTACGATATAAAATATAAAAGAAAACACTTCAGCTGGATGTGATTAATGCCTGATTGTTGTTTTTCATTTCTTCACAGTTCGTGAACCAGACCCAGTGACCGGTAAGTGAAAGACTAAAAGTAACTCGCTCCTCCACCGGACCCTCGGTGTCTTTTCGGTTATCCGGCTCAACGAACACCAACAAACGTGAACCTTTTAAACGGTCCTTTGGAGCCGGTTATCAACCTCTGTTTTCTCCATCTGGCTGTGAGTGCGTTCACATAAAGGGGCGGAGTTTACAGCGCTGTGACCAATCACAGACATGGACAGGTCTGCTGTCAGCAGAGCGGCGTGATTCACAGATCTATAATATTACACAAATATTAAGAGTTAAACACATAATTCAGGCTGAACGTCTTCATATTTGTGTAATATTTTCTAACGACCCACGTACGGAGAAGTGGAATGTGTTTGTTCCAGAGTTAGTGGAGCTTTGTCAGCAGCACCATTCTTCACTTGAAACGCTCCACACAACAACATGTGCTGCATGTATGTCGGTGGAATCATCTTAAAATGATACAGGGAGGAAAACCGGAAACGACCACAGTGTTTGAAGAGCTGCAAGCATCTACCTCCACGTACCGTCAGCGGGGCTCGAGTCGTCGTCGCTGCTGTTGCACGTGTTGTCGTTGCGTCCCCGCCTCTTTCCCAAAAGCGTGCGGGGACGGACTGCAGCGCTCTGAACAGCTGGAAGAGAACGTGGATGGATGAAGAGATTGGTATTGTATTACAAGTCTGCAGTAAAGCACTAACATCAACATCTCTCCGACATTCTTCCAGAAAGTAATACAGGCGCCTTCTGGGGTACCGACGGCGGCATCGCCACCATCGTCATCATCGCCATCACCGCCATCATCACCGCCATCACCGCCATCACCGCCATCATCTGTAAAGGCATCAAAAGTAAGTCATATATTACTCAACTTTGATATTATTGATCCTAAACCTGGTAACCTTCCTGTGAAAGAGACTCTGCACCACGTTGGATGAAGGCACCGAGGCCTCAGAAAGGCTGCTGAGTAACAACTTAAAGAACACATTCATCAATCAGAGCGTCCACTGAAGAACAGAACTTCTGAAGCACGTAGTGTGTTTTGAATCGACGGACGATTCTCTGCAGACGGAGGCCGAGAAACAACCGTTTGTGGCAGCTCTCTCTCTGCGGCGCGGTGCTTTACTCGAGAATATCTCGGCCTATTCTTCGATGAAGTTTAAACACGGGGTAGAAGAAGCCTGTGTTTCAATGAATCCTCTGAATGAATGTGTGATTGATAATGACGGTTTTCTTTGATTTTCTGAGGGCATTTTATTGTTTGCCTTGTGAAGTAATCTCACCTTATGTATTCACAGGAAGGCGAATGGTGAACAAGGGCACGGGAGAGGAGATGATTGAGCTGAAAGGAAACAGGGACCCGGAAGCACCACCTGAGGCAGAAGCATCTTCAGTACCCGAGTCCAGCGTAGCTGCTCCTTGACTCACCTTCCAAAACACTCCAGGAAAATGGAAAAGGTTACGGAAATATGATACAGATAAAAATATGAACATTATATAGAAGAAAACACATGTGCCAAAGGCCACTTAAAGGAACAGTGTGTAACATTGAAGGTTGTGAATTAGCTTAGAAAAAGTAATTTATATCTACAAGGGGAAAGGTCGTCTTCCTCGGAGTCGGCCATCTTGCACCTCCATGTTTCTACGGCAACCCGGAAGGGACACTAGCGAGAGCCGTCAGTGTTTTTACATTCCCTGAAGGTAGCGATGCGTTCCCAAACCCGATGCTACTTTTTAATGATGGTTGTATTTATAAGACCCGACGTTCCTGGCGTGTGTATTAGTTATTTTAAAACCTTTTGATGTAATTTATTGTTACACTACTGCTCCCCTCTACTCTGCTCTCTCTGTCGGGCTGATCTACACTAACTACACACACACATAGACACACACACACACATAGACACACACACACACACACAGATATACAACGACACACACACGAAGCGCCAGCAGAGCGGCAGCGGTGTAGAGCGAGAAGTGAAGCAGGTGAAGTGAAGGATACTCCAGTTGAAGAAAGCTCTACTCGTCACTGCTGCTGTGCAATAAAACATTCACAAGTAAAAAGGCAATATTGTATCCATACATCTGTTCAATAAGCATGAACATGTAAACAAAAGTGAAACCTAATTCCATCGGCTCTGTCCACAGTCTCTCATCCACCGCCGCTATGCTCACACCAGCGTAGCGAGAACGATCGGGTATTTAGGTGATTACAATCTGCTACCTCACCACTAGATGTCACTCAATCTCACATACTATCACTTTAAATGAGGTTACGTTATGTTTACATGTACTACCGAGCCTGTGTAGTGATGCACTGACAACTGTCTTGTGGTGTACCGCAGGGCTCAGTTCTGGGGCCTCTGTTATTTTCCCTTTATCTGTTATCTTTGGGACCGATCATAAAAAGCTATAATGTGTCCTATCACTTATATGCAGACGATATCCAACTCCATCTGTCATTCAATCCCAGCGAGGCATTCACATTAACTCGGCTCCTGGACTGTGTCAATGCCATCAGAGACTGGACGGCAGAAAACTGCTTACAACTCAACGACTCTAAGACGGAGGTCCTAGTTATTGCTCCAGAGGAGTTTGTCCCCATGATCAGGCAGATTATCAGTCCACTCTCCTCTGCTGCCCATTGCAACCTGCGCAATCTAGGGATTTTCTTTGATCGATCCATGTCGTTTGACCCTCATGTTAAGCAGCTGTCCAGGTCATGTTTCTTCCATCTAAGAAATATCAGTAAACTGAGATCTGTGGTTTCAACACCTGAATTAGAGATGATCATACACACATTTATCTCCTCTCGCATTGACTACTGCAACTCACTTTTCACATCACTCAGTGCATCTGCTCTTAACCGTCTGCAGGTCATCCAAAATGCTGCCGCCAGATTACTCACCAGGACAAATCGACGGTCTCACATCACCCCCGTACTCCGATCTCTCCACTGGCTTCCTGTAGCATCTAGGATACACTTTAAAATTCTCACCATCACTTACAGAGCACTTCACGGTCAGGCTCCGGCTTATGTAGCTGATCTGCTTCACCCCTATTCACCCGCCCGCACTCTCAGGTCAAACGCTCGAGGTCTTCTGTCGGTCCCACGCACACGATTTAAGACCCGTGGTGACCGAGCCTTTGAGGCAGTGGCCCCGAGGCTCTGGAATGCTCTGCCTGCAACTCTGCGCCTCGCAGATACTGTGGATACTTTTAAAAGCCAGCTTAAAACCCACTTGTTTAGGCTGGCGTTTGAGTAAAAGTAAACCCATGTCCTAGACCTGCTCTTAAAATATGTTTTACATTTTAATTTTATTTTTTATTATTTTTAATTTTATTTTTTAATTTTTTAATTCCCTCTGTGTAGATAATTTATTGACCCTACGGTCACATTGTGTTGTTTATGCTTTTAAATGTCTGCTCTGTTAAGCACTTTGTGATACTACTGTCTGTGAAAAGTGCTATATAAATAAAATTCATTCATTCATTCATTCATGTTGCTGCAGATGTCATTTAGACGTCTCGACATTGAGGGACTGAAGCTGTTCTCTTGCTCTGTTCAAACACACAGTGGTCACTATCTTCTGCTCTAACGCAGTAAAGTGTTCGGATATAACTGTATTATATGTGTATTACTGAGGTAATACTTAAGGTGGAGTTTTACTGCACTGCATTATATTGAAAGGTGTTTTGTATATTTTTCTCCATATTTTACAATCTGAAGTTCTGACCATTGGTCAATAATGTTTCACTTATTGATTCAAATATATTTGTTCATAATTCGTTTATGATATAATGATTTATTTGAGTTATCTTTAAGTAGAAACTTGATTTATGGACTCTTGAAGTCATTTATGTTGATAAGGTTCAACCACAAGGTGCGGCTGAACTGATTCTCTTGCTTCCGCCTTTTGGCTCATGAACTGTCTTGTCTGCTGAGCGAACCAGAATAGCCACCTGCGGCTGTTGGCAGTGGCGGCTGGTGGAACATGTTCTAGGTAGGGCCATCATATCAATTTCAGCAAACATCCCAGTATGATTTCATGGTCATATTGACCAATTTACAGCCCACTACAACTAAACTACAAAAGGAAAAAGACAAGCTGTTTTTCTCGTTGCCATATTTTTGCCATCCAATAAACAAACTGTCAAAACGCACATGGACCCTGAATCTCTCGGTGCAGCTCTACTTGCTTCTCGAGGTAAACTTAAATTAAATCAAACTCAATTTTAATTAAAACTGCAGCCAGAAGTTACAAACTGCACCGTTAAATGATTTGTTTTAAACAATGTTCAGGTACGTTCGAGGATTACGTTTATTATTCACAGTATGCTGGCTGCCATGTTTTCCATCTAGTAATTAAAATGCGAACTTTTCCTCCAGAATTTCTAACAATGTGATTCTGTGATTTAAATTTTAAAATACAAATGTTTTTGATATTTGTGTGAATTTTGATAAATGCCATGATTGTATCAACCATCTCAGGGATAGAGTTGTTATCACAGGTCCTGTCCAAGCTGTGCATCCTCTGTTGGAGAGTGTGTGTGTGTGTGTGTGTGTGTGCGCGTGTGTAGTTATTTCCCTATGACATTGTTTTACTCTTCATATTTGTTGTTTCTCACGGTGCTGCTCTGTTTTGAGTGTGTTTTTACATCCTGTCAAGCACTTTGCAACATCAGTTCTGAAAAGCACTAAACCTTCCTAAAATATATTCATATCATATAATAATATATACATTAATACTAATATAATTGTTCTGTACTATATTGATTTGTTCCAACTTTTACTCCTTCACCATGCTGTAGATGCTCAAACTAGTTAATAAAAAAATGCTTAATCATACACGTGACATTTTTCTCATACTTTTAATATAAGTAAACCATAACACCTGTATGTGTGTACACAGACAACACATTTGCATTTCTGTTCCCAGTCATCATCTTGTTTCCATTTCCCCAACAATAAGCCACTGCACCATGACGACCCATTTACCTTAAACTGCACAGCAGCACATCAGTGTGTGCAAAGAAAAGAAAGACGCTCTGTTCACATTGACTTTAACTTAAAGACAGATTTATTGCGTGTTAGCCACAGAACACAACAGAGAGCAACTTCACTCAACAGCCAAACCACAAGAGTTTCCATTCTCACTGCGAAGAACAACTTATTAATCCTTTCATTGAATTCAATGTGCAATAACACACACTGCTAATTGTTTACGTGTTCCCAGTGTACTTACACTTAAACATACACATCTATATATCTATTCTGTTATTTTACAACATTGTCAGTTTTAATGTTGTCATTACTGACGGCGTGTGGGTGGGTTTTAAAACGGCACAAAGTTTCCACTTCTTAGAAATAACAGCGACCTAGTTTCAGAACAATCTCACCACAACTGACCTGTGCAGAATAGTCTCACAATAAGTGCTAAAATGTCTTTTCCTGTTTTTAATTCAGAGTAACATTCATGTTACAGCAGGATACGAACGCGAGAAAATAATTAAACAGTAAAAGGTGATTTATGGATTACGATTTGTGAAAGATTTACAAAGTTTGGAGTCAAGTTTTGAGTAAATTCTGGACGGATATGAAATGTCAAATGGAAAAATGCAAAACAAACAACTGGACTTAAACTTCAGCCCTTATTGTGTTTGCATGGTGTGAACCACAGAAAGCCTCCACTTCCTTTAATAAATCACAGTGAACTTCTATCGACTTCTCAATCCAAACAAGGCCGACGCCTTCAGCTTTAAAGAAAGATAAACACATGAACGTCATTGGTAGTCGGATGATACAACAGCTGCTGGTGATCAATGGATCTCCAGCACATCAAGTGGTGCCGAGTCCCATGAACTGCAGAGCTCAGGTACCACCGTGCAGTCTGAAGGTCTACACGACGACTTCCATGACGACATTGTTGCTGCCGCTTCTCTCTGCTACCGTCCGAGCTGCTGCGAGCAGAAAGACACCAATTTATTGATGAGAATAATAATCAGATTCATGTCTTCATTGATGCTAATCTCCTTAAATCTTTACTCAGATTAAATGGAAAACTCGCCACCGTCTATGTGGATGTCCAGTCAGTGTTGATGCTACATTTTGTCCATAGCAGCAGTACATTCGTCACTGCGTGCTTTACTGACCCAGAAAACTGAGTTTGCAGCTGCAGCATCTGTTCTTCCTGCACCCAGCGTCGCTATGAACGTGACGTCATTAAAGTCAAGAAGAAAGGTTATTGGAGCTTGGACTTCTCTGGGCAGCAGGTCGCAACAACAGAACTTAATTGTTCTCTTCACATGCGGTTTTTTTCAAAAATGTAAAAATGTTTCTTCAGAGTGCAGTGAGTGACAGTGTGGGCGCCGTGGTAACGCAGCTCTGACAGCTTTGCAGCAACACCTGATTGGACGTCCACATACAAAGGTGAGAGCGGCCTGCGTCAGCGTTTCAACTGATCAGTCAATGAAAAAGACACCTGCGCATTGTGTTGCAATGTCGGAGTTTACGTCCAACCTCAAAACCACAGGCAGCCTGTTATGATAGCAGCGTTCTTTGTTTTAATGCTCCAACAGATAGTTATCTTTGAGCAAAAGGGAATTTTGTGTGAGCGTCAAGAGTCAATCATTTATTACCATGTCATGAAACATTGATTGGAATTTGTCTGTGGTATGTGCTCGAGGACGACGACAACAACAATGAATTAGAAAAACACGTCAGCGTAGGCAAATAAAGCACATGTAATAACAAGTGTCTGGTGCATTGAGAGACCCGCTTGGTGACAAAATAAAGAACATGCCCAGTTAAAACATGTTCTCTGAAGATGCCAACTCCTGTGAGACAAAGCCAGAAAGACCACAAACAGCTTTCCATGCTGTGAGGTGATAGAAATAACTTGATCTGGCGTATTTCTACCAATGTCAGAAACACATTATATTTAATGCTCCTTACTGCCGCAGTGTGTCACACCTGTGTCTTTAGGCTAAAATATGAATATGGAGTGGCTTTGTCGTCTGATTATTTGGCTCGTGTCACTTGAAGAACAGGAAGTTCGCTTCGAATATCTTTGGCATGTTTTGTGGAATGTTTGTTTCAATACGACAGAAGGCAGTGAGTCACAGTTGAATTACAGCTTGCATGTTTATGTAGCATCATATTTAAACTTTACATAGACTATTGGTTATTAATGATCAATATGCAGATGACACTGGAGTGTCTTCAGCTGATTCTATTTCCTGAGTTTTATCAAAGGTTTACTCTGAAATCTTTTGTAATGAACAAAAGTAAAAGGCTCTCAGGAACCAAAGAGTGTTCTCACCTCGGCTCCTGTCTCGGTATATGAGTGCCAGTAAGATGGTGGACAGCAGGTACGGGGTTCCCACCAACACGTGGACCATCAGCCTGGTGACCGACACTGACCGTGAAGCTGCAGGTGGAGTCGAGGATGAAGGTGCAAGAGAACCTGTGAAGATAAGTGAACTCTTACCCACTGTGGTCACAGACAATGTGAAGAAAAACTCAACCAATAAGTCAAAGAAAGAAACTCAGTGATTTTCTCTTTCATATTTAACGTCCTTGTTATCTAAATGTTGTATTTAGATTATGACTTTGCCTCCTTGATGTCTTAATGTGAAATGAGATAAGTACGCTTGTAATGTAACGTAAGCTGTATACGGTCGGAACAGTTAAGTTGGTATCTGGCCTTTAAACGTCGCCACAACACATTCATGTATTTGTCCTTTTCTCAGTCAACTGAAGACTGTTCATCTCACCTTCAACGTTCACCCAGCTGCCCAACGACTTTCCAAATCCAGGGATGCTGCAAACGTAGAGTCCTTCATCCGCTTTGGAAGCCCTGTGAACGGTCATCTCTCCCGTGGCGCTGCTGCGGACGACGCGGCCGTCTTTGAGGAAATCAAACGTGTGACTGGGGGATCCCGTCTCAGCTTTGCAGCGCAGCGTCATAGCGGCTCCCTCCGACACGGGGAGGGCCGGACTCTCCAGCAGCACAGTGCTGTCTGTGGACAAGGAACAAACTCATCTCAAAGCCTCTTTGTCCCATTTCTAATACAAACTTCACTTTGTGATTCATAAAACATGTCGGACATGGATTCTGTTGAAAAGTGTGATAAGTTGAATACAGTTCAACATGAAACAGCATCACTTGTCTCCAGTGCAGTACCAGTGATGGTGATGTTGATGCTGTTGCTCCTGCTCCTGTTCCCGTCCGCAGACTCACACCAGTACACCCCGGTGTCGGAGGGGTAGGTGTTACTGATCACGCAGGCCGAGCCCGAGGAGGTGGTGCCCCAGCCGGAGGTGCAGGGTCTGACCCCGCCCTCTGGCGTTCTCCTCTTCACCTTCCAGCCGGTGGCGTTCAGCTGATCCTCGCAGCTCAGGGAGATGGAGTTGTACCTGTAGAACTGAGACCTGTCAGGGACGACCTGGAGACAGGCTGAGGAAGGGAGGAAAGAAGAGAGGGAGGAAGAAGAGGAAGAGAGAAACAGCAGAGTGGGGGATTGGAGGGTTGGAATGGGAAAGAAAAAGGAAAGGACGGCAAGAAGTGACAAAAGAATGATCGCAGTTAATTTGAAAATCAGGAAGTGAAAGAAATAAAGTAAAGAATGGACAATAAAACCGTAAGAAAGAAGACAGGAAGAAGAGAGAGAGAGAGAGCGCAAAAGGAAGAAAAGTGTGACAAGAATGGTGAAGGAACGTATGAAAAGTAAACAAGAAGAAATAGATATGAAAACGCAAAAAATGAATACAAATTCAAAAGGAAATGTAAGAAAAACAGCATGATGACAAAAGCGAGGGGGGGGGGCAGCAAAATATGACGACAGATTGAGAGAACAAATAAGAACGAAAGGTAACAAATCAGTGATTCAATGAATTCAAAGGCACTACATCATCAGCAGAGAACATGTTCGACAGTAAAAGCAGAGTTTGTACTCACACAGCACCAGACAGAAAGGTGTTAACAGCATCCTGCCCGAGCGCACACTGACGGCTCGCTGCACTTCCTCTGAGGACTCCACCGTCACTAACCTCGTCTCTCCGTCAGGCGTCACAGCAGCTGCTGCCTGCGACGCCTTCAAGTCTTCTCTTCCTCTGAAGCTACACCAAAGAAAACCTTCAATTTACGCAGTTTAATGAAGAAATATAAAACATAGAACCTGCATTCACTGACTGCTGTAAACACAAGACTTACATATATATACACATACATATATACACATATATATATATATATATATATATATATACACACATATATATACATACATACATACATACATACATACATACATATGTTTCCATTGATAATAAAAATATAACAAAGAACCGAGGAGTTCTCCTACATTTAGACTAGAAGTGTGAACAATAAAATCAAACCAACACTGAAGCAAAGACATAAATCCCCAAACTGACTGATTGGAATATAATTCAACAAAATAAAAACCATTTTAGAATTAATTCTAACTGAAAGGTTTTTAAAGCTGACTGCTTAAATACAACAAAACATAATGTGTATGAATTCATTCCTAAGACTAGTGTGAATAAAGTGAGCACTGAAATGAAACAAAAAGTACTTTATTACATGAGAAAGTAGTGGACATAAAAAACTCATATTTGCATATTTTATAAATACATTATATTATTAAATAAAGGAGCCCATACATACAAACCCCAGACATGTTTTCATGAATTACAAAATGCAATACATTTAATAAATTACGGTTCCGTGCTTTAGCTGTAGAAAAGTACAAGTAGTGAGCACTGCTGCTGGTGAAACGACGACAAATCAATATAACTGGATCAATCCTGAAGGCAATGGCAACGTATCCTGATACAGCGGTTCAAACTACTTCATAAGGTTTAAGAAAAGGTCGAGGTTAGGGTTAAAAACAAACTACGTACTAAATGAACGTGTTAGGTAACGTACGTAGGCGGCGATAGTAACGTACGTAAGTTACGTAAGAAAAGGACGTCGACTTTTGGCTTCACACGGGACATGAACAGCGATCTCCGGGGTGACAGTCCTGTTTGTTTGAGCCACAAAGTGATTGAAATACATTATAAAATGTTACCGGGTTTGTTTTTAAATAAACATGCAATGTTCCTTACTGCATGTAAACGAGTCCTTTAGTCCCTAGTTAGTGTATTTTATACATCTGCAGAAGAAGCAGTGAACAACAGGAGCCTAATCATGAGCGAAATAAATAGTGCTACACATCATAGCCCCGCCCCTACTGTTAGACTGACAGCACAGCAACGAATCAGCTATCAGTACGAGAGAGAAGAAGAAAAAATACATAGAAAAGTGCTGAAAGGAAAAACATTTAGGGGGGGGGGGGGGGTACACTTGTTCTCTTTCTTGCCAAGAATTAGATGAGAAGATTCATATAAATCTTTCTGTCTGATAAATATGTAGCACCCAGTTAGCTTAGCTTAGCATAAAGACTGGAAACGGGGGAAACATCTCCGTCCAGACAAAGTCCGCCTCCCTCACTAAAATGTGTCATGTTGGCTTAAAAGCTGATGAAGTTTTTTTGGGGCAAATTGAATCGATTTCAAAATCCGTGAATAATTTCCTAATGTTTCGGGAAATCCAAGAGTGAGACTTCTCTTTGTCTCTTCATCGTGCGATTAACATCTCAGATTCTTCTGTCACATTTGCCAGGCGTGTGAAGGGACTATTAGACGTCGCTGGAGATGGAAACATGGAGGAATGTTGGTTTGGACCGAGCCCAAAAGCACGAGGGTCGCTCACGGAGCGCTTGATACGGCCGGGCCTTTTCTCCGAAGGGCCGGAACCAGAACAGTTCAAATGAGCCGGGCTGCTGTGTCTACGATATAACTTGTCAATGGAGCAGCCGGGTGCCGGATGACTGGTCCGGCGTAAGATGCCCGGCCCTTTCCTCTTGCTCTGGGCTAAGCTGCCAGATGTTGGGGGGCTGCTGTTGGTTGAGGCTGCAGGACTGTCGAGGAACACGTCATTCTGGCAAACAACGTCAATCAGCTGCGCTCCGCCGTCGCTCCGTCGCTGGAGGATGGCGTCGTCTTTCTCCTTCAGCTTTAGCTCCCTCACCTTCATCATCAGCATCTCTATGCTGGAGTTTCTCCTGTTTTCAGGCCCGATGACCTGAACACTCTGCAGCAGCGACTTATCTTCACAGGAGCAGCTTCTTCTACTTTGATATGAAGACGTTGGCGAGTTCGGTGCCTCCGCTGTGTGGAAGAAGGAAGAAAGATTAGTGGAACCTTCTGTCACAATATCGTTTCATATCTCGACAACAATATATACACCATTCCATTGAATATTGATCAAGTTGCATTATGGCCAAGCCTTAACCGTTAATCTTTCATTGAAGGATAGTTCCGGTTTCGGTGCTGGCAATCATTTCATCCTCCGAACTCTAGAAATCCCAACGTCACAAATATTCCACTAGAGATGTGCAACAGCACACATTTCACCTAAAAACACTACGAGCAGCAGGATGACCATCCATCGTGGTCTTACCTCGATCTGATCGTCTGACTTGCGTTGTAGTGACGCCGTCGTGCTCCCTGATCTCAGGAGCGATGTGCTTTTGCACAATCTCATTTTAAAAGCAAAGAAAATTGTAATAATAGCCTTTAAAACAGGTACAGAATGAGTCCATCAGAGGCGGATTCACTCTGGTCATTTTATTTACTTAATAGAATAAATACAATGAATAGAGAACCAAACACTTCCTGCGTCTTTTTCACAGTAAAAGCCTTCCAGAGGTTTAGAAAACATCGACTCGAAATGCTTTAAAAGAAGGTTTTAACCAGCTGCTGCTGAAAGTGACATCACAAACATCACGCACACCTCAAAGTACATTATTATTCTGTAGATATTATGATATATTAGGAATGGAAGTGTAAAGTTCAGTTCCATTACAGACATTTAGAGGCTCTACAGGTGAACAGGAGCGATGAGGCATTATGTAACGTTTAGTGGATTTAAGAGAACTCTACAGACGTAAAGAGATCAAATAAATGTTTTCTTTGCACTCTCTGTGTTAAGTTGACGAGTGCGCGAGAAACAATGTGTCTCACCTTGAACACTGAGAACTCTTCTCTTTAAATAACCAAACACAACATTGTCTTCGTGTCGATGACTCACCAGATGTTCTGCACCTCTGCCAAAGAAAGACGGCAAATCCACACGAAGCGCCGCAAAGAAGCGAAGCGACAGCGACAGCGGCGAGGACGGGTAGAAAGCAGCGACACCTTCCAACACCTGAGAGAACAAACACGTCGACATGAGGAAACATCATGAACCCCGTCACGTGGCCGACGTGTCTTTACGTCATTGCAGACTCCGTCCTAAAGTACAGTTATGGATTTTTATGCATTTGAAAGAGATGGATGAACATCAACGTAATAATCCTGGAAATCTCAGTTCATTATGCTGAACATAACTGCTGTGACATCTTTAAAAGTACATTTATAAAAAGAATTAAACATGTAACAAAAGACAATACGCTGCTAAAACTGTGATACAACTATTTAAAATGTGAATTCCAGTGTTTGGTGGGACTCCTCTGAACCCTGAGCAGTTCTGGGCGTTTGTTTTTGCTCCCGGTCTTTAGTTTCACTGAACGGTTCGGTGACTAAACGTAGAACATGTTTTTGATGAAATATCACAATGTTGGTTGCTTTCTTCTGACGGAAGCGTTCGTCACACATGATGAGTTCAATGACAGTCTGATAATGACAGCGTCTGGGGTTGAGAGGGTTCATGAAAGCTCGTACCCGGCAGCAGCATCTCCACGTCCCTGGTCTGGTTGATCTCCGGCTGGTGAACTCGGCAGGTGACCCTGTGATGAAAACACGCGAGTTCATAAATCATAACTTTAATAAGATATCACAAACCCGTATAAATAAATACATAAATAGATAACGATAAGAGAAACTAAAGGCAAAAGGTAAAGTGACAGTGTTGCGCAAGTGTGGCTCCATTTGCACACCTTACAGCGCTGACTCCCCAGGAGGCGGAGCTTCTACCTCCAGGGTGTGAACAGGTGTGGAATGTGACTGCACTTTCTCTAACTACCTTTCCAGGTGAAAGTTGAATGCTGATGTTTGGTGCACACTGCATGTGTCCTGATGTGTGGATATCTCTTTGATCATGTTGGCTCTGCTGTGTGAGATAATGACGTCTTAAGTTCTAAGACGAGGGCCACAAATAAAACACTTGAAACCTGTTGGTGGCGTCCTGGAGAGTCGCTCTCCGTGTCACGGAGAAACATCCGCGGGCATCTCGATCTCTCTTCGGTTCGTCGGCGGCGATGTCGTTCCCCCGCTCGTCCAGAAAGTAGATCTTGGGCTCCGGCAGCCAGCAGACCGCAGCACACTGGAGGGTCACGCCTCCACCCTCGGCTGATGTGACGGAGAGTTTAGGCTCCGAAACAGCACCTGTCAACAGGCGTTACCACAACATGAGACCCTTGAACGTTCCATCTGACGTTTGTGAATTATTAACACTGATTGAAGCCGTTTCTTTAACCGCGCTGTGGAAAACCATCAGCTCAACATCAGATAGTAGAAGTGTAAACACAGAGCTTCAAAGAGATTCTCTCGTGGCGTGTGGTGGAAACAGGCAGGTAATAAATACCAACGCAGCACACCACGCCCAAATGCCTTTGACATAATGTAGAGCTGCAACTGTGGCTTTTTAGCACCGTAATGATTGTTTAATCCATAAAATGTCACATCACACTCATATCAGTGTCGTTTGAGTCGGCTAATAGATAGCGGGGGTCACAGTCCTCCAAATCCGATTTATTTAAGTCAGGATTCGACTCAATTTATGCTTTTGTTAAGACGGTAGAGTCTTGTTTCTTAAAAACCAACACATCATCGGTTTTACGCCCTGACAACGGTCACCTACATCCTTAAATTCTTCTTTAAAAAGAGGCTGCATGGCTGGTACACACTTTGGCTCGTCCTGGTGTCCAAGAAGAGGAGACGATGTCCTGCTTTGTTCAGGTTATCGGCCTCGAGTTCTGCGATTTGTCCATCGCTATCTTGGGGTTCATGGCAACCAGTGAACAGGAAGCGACCATATTTGGACTGAAGAGGAGCGACCATGAACTCATGTTTACTGAGGTAATCAATCAAGAGAGAAGTAGAGTCACTTTCTCACAGACTTCTATACAAATTGGACTTCTATTTGTCAGACTTGAGGGAATCGTGAGGCCTGTGCAGCACTCTTAGGCGGACCCTCCTCCGTGAGACTAAAAAGCAACTACACAACCTTTACTGTATGTAAATAAGTGCCGGGACGTACCCACAACGAGCTCCACTACTGTAATGTCCCGGGGGGCCTTCCTCCAGAGCCTCATGCACTTGTACTTCCCGGCATCAGTCAGCTGCACGTTGGAGATCCTCAGCGAGCCGTTGCCGTCCTTCGTGATGAGGCTCGTCCTGTACAGGAAGGCCGGGTTCTTCATCTCGGGCGTCTCGCAGCCATCACGGTACAGGAAGACCACGTCCGGCTGCAGGCCTTCCTTGGACCACTCTACTGTTGGAAAGTCCTCGCTGGCCGGGATGCTGAAGCTGCAGGGCAGAGTGACATCCCCGCCTGCCAAGGCCAGGACCGTCTCTGGGGGTCCACGCCCCAAGACTCCTACGAAAAGACGAATCATTTCAAGACAGACTTTACACATTCGGTATTTCACTATCGAAGGTTTTCAAACGCTCTAAGACTGAAGAGACACAATGACTCATTTAAAGTTACGAGGAACTTTCATGTTGTGTTGATGTTGGCGCCCCCTGTGGACTAAAGCTGTAGTGTCTCCGAGCACCAGACTCCCTTTAGAGAACCCCTCATGTTACTGCAGCAGGTCTGACAGGCTGCCCCTCTCAGTCCTGGTCCTGGTTCTCCCGTGCCTCCCTTCACTGATGGAGGTCTGATAGAGGATCAGGACTACACCGAGACTGGTTCATAGAGGATCAGGACTACACTGAGACTGGTTCATAGAGGATCAGGACTACACTGAGACTGGTTCATAGAGGATCAGGACTACACCGAGACTGGTTCATAGAGGATCAGGACTACACTGAGACTGGTTCATAGAGGATCAGGACTACACTGAGACTGGTTCACAACCAGTTAAAGGTTCATAACACTTTAGGCACGCCCAATGTACTTGAAATGTATCTTACGTCAAGCACTGATTGCATGCTGCACACTACATTTAGTAATAATTATTGAAATGATAAATAATTACTCATTAAAACTGAGGGCGGTGATTGAGCAGAGTTGCATAAACCCCGGTAGTGACTCACTTATTTGATCAATGTGACATCAGCATAAAAGGGAGGCGGCCACACTCCTGAACAGAACAGCTGGAAATGTTCTAAACAAACAGTTGATCAGGGCTGAATAGAGGAATGTGGACAAACTGGAATCACAGGAACTTGTGCAACATTCACATGAGAGCCGGTCGTAAAACGTCTATCTTGTCAATGAGAACATGTTCTTACACACATAGAATCTAAATGTAGTCCTGCAAGAAGTATTCGGATCCTTAAAAAGTACCAATACAACAGTGCAAAGAATACTCCACTCCACGTAAATCATACTTCAGTGGAAGTATTCGTGAAATGTACTTCATGTATCAGAAGTAAAAGTACTCGTTCTGCAGAAAAATGACCAAACGGAGATTGTGGCGTCCAGATGTTGTAGAGTTACTGTTGTAGTTCTAACTACTTCATACGACGTTATTTCAGTCCAGAGGTTCCAAGCCTGGGGGTCGGGCCCCTCTGAAGGGTCACCCCGTGAGTCCGAGGGACGATTGGAGGAAGAAACTACGTTATATTTAATAAACTTTAATAAAGTTGATCTGAGTGTATTTTATTGTATCTGAAAAGTTCACAAACCATTTGAGAAGTTTAGAGGAGAAACATCTCTTTTGTGCAAATTTCTCCGAAATTTACAACTTTAATCTTTTTTTGGAATATTCAGTTAAGTAAAAGTACCTCAACATTGTACTTCAGAACTTATAGTAAATGTGAGGTACATTCCAACACTGCATATTTCAAATCAGAGTGACACAATCTCAGTTTCCTAAGTCTGACCTTTCAACAAGATAAAGGAAGTGCTTCGACGAAATGTCTTTCAATTTATTTTTGCAATAAAGTCTCAATTTTACGCTTCAGCACAACTCCATGTTGGGGCCTAAAGGCTCGTTTTCAGAGTCGGAGATATGAATTATTGAAGTATTTTTAAACGTCTTTAATATATATATATATATATGTGTATATATATATATATATATATATATATATATATATATATATATATATATATATATATATATATATATATATATAAAAAATATATATATATATATATATATAAAAATATATATATATATTATTATATATATATATATATAAATATAACGGGTTAATCTGCTGATTATTTGCTCCATTAATCGATTGATTGTTTGTGTAAACAGTGAGACATGCTGGTGTTAGTCACTCGGAGCGCAAAGGGAAACCTTCACTGTGTTCCTCGCAGACCGCAGACTGTCACAGTTAAACACAAACGCAGCATTTAAAGAAACTTCTTCATAAATACCTGAAGAACACGAGAGCAGCGCTGCGAGCAGGACAACACGAGGATCCATCACAGAACAGTCCGAACAGAACCGTTCTCCTTCCAAAGCACAACGAAGTGACCATGAGCGCTGCTGAATAATCCGGCTCGGGCAGCGTCTGCAGTCGCACTGAGGATCCTCGTCCTCTGCTGCACTTCCCACTCCAGTCACGTTGTTGTGTTTCCTCCCGCGGTGAGGTCGCAGTGACGTCAGAGGCTGGCGCTAAACATGAAGCGCAACATGTACTATTGAAAGATGAATGAATGCAGTTTGCCTCAAAGATATATTGTCATCCTGAATACAGTTGTACAACTTTAACACAGTTGGCAACACGTTGAATAAAATTGCAAAAACAAGCAATACTTCCTGAGGAAACGTTATTTATAACAATATGGAGGAATCAACTCTCCAGTAAAGGTACATTGTGCACAACTTTCATTCTATTATCGGAGAAATGAATCAAAGTATTCTTAAACGTCTTTAAACTTGTTTTGTTTCGGTGTGGATTTGATTTGGAGCTGTAATTTCCTATTCTTTGGAAAGGCCTTTAACGTCACATCCCTATGAAGGGCTATAGATGTATATAGATGTGACGTCATAATCACATGAACTTCTACCCGTCACGCGACAACTCCACTAAACAACTGTAAGCAGCCGCTTCACGGAGCTCATCTATCTGCATATGAACTTATTAAATATAGAAACTGAATTCTTGGTGACCAACTCGAATGCAGCTTCTGGAACATAAAGTCTGATTGAGCTGCAAGGACTATTCCATGACTCTTCTCTGAGATTCATATTTCATGCCTTCAGATCTAGTTGGGCCCAGCGTGTTATTCCTAATAAATAAATACATAAACATGCAGAGGTACAACTTGTGATGAACAGCAAGAGCACCAATCATCGTTGACAACAAGGCCAATCTTCTTGTCATCTGTTTGCGAGCGAAGCACATTTTTTGTCCTGTTCAACATTAAAACCCAAAGATTTCCCCTCAACGGCCTTTTAATGAGTTCCCGTGAACAGTTGCGCGTGAGGAGTCGATCAACAGCAAGAGCTGCATGTCTGCATTGAACCGACGTGATCGGCGGCTCGTGAACGCACCACCAGCTCATCGTGTTCTGCCCGACAGACGCGTCTCAATGTTCGAAAATCCAGATCGCATGTAGTCCGTGTCGCGCTTGCGTTAATAGCGCGTGTTACAACAAGGCATTAACGCCAAATACTGCCAAGGAGCGTCATAACTCCGCTGCATGGAACATAATGTGTTTCAGGCAAAGCCCCGACACACCTGTTGAGAATCACTGGTACAGAACAGTCCGTGAATACGAGTTCACAATCCCTCCTCATGGACTGGAGGTTCGTTTATGGCGTTTTCTTCAGTACAAACAAAAAGCCATGAACGTATTTCTTTGTAACACAGTATTATGCTTTGTTTGTAATACAAACACATGTTTCTTTTACAATATTCCCAGAGAACAGAGATGACGTGTGATGCATATTTGATTCAATGCACATATGTGAGTCTGAGGAGGAGGAGGAGGAGTCAACTGAACACTACAGAAACGGAAAGTCTCTCTACAGAAGGTGAGTCCTGTTATAAAGATGTTCTCTCTGGACTTATTGCTCCAGTGAATCATTGATCTCTACAGACTTCAGTGTTCAAAGTTACAGGTAGGCTCCTCCTTCTCCTCTTTAAACGTTTAGTCCTCACGACGGACTCGAACAGCGGACCAGCTCTGACCTGTGTCGTTATAACAAACATGGACGCGCCAACAGAAGAAGTGTTCTGTGCTGTATCTGACTTGACGTTCACGGTCGAGTGGATCCTCCTCTGCGGAGATCACGGACTGAATGTGGACCAAACGTCAGCAGATGTTTTATTCTCGACATGCAGAGAATGTTTAGTTTCACTTCAACACGTTTTCTAGCATAATATGGAGGTTCAACCACAAATACATGATTATAAATAAATAGTCTACTGTCACACAGAAGAACAGACAGCAAGTAAACTGTGATTGGTCCGGTGATCTTTTGTTACAGTGAGCTACAGTGGTGGGCACCGCATCGTGTATTGAGTGGGCAGCGCATCGTGTATTGAGTGGGCAGCGCATCGTGTATTGAGTGGGCACCGCATCGTGTATTGAGTGGGCACCGCATCGTGTATTGAGTGGGCAGCGCATCGTGTATTGAGTGGGCACCGCATCGTGTATTGAGTGGGCACCGCGTCGTGTATTGAGTGGGCAGCGCGTCGTGTATTGAGTGGGCACCGCGTCGTGTATTGAGTGGGCACCGCGTCGTGTATTGAGTGGGCACCGCGTCGTGTATTGAGTGGGCACCGCATCGTGTATTGAGTGGGCAGCGCGTCGTGTATTGAGTGGGCAGCGCGTCGTGTATTGAGTGGGCAGCGCGTCGTGTATTGAGTGGGCAGCGCGTCGTGTATTGAGTGGGCACCGCATCGTGTATTGAGTGGGCACCGCGTCGTGTATTGAGTGGGCACCGCGTCGTGTATTGAGTGGGCACCGCGTCGTGTATTGAGTGGGCAGCGCGTCGTGTATTGAGTGGGCAGCGCGTCGTGTATTGAGTGGGCAGCGCGTCGTGTATTGAGTGGGCACCGCGTCGTGTATTGAGTGGGCACCGCGTCGTGTATTGAGTGGGCAGCGCGTCGTGTATTGAGTGGGCACCGCGTCGTGTATTGAGTGGGCACCGCGTCGTGTATTGAGTGGGCAGCGCGCCGTGTATTGAGTGGGCAGCGCGCCGTGTATTGAGTGGGCAGCGCGCCGTGTATTGAGTGGGCAGCGCGCCGTGTGTTGAGTGGGCAGCGCGCCGTGTATTGAGTGGGCAGCGCGCCGTGTATTGAGTGGGCAGCGCGCCGTGTATTGAGTGGGCAGCGCGCCGTGTATTGAGTGGGCAGCGCATCGTGTATTGAGTGGGCACCGCATCGTGTATTGAGTGGGCACCGCGTCGTGTATTGAGTGGGCACCGCATCGTGTATTGAGTGGGCACCGCGTCGTGTATTGAGTGGGCAGCGCGTCGTGTATTGAGTGGGCAGCGCGCCGTGTATTGAGTGGGCAGCGACGCTTCGTATTGTCAGATTCTGGCGGGTGGATGCAGCTGGTCGGCGAGGTGGAGATCGCGGGTTTGGCTGCCCGGACCCTCTCGATGGCGGTTGGCGGCGTCCTCTGCGTGGTGTTCCGGTTGCGAGTGCAGAAAACGCGAGTGTGCCGAGGCTTAGAGTGGGTAGGTAGTTATAGGAGTGTGGCCGGAAGTGGGCGAGTGGCTGAGGTGTGGTCCTGCTCCTGAAATTCAGCTAAGTTTTATCTCCAATTATTAAACAGTCTACTGTCACACAGAAGAACAGACATTAAGTAAACTGTGATTGGTGCGGTGATCTTTTGTAGCAGTGAGCTACAGCTTCATGTTTGTTACTGTGGCATTCATCTGGAACCAGTCCAGCGTAGTTCCTCATTCTTCCTCAGAGTAATAATCATAATCCTCCTAACTGGCTCCATCTAGAGGCAGGAACACAGCAGTGGTTCCTCTCTTGTTGTGAGTCCTCTGGTCAGTCATGACATCACCAGAACCACAGAAGAAGAAGACGTGTTGCAGAGACCACAGACAGACTGTAGCTGGTGTCTCTTGACCTGTGCTGTGATGTGTTGGTGACTCTGGTCCTCTGTCTCCTCTCACAGGGAGAAGATGATCTGCAACATCCTGCTGCTCATCACACTGACCTCCTGTGTCTCTGGTTAGTTTACAGCTTCACTTTGTTCTCCACAGACTCAACACACCTTCAGCCTCACTGACACACTTCAACATGACTCGAGTTATTGTTACCATCATGCACCTTGTTCATACCTTTGTGTCTCTAAAGCTCAGCATCAGTAAACATCTCCAGGTGGACTTTAAAGGCTCTCATGGTGATGTTGTCAGTTAGTCTGCTCCTCACTCTCCCTCTCTGTCTCCTCAACAGGACCATCAGTAGTGAACGTGACACAGAGATCCTATCAGGCAGAGGAGAACCACAACGTCACTCTGGAATGGACCTTCAAGACCACAACAGATGGTTCCCTCAAGTCCATTAGCATCATCTGTGAGATGTTAAATGATGTCACATTCTTCGTCCTGTTTCATCTTGATGAAGGTGTCGAGGTCTCAGAGTCTCAGCATGAACGGTTTGCAGGACGAGTCCAGTTTGACAAAGACGTCCTCAGAGAAGGACGACTCAGACTCCACATGTCCAGACTCAGGACTGATGACTCAGGTGTTTACCTGTGTGATGTGCTCACAGGTGATGGTGAAGGTTCGAGGAAATGTCACCTCAACGTCACAGGTGAGTTGATTCAGAAGTTTCCTGATGAAAAGAACCTGATTGTTGTCGTTACACTTCCTTCTTACAGGATCTGTGAAATATGTTCCAGTTTCATCTGTTGGGGACGTTTAGTTGATGTTGTAGTGAGATGTTGTTTCTTCTCATCAATGACTCAGACTTGTTTGGTCTCTTTACAGCAGAGAGGGTTCGGCCCAAACCTGAGAGAGATCCTTCAACGACAGGAAGTCCATCACAAGCAGAGAGTCTGGGATGGATCGTCCTCTACTCGGTACCAGGACTGTTAATAGCAGTAAATCTGCTGGGTAGTTGTTGTTGCTGTCTGCTAATAAAACATTCAAGGAGTCACTCTCTTCCTATAGAACTAGATTCAATGAGTCTCTCTCTTGAACTAGATCCAATGATTCACTCCTTATAGACTCAGATGATTCTGGTCTCTCAGGTCGGAGGTCGGAGGTCCAAAGCAGCGTCTGAAGGTCTCGTTGTGATGATCTGATGTCTGAATGAGCTGCTCAGTCACAGCTGGTCGTAGCGCAGTGAGAGGAGTTATCGATGGTCTTCATCTCCTCCTTCATCCTCCTCTTCATCACTGTCTGATGGTCTTCATCTCCTCCTTCATCCTCCTCTTCATCACTGTCTGATGGTCTTCATCTCCTCCTTCATCCTCCTCTTCATCACTGTCTGATGGTCTTCATCTCCTCCTTCATCCTCCTCTTCATCACTCTCTGATGGTCTTCATCTCCTCCTTCATCCTCCTCTTCATCACTGTCTGATGGTCTTCATCTCCTCCTTCATCCTCCTCCTCTTCATCACTGTCTGATGGTCTTCATCTCCTCCTTCATCCTCCTCCTCTTCATCACTGTCTGATGGTCTTCATCTCCTCCTCCTCTTCATCACTGTCTGATGGTCTTCATCTCCTCCTTCATCCTCCTCTTCATCACTGTCTGATGGTCTTCATCTCCTCCTTCATCCTCCTCTTCATCACTGTCTGATGGTCTTCATCTCCTCCTTCATCCTCCTCTTCATCACTGTCTGATGGTCTTCATCTCCTCCTTCATCCTCCTCTTCATCACTGTCTGATGGTCTTCATCTCCTCCTTCATCCTCCTCTTCATCACTGTCTGATGGTCTTCATCTCCTCCTTCATCCTCCTCTTCATCACTGTCTGATGGTCTTCATTGACATGCTGCTGAGGAGCATGAATGTCTTGTAAACTCTGGCTTTTATATTTTAATTCATTCTTTTTGCCTGTTACTGATATCTGTTATTTATTGTCCGTCTTTTATTGTTTGTATGTTTTGAAGAAAAGCTCAGTTTGTTCATGTTTAGAACGATAACTTACTCAGATGAAAACATGAGCAATGAATCACGTGACTTATTCACAGCTTTTAGTCACAGTAACTATTAACAGTAGAAGTATTAATACCACAGTATTCCTGCATTCAAATGTACTTTAAGTGAAGCATGAGAGTTATTATCAACATCATGTGTTTAAATGTGCTTCACATGTGTTGCAAGGCGGAGCTTTCCTTTCTGATATGATGCTTCATTGAATGAAGAATTATTCACGTCTTATTCTAATTATTGTATTTGTGAGTAAAGTCTGGATGTGCAGCATAACCAGAGACATGTGACCCTTTGACTTCCCCGTTAGCGCCACCATGAGGCCAACATTCTTGATTCAGGTGGAAATATCTCAACTATCAGATGAATGAACATGACATTTCATGCAAAATCTCTACTTGGTGTGTTTTCATTGCACACGGTGACACTGAGCTGCAGACAGACAGCATGTTCATGCCTCAGCAGCAGACGGCTGCAGAGGGAACATGAGCGTTACTTTATGAGGGCTGGTGTCACTAGAGGGAGTCACACAGTGTCAAACTGTTTTATGAATACATATTTAAATTGGGACTTGAGGAAAGTGAGTGAAACGTTTTTTTGTCTCTCAGTAATCTGTAAAAATATGTATTTACTTCTGATGCTCAAATTTCGTGTACATGTATAAGACAACTGCAATAAATTCTATTTCTAATTTCTATGACATGAATCAGTTTATGTAACGGATCATATTTAACTTTTTAAAAAGTATCACAACTTTCTGAGCAGCATACTCAGAGTATATTATATATTTATTAAACTACCAACAGTATGTAAATAGTTGAAAATTAGAAAAACTATAAACATCTCGTGCAGTAAAATGCAACATATACGGTTATGATTTATTCATGCAGTAAAAGAAAAGTTAGGACGTGTTTCACAGTAAAAGCATCGAACATTTCATTCTGTTCGAGCCGCTGTACTATGTATAGTATATATATATATATATATAGTATATATACTATGTATACATAGTGTATATATATACTGTGTACGTCAACTATAAAGCAAAACATTAAATAAAAGGAGAGAGAGATTAGAACGGAGTGTGAGAAGTTTAAACAACTTTTAGTTGGATTGTTTATCGAACCGTAAGAATTTTATATTAGACGTTTGGACTCAACAATTTAGAAATGTGCTGAAAGGCTTCACCATGGAGCATCCTGGGTAATAAAGTTTATTATTGAATTAAAAAAATACAAAATATTCTTCATGTTGTGTTGGTTCTGTCGCCCCCTGTGGACTAAAGCTGTAGTGTCTCTGAGCACCTCTCATGTCACTGCAGCAGGTCTGACAGTCTGCCCCTCTCAGTCCTGGTTCTGGTTCTTCCATGTCTCCCTTCCCTCCAGCAGGTCCAGCAACACGTCCTGGGTCTCTTGGTGGTGGACCGGTCTCTGCTGGAGGATCTGGGTTTGTCCACGGTGGACCGGTCTCTGCTGGAGGATCTGGGTCTGTCCACGGTAGACCGGTCTCTGCTGGAGGATCTGGGTCTGTCCACGGTGGACCGGTCTCTGCTGGAGGATCTGGGTCTGTCCACGGTAGACCGGTCTCTGCTGGAGGATCTGGGTCTGTCCACGGTGGACCGGTCTTTGCTGGAGGATCTGGGTCTGTCCACGGTGGACCGGTCTCTGCTGGAGGACCTGGGTCTGTCCACGGTGGACCGGTCTCTGCTGGAGGATCTGGGTCTGTCCACGGTGGACCGGTCTCTGCTGCAGGATCTGGGTCTGTCCACAGTGGACCGGTGTCTGCTGGAGTCTGAGCTGAAGGAGGTTCTGGTGAACCTGCATGAGTTCATCTGGTTTCACCAGAATCCGACCCGGTGGCTCCGATGACGAGCATCAAGAATAACTCTATAGAAACAGACCATCTTCTCTCTGATGGTCTCTCTGCTGATGGAGGTCTGTAGAGGATCAGGACTACACTGAGGATCATCCACGGCCGCGGCTACTCCGACGAGGACAAGAGAGGCTTCGCCAGGCTGATCTACCAGAACATCTTCACGGCCATGCAGGCCTTGATCCAGGCCATGTACGCACTGCAGATCTCCTACAAGTACGAACACAACCAGGTAGACCAGTCGTGTCCGTCTCTGCTTCACACTGTTCAACAGGAGAGTGTGTTGGTGCTTCACGGTCTGACTCGCTGACAGCCTGGACTGTGTTTCAGGGTGAAGTTCTTCTGCTAACTCACCGCCGTGTTGACCTTTGAGATCCTCGCTGCCGGAAAGTTTTCTCTGCTTATGGTGCAGGCTGACGTTTGGGAAGTGCACATGATGTTTGACTGCAGGAACGTAAAGACGGGTTCGTCCTGAGTCAGTTACAAGTAGGAGACCAAGCAGGAAAGGGAGACAGAGAACTTCCTGTTCATCACACAGGAATCCGTCCCCGTCAATGGACACAAACATGCTGCATTAGTTAAACTTCCAGGTCAGGATGAGAAGAGTCCACTTCTTGTGTCATGTGACAACAGCAGGAGGAGGAAGGGGGTGGGGGGGCGGGGGGGTTATGTGGTCATCTTGAACCTTTGGTAGCATTAACTAATGGTGCCTTCCAATTAAGGCCGTTTAAAAAAGTAGGATTCCGGTACCAATACCAGCACCCTTATACAAATAGAACCTTAAAGGTTATCAAGTACCGATACCCAGACATAGTTCCAATACCCATAATATTTAGTATGCCAGAAAGGTATTCATGTCAAATGCAGTATGCCAAAAAATACCAGGATGTCCTCCTGCACCCAGTCACAGTCAGCAGTCCTCAAACCAGCACAGGAAGCCCGACATACGTCACATCGACTGAGCAGCAGAGAGCACCGAAAGCCTGATGACTCATTGACCGCTCAATGAAAGTGGAACTCATCCTGTCAGATCCAGATGAAGGCTGCATGCAGCTTTCAGACCACGTTCAGCTGAAGACATCCCGTATGCGTGCTTCACTGTACGATGTCAGACTAATTGCCTACAATGTGGAGTTAAATATAACATCACAGACACATTTCTACAAGATGTGCTGTTTGTGTTTAAACAGGAAGTGACTCATGTCTGGATTCAGGACTCAACATGGGGTAGTGTTACACTTCAGCCTCTTGTGGCCAAAATGAGTACTACAACAACATACACTTCTCTGTTCATGCGGTAACACTTTTCTCCTTACTCGTTTCACAGATTTCATTTTTATTACAGGAAACTAGAAAGATTATCCTGTAAAACCTTGGTTTTCTCACAAAAAAAAAACTAATTCGTACTTTCCTCTCAGGGCTTCTGTACCTTCATCATCTGTAACGTGATTTAAACCCGGTGACATCAACACGTCCCTGATCTTTCACTACAAGAACACAAGCATGACGTCATGAATCCATCTGTATATCTGTCGTTCAGGCAAACGGCAGCATTGTCGGCGGCGTCGATGTGGTGCGGGTGACCACGTTAACCAGCCCTGACGTGGAGGCCATCCAGAGCCCGTGGACCGACCCGGGGATTCAGGAATGCTACAGCCTGAAGAGGAAATACCAGCTGTCGGACTCCGCTGAATAGTGAGTGTAAACAGCAGCGAGGACTCCTCAGACACTCAAATATGCTCCAGTGCTTCATCTGCCTGCTGTCTGGTTAATGCACTCAGAAGGCTCAGTGTTGCTCCATTTAAGGCTGTTGACTAAAGTTTAAATTCTCCCTGAGAGTGAAGAGTCTCCTCCGTCCTCCCTCTGACCGCTTTCCATCTTCTTGACTCCGTCCTCCTGTTTCAACAGCTTCCTGAATGACATACACAGAATTTCTGATGCTTCTTATCTGCCAACCCAGCAGGACGTCCTGCGGGTCAGGGTGCCCACCACGGGGATCCTAGAGTACCCCTTTGACCTGGAGAACGTGGGCTTCAGGCAAGTGTTTCAGGCCGTCGTCAGGTTTTATGTAGCAGATTTACCTTTGGGTAAATGTCTCAGGTGTAGCATTAAAGCATGGTGGGGTTAGGGTTAGGCCCTACATACCAGGAATAATACTGTAACGTGTTGATATGAAGATGTGTTTGAATCTGTGGCTGCAGGATGGTGGATGTGGGCGGCCAGCGCTCGGAGAGGAGAAAGTGGATTCATCGTTTCGAGGCAGTCACTTCGATCATGTTCCTGGTGGCGATCAGCGAGTACGACCAGGTCCTCGTCGAGTCCACCAAAGAGGTGAGAGGCCGACGAAATAAACTACAAGCTGATCTCCTCCGATAAGGGACGTTGTGTCATTTAAAGCCAAAACCGTTTATGTGGAGATGACGACCTAGATTTCGAGTGGAGCACTCGTCTGGTGTCTCTTCCTGGACACACTGATAACCCTTTGAAGCAGTGCGCATAGTTCACCTGCAGGGGGAGCCCTTTAGTCACTCTGCTCAACAAAGTGAACCTCTCACACAGACAATCGCTGCTGAAGTCCTGCTGTGTGACGCGATGTGTGATTCCATATCTCTGCTCATGCTCAGATGTTTGTGTGTCTCAAAGAACCGCATGGAGGAAAGCATGGCTTTGTTCCAGACCATCATAACCTCCGGGTGGTTCCACTGGTCCTCAGTCATGCTGTTCCTCAACCAGATCGATTTACTGGAGGAGAAAATCCTGCACTCGCATCTGATCGACTACTTTCCTGAATACGATGGTGAGAGGAAGCGAAACATGCAGCCGAGCATGCTGGGACTTCTGTTTTGAGCAGCTTACAGTCGTCTAATTAAACATCTGTCTGTTGTTGGTTCACTTAGAATTGATGCGTCTATAAAGGGACACCAGGTATTATTTTTAAAGAAGAAAAGTTGAATAGATCAGCAATAGAACACAACCTGGTTTAATGTGCCGTCTCTGCCCTGGTCTCCTTCCACCAGGTCCCCAGAGGGACGTCAAGGCAGCGCAACAGTTCATCTTGGATAAGTTCGTCGGTCTCAACCCCAACGAGAAAAGAATCATCTACTCCCACTTCACCTGTGCCACGGACACCAACGACATCCGCTTCGTCTTCAGAGCGGTGAGGGACCACATCCTGTGCAGCTACCTGATGGACTACAGGTTCGCTGAAAGGACGCCGGTGCTGCTGGAGGTCATCGGCGGTGAACCTCACGCAGGACATCGAGAAGCTACAGAGCTTTTGATCAAAGGACCCTTTGAAGATGGATCGAGCTGTGATGAAGTGTCCTGATGAATTAAACTGCCTCAGTGAGGAGTCAGAGGTCAGGAGGAGGATGGACATTGAACTGATTGCTGTGGTACAACAGGTAATGGCTACCGTTCATAATATATGTTGACAGCATGCATCAGTGGGGCCATTACGTGTGTCACTCCACCGATAAGGGACTTCTGTAGGTCTCAGACTACACAGCAACGCCACCTTCACGACACGGAAACCCCACTTTATTACTCGGCACGCCCACCTCACCACATGTGTAACATACTACCCAACACCACACTTTACTGCATTTCACTCACACTTTACTGCACCCTGTGAGATAACTTCCAGGATTAACAGTACTTTACACCAAAGTTTACAAGTACAGAAAAAAAAGTGTAAGTGGAGCACAATGTAGATAACAAACGTATACAATCAGCACCCTGTACCAATATCATATAATAGTAAATGAAGCTTTGAGATCAGACTTGAGACATCGTGAATCAAAGATCCACAGATCTAAGAAAGAAAACCTGTTCTTGAATAAAAAACATTTCCCTAAAAGGTTTGGTGTGATTTAAACATGTCTGAGGTTTCCTACACAACCAACAGATGTCTAAAGAGTCGACTGTTCTGGTCAGATGTCAGATACACTCTTCTCCAGAGTGTGCGGCTCTCTGTACACACACACACACACACACACACACGCTGTACCCCAGTTCTGCCACTAGACGCCTTCACTCACTCTCTCCTTCAACAACTACGTACCGCCCCACTGATATGATGCATATCACTGATATGATGCATCACTGATATGAATCACTGATATGCATCAGTGTGGAAACATGGATCAGGAATACAGGTTTAGGAGACGAACAATTCCTCTTACAAAAGGGGAACCCAGAGTCCTTGAGCACACGGTCATACATGAGCACATAAACAGAGGTTTGTGAGGTAGTTGGGAGATTTGCCGTGGACGGACAGACAGACGCACAAACGCTTATTGGCGGAGATGATGAAGTAAGAACATCGGTTTAAAAGACGAGGAACAGAGACGTTCACGCTGGTTATTCTGTCGGCTAATATAAAGGTTGTAAATGTGTTGTTGTATGAGCTAATGCTTCGGTAAGTGTCTGAGAGACGGAGCTGCACGAGTTAAACTCCACCTTCATGCAAACAGACGGCAGAAACATGAAACTCAACTCCAGTCGTTTGTAAATGTGGTTTATTCTGTTAAAAGTCAAACACAAAACATTTCAGTGCAAATATTGCAAATACCTCGAGTGCACTTGTTCTACATCACAGAAAGACAAAACACTGTTTACTCACATTGTGTTTGAGACTCTTTATATTCAGCGTTTAAATAGAATAGTGAGGAAACGCTGCGCTGCTTTCAGGAAGTCTTCAAACAGCAGCCAGGGTGAGCTAGAGTCAGTCATCAGTCTAACAGATCATCTCCAGAACAACACGTTCCAACACTATCGCCTGTCTGAATAAATAACATTAAAAACACTAAAAACACATCCTTCTTCGCGCTGTGATGCACCGTTAAAACATCCCAGCTCGGGTTCCGTTACCAGGAAGTGCAGCACATGACAAGTTAGCATAACATCCAGAAATCACAATTTTAGAGGCTTAAAACAAGATACAGATCTACACACACGTTTGATATTTTTATGTAAAGTGCTTAAAGAGATAAATAGCATCGTGAGGAAGAGGTGCCCTGCTCAAAGGCACGTTCAGGAAGTAGAGCGCTTAGTCTTCAAAAAACTGCAGTTTGAATTCTGTATTTTAAATAAGTTTCACACGTCGTCATTCTATATTTACTGTACGCATTTCTAAAACACGTCTGCATACATGAAGACATGCAGCCTTGTGTTTCAGCGTTAGTATTAAATGAGGGCTCATCAGATTATGCTAAGCTAACTGACGTTATTTACTCGTTCAGTTGAACACTAATGGCGTTACTTGTTGCATCAGGAGGTCTGTTGGCCTCAGACCGCGAGTGGTTTGGTTGAAGCGACGTCATCATTCTGACACTGTGGGAATAATTAACATTTTTAATTATGAACAATCATAATAATAAAAACTGTTTCACAGAGAGTCAGTCAGGATTTACTCAAGAAGAAGAAACAGAACGTTTTCTTACATTTTGTTTTTGACGTCGTTTCAGGAAACACACACCGACTCCAGCGGCCAGGACCAGTGAGACGAAGACGACCAACGGGATCAGAAGGTTTAGATGAAGCCGACCACCTGATGGTGAAACAAAGGAGACTCTAAATGAACATCAGTCACTAAATAACCAGAGGTTGAAGTCTGGGTACCATCTGGACTCTATTAACGCTGAAGAGTCTTCATTCTCTCCTCAAAGGTTCTCTCACCTGCATCGGTCTCGTCGGTCTGATCTGGATCTGGGAGACTTTTGGTATAAAACTCCGTCGTCGAGGTTTTATCAGATTGTGGTGCTGAAAAAACACAAGATTAAAGAAAGAGGATTACAGTAGGCAGAAAGTGCTGACTAAACAATCCTTAAAGGTTCAATACAATATTCTTACTTATAGAATATGTTACAGTATATTAACTCATTGAATGTATTAAATCATAAAAGTATAGTCACTAAAGGTATTAAAACTGTAAGAATAGTTTTGAGGGTCAGACAGGGACTCTGAGTGAGACATGCAGCAAATGGAGGATGGGTTGGGTCAAATGCCAAGCTGACCAAGACGGAGAGGTGGAGCCAAGAAAGACGTTTTGCGAGGAGCAAAGCTGTTTCGCTAAAGGATCGATCCAGGGAGGGGACAGAATTCAAATGGAGCCAATCACTGATCAGCGGAGGATCAGTCACACGGTTTATGACGTATAAAAGACTGTTCTAGAGAGCATTCCTCAGACCACTGCCGCTCCTCTTTTTCAGCACCTGGAGAAGCCAGACCTGTGAGGAGGACGCGAGCATGTGGTCTCTGTTCTCGAGAACATTACTATTGATAGTTGATTCAGTTTGTTAGTGAACTTTGTGTAGTACATTAAATATTGTTTAATTTTGAAACTGGATCCAGTTCCATTTTTCTGATGCTTGAAGCAGAAATCTCCCTGCGGCCTGCTGAAGCCTCCCATCCTTCTGTTTAAACCCCAACACTACTCACACCAGACTTCCAGGACTGAGAACATGAGACGCTTATTGTACTTCAGTATTTATACCACGGTTGAGTCTTTAAGAACCTTCTGGTGAGTGAGCAACAGTCCAAAACTCAAGGTACTCATTCAAGAACAGCTGCAGAGAAACAAACTACTAAAGGTGCGTTCACACCGGACGCGTCGATTTTTTGACGCGCGTCGAGATTACATACAAAGTCTATGCACAGACGCGATGAGACTGGCCCGCCGCGATCTTGCGGCGTCCAACGCGCCATCGCAAAATCGCGCGTTTCGCAAATTTTTCAACTTCTGCGAAATAATCGCGTGACGCTGTGGCGCGATAACCTATCAGCGTTGAGTTGCTCCGCCTGTCATCACTGACTTCCTGCCGCTGTTGAATCAGGAAATAAATTCTGTAGCCATCTGTGTTCACCCAGAGCTCTGATACCTCATATCAATAGAGACCGGACCAAACCATACGGTACAAACAATGAACACACGCTGCCGTATTTACGTCTACATGACGTTATTGAGTGCTGGTGGAGCTGCTACGATGTTAGCATAGCCTAGCACCGATCCATCAGAGCTCCATTGAGAAGACAAGTAGCCTACAAATCGGCATCATTACGTACTTATGTCGGAGTCCCTTTTTGTCGGTTTATTGCCGTTAAATCACAGCCAAATCAGTTTATTTAGTGTTCCTACAGCTGTAGTAAACAGCGACCGGTGGCTTGCTAGACACAGTGAATACAGCTCGATACAATCCACGGAGCTCCTCTGAACAATATTATGAACCAGACATGACGGCGTTTGGCATTCCGACGTTCGAGGGACTTCCACAACACGTACAAAGCAGCAATTGTCCTTATTCCTTTCATGGTTGATAGCGGAAAGAAATGACAGCCAGGTGAACGGCTTCCAGTTGATAAACCACACCCCCTCTCTGGCGCTACGCGATTTTGTGATGTTTGGTGTGAACACGACCGGCGGCGCGTTGGACGCGATTTTGCAGCGCGTCAAAAAATCGACGCGTTTGGTGTGAAAGCACCCAGTGAGCACGAACCCGGATTTCAACGTTGATTTCTGGTTGAAAAAGCGTTGAAATGGAGCCTGAACATCTTAGACCTTTTGTCAACGTGTTTTAAACCGTCTAAATTACGGTTACAATATCAACCCGTCATAAAACACCAATTTCTTTTAAAATATTGATGGTTTGTTCAGTTGTAGGTTGAAAGAGACGCGATTTTGGTTACTTTAAACGTATTTCTCCAAAATCATATTCCGCTGTCCGTTCATATGTGGTCTACGCGGAGACGTCATTTCACTGCATTCAATGTCTCATATAAAACGTGGTAAATATGGAACTATAGACTGTGTGCTGTCAACAAGAAGCTCCCAGGACATCATAATGAGAGCAGAGCACATTATGTCTGTATGTTCACTAAAATACAACTCAGTGTTTACTGCTGGAATACGCATGCGCACGGACTCTTGCATTTTTCTAAGGTAGAGGCTGGAAACACGACAAGGTTTGAGCTCGCTAGCTCTTACTGAGTGATGAGGAAGTGAACGAGCTGATGGCATAAACGAGGCTTCATGCTAACGAAGTACTCTGTAAGTACTTTAACTACTTTATTCCAATATTGCAAACCGAAATATCATTACCATACCATTAATATCATGTTGCTCATCATGCGGGCGAGGCTGCTAGCATGTAGCGTTAGCATGTTACGAACAGTAAACATGTATGTTAGTTAATGTGCTGTACTAACGTTAATACGATAATGGTCAAAATGTTGTTTGGGTTATGGCAATATATAAACAATATTGTGTAATATCCAGGTCAGCATCGTTCCGTTGAAGACACGTCTATGGTCTCCGGTGTAGAGACGTTCAAAACTGGTCTAAAAGTCGATATGTTTTTTTATACTTGTTTTATTTACAGATGTCCAGCTTGAAAATATGGCAGGTCTCCTGAAACCGGCTCCTGTGTGGCTTTGAAAGCGACATTTAAAGACGGAAAAGGAGATTATGTTTTTTTTATAAAGAACATTGTTTATAGTTATATTGTGCTTTAATAAATACAAATGAACTGTTGCTGTGTCACTTGGTCTTTTGTCCTGTAAGTGGAAACTGTTGATGTGTTATATACCCAGAAGCACTGTAAGCATTTCGGCGTTGAATACACGGTTAAAACACGGTGAGGTTGAATACACGGTTAAATCACGGTGAGGTTGAATACACGGTTAAAACACGGTGAGGTTGAATACACGGTTAAAACACGGTGAGGTTGAATACACGGTTAAAACACGGTGAGGTTGAATACACGGTTAAAACACGGTGAGGTTGAATACACGGTTAACTCACGTTGAAAAGTGAAAGTTTTTTTAGCCGACTATTTGTAGACGTTGATTTAACGCTCACGTTTAGACCAGATATCAACGGGATGTCCAATACTGGCTTTCAACTGATAAATGTGGATGTGGTTTCTTAGTAAGCCTCTGAATCATGATATATTATTATTATTAGCACAATGTAGAGGACGAAAAATTATAGTATTGCAAATCACGTTTAAATCTGGTCTAAGCTTCAACGTCTTTTCAACGTCTACAAATAGTCGGCGAAAAAACTTTCACTTTTGAACCAATTCTGAACGTCTTTTCAACGTCGGGCGTAGACGTCTTTTAGACGTCTATTCAACCAAAAAATGCTCACTGGGTAGCATAAGAAGGAAGTGTAACGACAATAATCAGGTTCTGTTCATCCAGGAAACTTCTGAATCAACTCACCTGTGACGTTGAGGTGACAGTCCCTAGATCCACCATCATCACCAGCGTTCACTCTACACAGGTAAAGACCTGAGTCATCAGTCCTGAGTCTGGACATGTGGAGTCTGAGTCGTCCTTCTCTGAGGACGTCTTTGTCAAACTGGACTCGTCCTGCAAACCGTTCATGCTGAGACTCTGAGACCTCGACACCTTCATGAAGTTGAAACAGGATGAAGGATGTGAGATCAGTGAACATCTCACAGATGATGTTAATGGACTTGAGGGAACCGTCTGTTGTGGTCTTGAAGGTCCATTCCAGAGTGACGTTGTGGTTCTCCTCTGCCTGATAGGATCTCTGTGTCACGTTCACTACTAATGGTCCTGTTGAGGAGACAGAGAGGGAGAGTGAGGAGCAGACTAACTGACAACGTCACCATGAGAGCCTTTAAAGTCCACCTGGAGATGTTTACTGATGCTGAGCTTTAGAGACACAAAGGTATGAACAAGGTGCATGATGGTAACAATAACTCGAGTCATGTTGAAGTGTGTCAGTGAGGCTGAAGGTGTGTTGAGTCTGTGGAGAACAAAGTGAAGCTGTAAACTAACCAGAGACACAGGAGGTCAGTGTGATGAGCAGCAGGATGCTGCAGATCATCTTCTCCCTGTGAGAGGAGACAGAGGACCAGAGTCACCAACACATCACAGCACAGGTCAAGAGACACCAGCTACAGTTGTGCGATTTCTCCGCCGCCATCGTTTCCTGGTGCAAAATGCATTCTGGGATATTTGGCCGTCCCAAGTACAGACAAGTCACCTCCGATGCATCCCCGGTAAAATGGGCGGCGCCACATCCGGGCATTTGGACCGTGCTTGGCTCGAGGTGGACTTTCCAAATTGGAACAGTACTTGGGCTGAGACTGATGACGTTTCACAAGTCCACGAGAACACAATACACAAGAACACATATTGAGAAATGCCCACTCTTAATGTATTGTCACATATTGTAAAATAACAAAATAAAGGCTGAAAACTACCACGGCAAGTTGTGGCAGCTGAGCTTGCAACAGAAAGCGCCTCTGCCACTATTTGAGCTTGCCCTTTTATTTGAATTAAATATTTTTTCTAAAAATCACAATTCAACAGCATGTTTCTACAGTGGCCCAGAACAGACAAACCTTAAAGCTGTTAATCTCACACTGGAATGAAAGTTGTGTTATTGCACAATAAGAGCTTTATACTTCCTGGTAACGCTGTAACCATCCTGCTGATCTGGTTTGGGTTCCAGTTGGAATTTGCCACATGTCACCACGTGTCCAACAGACATATTTCAATACAGTGACTGATTATAGATGTCTTTGTCCTGGAAATGCCTGAGCAGCCCCACCTCTTCTATGAGTCACTCATTGAAACAGCCATCATCAGTAAAACACTTGAGAAAACTACTTATTAAACAGCTAAATCAGATGTTACATTGCAATTATGGCAAAATGTGACTGAAGCTAAATTATTAGTGGCATATCTGTTAAATCTGTAGAAAAAAAAAATAAAATAAAAAATATTTTAAAAAAAAGCAGTTTTATGCAACATGCTGTTCTTCTAAATAAAAATATATAAAAACAGACAATCCAATTTATCGTCGTTATAACATTCACATTAGTAAATGCTTCCCAATAATGAAACGGAGATTATGTTTTTTTTATAAAGAACATTGTTTATAGTTCTATTGTGCTTTAATAAATACAAATGAACTGTTGCTGTGTCACTTGGTCTTTTGTCCTGTAAGTGGAAACTGTTGGTGTGTTATGTGTGAAGCACTGTAAGCATTTCGGTGTCGGGCCGAGATCCTTCTTGTGGCACTGGCACCTCTGCGTCAATCTGTGTCACTCATCGTCAATCTCCGTCAGTCTCTGGCAGTTCAGCCTAAAGACTCAGCTGTGGCAGGCGAGCATATTTCGGCACCCGTCAAGAAGCTGCGGAGCTGAGGGGGCGGAGCCACATTCAAGTATGATTTTGCTGGTTTTGCAACAAAATACACTCTTTCCAAATTATTACTTTTATAGTCATTTGAAACAATCGGCTAAAATGATGAAAATAAATCATCCGTTTTATTATCATTTAAAAGTGTGTTAAAAAATTAAAACCCATAAAATGTCCAATCCAAAAATACATGTTTGAAAATATCTTCACTCTTCCTCTGCTTATATGTATATGTATGTCAGTAGTATGGTTGGGTATCATTTGGGTTTTTTCCGATACCAGTGCTAAAACGATACTTTTAAAACGATACCGGTGCCTGAACCGATATTATATTGTTCAATTTGAAGAAAAAAGTAACTGTTAAAGTATACTATAAATATAAATAAATACAAAACACTTGGCTTCAAACTACAGCTTCAAACTTTTTAACTATGAACAATATGTTAACTGTTAACAGTATACTTTAATAAATATAAATAAATACAAAACACACACACACACACTTTGTACACACACTGCAGCAATTATTTTGCCGAAATATGAGCATATGTTCCTCCTCTGGCAAAATACGACACGTCTCATGACTTATTTTATTTGACCAGTTGGTGGCGGTAATGCGCCAATTCGTCGTTTGCCAACTGCCAGTTGGTCTCAAAGGAGGAGAAGAAGAAGAAGAAGAAGAAGAAGAAGAAGAAGAAGCTTTCACGTGCCTGTGTTGCTGTGCTTATGAGCGACAGCGCTCAGTAGCCCGTTGTAATAATACTATGAGTGAGGAGCGGAGGACCGAGTCCTGCTGCCAGGACGGAGTCATCAGAGTAGTGTAAAAAAAGTATTTCAATCGGCGCAGGCACCAAAATGAAGCACCGAAATCTGCGTTACGTTTCTGTCTGGTCCGGTAGGTGACAGAGAGTGACCCAGGGTGACAGAGCGTGACGCAGGGTGACCCAGGGTGACAGAGCATGACCCAGGGTGACAGAGAGTGACGCAGGGTGACAGAGAGTGACAGAGCGTGACCCAGGGTGACAGAGCGTGACCCAGGGTGACAGAGCGTGACCCAGGGTGACAGAGAGTGACCCAGGGTGACAGAGAGTGACCCAGGGTGACAGAGAGTGACCCAGGGTGACAGAGAGTGACCCAGGGTGACAGAGCGTGACCCAGGGTGACAGAGCGTGACGCAGAGTGACCCAGGGTGACAGAGAGTGACCCAGGGTGACAGAGCGTGACAGAGCGTGACCCAGGGTGACAGAGCGTGACCCAGGGTGACAGAGAGTGACCCAGGGTGACAGAGAGTGACCCAGGGTGACAGAGAGTGACCCAGGGTGACGCAGAGTGACCCAGGGTGACGCAGCGTGACCCAGGGTGACAGAGCGTGACCCAGGGTGACAGAGCGTGACCCAGGGTGACAGAGCGTGACCCAGGGTGACAGAGCGTGACAGAGCGTGACCCAGGGTGACAGAGAGTGACCCAGGGTGACAGAGAGTGACCGAGCGTGACCCAGGGTGACAGAGAGTGACCCACGGTGACAGAGCGTGACCCAGGGTGACAGAGAGTGACGCAGAGTGACGCAGAGTGACGCAGAGTGACGCAGGGTGACAGAGCGTGACAGAGCGTGACCCAGGGTGACAGAGCGTGACCCAGGGTGACAGAGCGTGACCCAGGGTGACCCAGGGTGACAGAGCGTGACCCAGGGTGACCCAGGGTGACAGAGCGTGACCCAGGGTGACAGAGTGACGCAGGGTGACGCAGGGTGACACAGCGTGACCCAGGGTGACCGAGCGTGACGCAGAGTGACCCAGGGTGACAGAGCGTGACGCAGAGTGACCCAGGGTGACAGAGCGTGACCCAGGGTGACAGAGCGTGACGCAGAGTGACCCAGGGTGACAGAGCGTGACGCAGAGTGACCCAGGGTGACAGAGCGTGACCCAGGGTGACAGAGCGTGACCCAGGGTGACAGAGAGTGACAGAGCGTGACCCAGGGTGACAGAGAGTGACCCAGGGTGACAGAGCCTGACCCAGGGTGACAGAGCGTGACGCAGAGTGACAGAGAGTGACGCAGGGTGACAGAGAGTGACGCAGGGTGCCAGATACGGATGTATTTAATGCAGGTTATTTCATCTGATATTTGATGTTGATGGTTAATTTGCAACCAAGTTGTATACATCATGTATTTACTTGTTATTTGTTTGTAATAGAAAAGGGAGCATGTGTAGTTCATGAAGCAATAAATAATGACAATTGAAAAATATAGAGATATTTGGTTCATTCTTTTCAAACACTAAGCCTAATTTACCTAAGTCATTGATTTAATTGTCACACTTAAATCCTGAAGTGACTGGTGAAACAGAAGAAATTAAAAGACCAAGATGAGAAGATATAATGTTGGTCAAATACTGTGGTCCAAATAAAATGTATTCAGTTTTATTTGCATTGAGATATAGAAAGTTTGACTCTAGAATATTCAAACAATTCCTAATCTCACAAGACAAGAGCAAAAACAAGATTAATGTGTTCTCCTTTCTTCGTTGCTATCATGTTAACTGTCTTGTGACCCCTAAGATTGATCTCTGGAGCTGTAGGTGGATGCAGACTGTCAGAAGTGTTACTATTTTGAAAATGTATCACTGATTGTGTTACTATGGTAACTAAAGCAAGGTCCACTGGAGGCTGTTTAATAATAATAGAGTGCAGTGATGAGATGAACGTGTTATACATTTATAATATTAGCAATTTCCTACCACGTTTTTAATATTTTGTAATACTATATTGAACGTAATTTTCTTTTCCGGAACTGAATCACTCTGCAAGCAAATCGGTCCATTTTGTAGTCTCAGATGGCTTACTTTTCGCTGAAAGAGCAGTCTTGACGTGCATTTATGAATATAGCTGTATAGTAGTAGTGTGATGGCAATAACATAACGAAAATAATGATGTGGCCTGCTGTACATGTGTAGTAGCCTATGTAACGTAGCCTATAAAACATATAGTAACATATACTAACAATGATAATAATATACTGTGTTGTCAAACTTGTATTCAACTTGTTTATCTGCTTTTTATATGTTGTGCTGTATATTGTGATGACTTCCATAACAGGACAACTACGTTTATTTAACACAAGTAGGAAATGGCATTTAACACGCAAGCTATTTAAGTAGAACTTCCACCGTGCTACCGCAATACAGAGTGGACATGCACGGCCAACTGACGTTAATACGGGACCCTAACCTCCATGGAAAGAAAATGAAAGAGACGTTTTTTTAACTGTTGGCTGTACATGACCAGTCCATACAGCGTATTGATCTTTTAACAATTTTCTGATGACTCCGTCCTGGCAGCAGGACTCGGTCCTCCGCTCCTCATTACAACGGGCTACTGAGCGCTGTCGCTCATAAGCACAACAACACAGGCACGTGAAAGCTTCTTCTTCTCCTCCTTTGAGACCAACTGGCAGTTGGCAAACGACGAATTGGCGCATTACCGCCACCAACTGGTCAAATAAAATAAGTCATGAGACGTGTCGTATTTTGCCAGAGGAGGAACATATGCTCATATTTCGGCAAAATAATTGCTGCAGTGTGTGTGTGTGTTTTGTATTTATTTATATTTATTGAAGTATACTGTAAACTGTTAACAGTTAACATATTGTTCATAGTTAAAAAGTTTGAAGCTGTAGTTTGAAGCCAAGTGTTTTGTATTTATTTATATTTATAGTATACTTTAACAGTTACTTTTTTCTTCAAATTGAACAATATAATATCGGTTCAGGCACCGGTATCGTTTTAAAAGTATCGTTTTAGCACTGGTATCGGAAAAAACCCAAATGATACCCAACCATACTACTGACATACATATACATATAAGCAGAGGAAGAGTGAAGATATTTTCAAACATGTATTTTTGGATTGGACATTTTATGGGTTTTAATTTTTTAACACACTTTTAAATGATAATAAAACGGATGATTTATTTTCATCATTTTAGCCGATTGTTTTAAATGACTATAAAAGTAATAATTTGGAAAGAGTATTTTGTTGCAAAACCAGCAAAATCATACTTAAATGTGGCTCCGCCCCCTCAGCTCCGCAGCTTCTTGACGGGTGCCGAAATATGCTCGCCTGCCACAGCTGAGTCTTTAGGCTGAACTGCCAGAGACTGACGGAGATTGACGATGAGTGACACAGAGGTGCCAGTGCCACAAGAAGGATCTCGCTGTCTCTCGCATTTCGGCGTTGAATACAATGTTAAAACATGGTGAGGTTGAATACACGGTTAAAACATGGTGAGGTTGAATACACGGTTAAAACACGGTGAGGTTGAATACGCGGTTAAAACACGGTGAGGTTGAATACACGGTTAAAACACGGTGAGGTTGAATCCGCGGTTAAAACACGGTGAGGTTGAATCCACGGTTAAAACACGGTGAGGTTGAATCCACGGTTAAAACACGGTGAGGTTGAATACACGGTTAAAACACGGTGAGGTTGAATACGCGGTTAAAACACGGTGAGGTTGAATACACTGTTAAAACACGGTGAGGTTGAATACACGGTTAAATCACGGTGAGGTTGAATACACGGTTAAAACACGGTGAGGTTGAATCCACGGTTAAAACACGGTGAGGTTGAATACACTGATAAATGTGGATGTGGTTTCTTAGTAAGCCTTTAAATCATGATATATTAGTATTAGCACAATGTAGAGGACGAAAAATTATAGTATTGCAAATCACGTTTAAATCTGGTCTAAGCTTCACCGTTGAATCAACGTCTACAAATAGTCGGCGAAAAAACTTTCACTTTGGAACCAATTCTGAACGTTGTTTCAACGACGGGCGTAGACGTCTTTTAGACGACTATTCAACCAAAAAATGCTCACTGGGTCAAGACAAACTAACAGTGACATGAAGCAACTATACGCCAAGTTCTTACAAACTATCAAGAAAGTAGAGAAAAAGCTCACCTTTAACCGCCGTCCGGACCGACACGCTTCACGGTACAAAGAGCGTGAAGAGAGAACACTGAGGAGTCTGTAGTGCGCTGTGATGCGTTGGCACGTTTTCGATGACGTCATGGCGCAAACGACGCACGTTGGCTCGTTTCCAGGTTTCACCCTTTGCTTTGTTGAAGCAACAAACCTCCAAGCTTATATAACTAGACAACAAAAGATCAATGAAGTCATGAGTAGTCATCACGTGACTGTTACAAATAAACAGAAATATTGTATAAATACAAGTAGATACATACATGTGAGTATATATGAATACATTCATAACGGCTGTGCATTGTAAACAAATGAATGAGTATTGATTGGGTAATAAAATGTTATGTATTCATATATTTACAATAGAGACTTCCTCTTATTGTCTGTTTACACGATGCTTTATAAATACAGCTCGACTATCATATGTTATTATATATTATATATATTATTATGTTATTATATTGCTTAAATACATTTTATTTAGTATATGTTATTTATTTTACATGAATTAAGAGCAAACCACCAAATCAGTTAAAAATAATTAAATAAAATACATACAAATAAAATCCTGAGTAAATTATACTTACAAACCAAAATACAAAATACATTAAATTAAATAATAATTAAAATAATTTAAATAATGCAACTACTTCATCCCAAAGCTGTCTTTCCAGCTCTCTGTCACATGATCACATGAATGTAACGTTAGTAATATTATCATTGCGTGGTGTATGACTCATCTATTTAGTGACTCAGCAAGAATAGTGAAAACCTAAAAACATGGAATAATAAATAAACAGAAATGTGAATATGTATCCACAGTGATGATGAGGTGAAGAGCCTTAAACCTGACGTAGACTGATCATCACCCCGTCGTCTAAATGAAACAGAATATCTGCTGCGTCCCAGCACAGAAAGTGAAATAAAGATTATTTATTTATCAGACCGAAACAGCCTGAAACCCAAAATTGAAAATAATGAACAGAGAAAAGCAGCAAATCCTCAGAGAAGCAGAGAATGTTTTACTGATTAAGTACGTTTATATTTTAGGAATGTTTTTTCAAAAATAATAACTTTTTACTTATAGTGCACCTTTAAAAACAGAGTTTTTGATGACGTCACATGAAAGCCGTTCTAAAGGGTTCATGTCCTTCAGCTCTGGATGCTCTATTCTGTTAGCGTTGACCTATTTCACTCGTGGACACATTGCGCAATTTTAACCAAACGCAGACGTCTTCGTCCGTCCTCGTATTTCAGCCAATCGGTGAGCTTTCATCAGTCTGACTGTTAAAGAGGAAAGAGACAGCAGCAGGAAGCACGTGGCCTCTGACGTACACGTCACCTTCAGGTGTGATAGAAAGCAACGAGCCAGTCAGTCAGTCAGTCAGTCAGTCAGTCAGTCAGTCAGCCAGTCATCAGTCATCAGTCAGTCAGTCACGATGGCGATGTTAACTCTGTGCGCTGCCGTTGGTGAGTACTGGATTGAGCCTGAAAGCTTCTCTGCATCCTTGTTTCTGCATCTCGTAATAACTGCATGAAACTCAAGCAACTGCTCCTCACGATCCTCACTCTTTACCTTCTTTACATTTTTAGCTTTTTGCAACTTGTTTTTTTCCCGCTAGTGATAAACCAAATGCTGAATAATATATTTTCTGTTGGGAACACAAAGAGAACAACAACAACAACTCCTGCGCCAGATGTTTATCTCTCACAGTGTCTGCAGAGACGAGCAGCAGCTTCACCTTTAAAATGTTACTTTACTGACTGTGGTTTCACGCTGAGAGCAGCGACTTCCACACGGTTGATGGTGGGCGACCTGTGAAGCTCTGGTTGCATCATCGTGGAGTATTCTGTATTCTGTGTATTGTTGTTAATAGTATAAATAACTTCCCGTCGACCCGGACGGCGAACACAAAGCTGCTGGGTTCAGAACTGACGCTTCAGTGTTTGTTGAGAATAACATCCGGAGTGAAAGAAAGAAGCCGGCGAGCTGCCGAGCGGTCGCTTGTTTTCTGCTGAGGTGTTGAAACGATGTAAATCTGTGGTTTCTTTCAGCCGCTCTGAGAGTTCTGCCCGACAGAGCTCAGTTCTTCCAGTACGAGTCCGTCTCTCTGAGCTGTGGGCAGGAGGGCAACTCTCCTGCCTGGAGGGTGAAGAGGAACACATCCATGAGTGTAAACCAGGACTGTTCCTCAGAGAGAACCAACGACTCCCGCTGCTTCATCGACGCCCTGTACCCACTAGACACCGGGGAGTACTGGTGCGAGTCTGCAGCAGGAGGCTGCAGCGACGCCGTCAACATCACGGTGACCGGTGGGTTCAGAAAAGAGAAGCCGATGCTGCATTCTCACTAGTGGCCACCAGGGGGCGACTCCTCTGGTTGTATAGAAGTCTATAGAAGATGACTCTACTTCTCTCTTGATTTATTACCTCAGTAAACATTGTAAACATGAGTTTATGTCTCAGTCTCTAGTTTCAAGTCTTCTTCAACACAGCATGATGTTCATTTAGTACATGATGGTCCATTTAGAGTCACACAGACCATGAAGCAGGGGATGCTTTAGGGCGGGGCTACACGCTGATTGACAGGTTGCTTCCACGACGTTGTCGGGTCTGAGAGTTGCCCGTGTTTTTGTCTTACAACTTTAACTTTTAGAGTTTCTAGTTGCACAAGACCAAGATGGCGACGGCCAAAAACAAGACAACGCTACAAAACGTTGTTAATTGTCGACGGTTTTTATAGAACGGACTTCTGTTCGGACTCCAAGGTGCTTGGAGGAGGTAAAGAGTCGAGAAGAGGAACCACGCTGGATCATAAGTTGTTCTGTAGAATCACTCTTCAGGTGAACTGTCTTCTTGTCTCGTCTCTCAGCTGGACCTGTGATCCTGGAGAGTCCCGTCCTCCCGGTGACGGAGGGAGACGACGTGAGTCTCCGCTGCAGAACCAAGCCGACCTCCAACCTCACAGCCGATTTCTATAAAGACGGCGTCCTCATCGGGAGCAGCTCCGCAGGACACATCAGCGTCCCCGCTGTCTCTCGGGCTGATGAAGGACTCTACAGGTGTGCCGTCTCTGGAGCCGGAGGATCTTCAGAGAGCTGGCTGACTGTCAGAGGTGAGGGCAGCCAACAGTCTGAGATTCATCCAGGGTGTGTTCAGCACAAAGACAGACAGCCGAGTCTGTTTGCATCGAGGCCAACCTGTGGTATTTCTGTTGTGAAGCAGGCCGCCCTGAGCCGCCGGACTCCCCCCCCGCAGGCTTCCTGCTTCCTGTGGTGGGCGCCTGCCTCTCGCTGGTGCTGCTGGTGCTGCTGGTGCTGCTGGTGCTGCTCTGCCTCTGGAGGAGGCACAAAGGTCAGCAGCCTGCTTTCATGTCACTGAACGAACCCTCTCAACATTCTGCTGTTTCAGCGACGCTTCTGTCGAGGAGGTCGCAGGTCGGAACGTGCTGAGCGACGAAGTTTGTTGTTGGATTTGGAAACAAGTGAAATCTTAAACAATGATGCAGATTCATTCTGCTGCAGGAGGCCACGGCAAGCAGCCAGACGCTTCAAACTGCAGCCGACATATTCAGATTCATTCACAGGATGTTCTGGTTTCTGAAAAAAAGGAGAAATTACACAAACTAAATCTACAAAAGAATTATAAAACGGGTTATTCCAGATGATGGACAGACAGATGTGGAATCAGAGACATATTCACACTGTGTCAGTGTCTGTGATGTATTTATGACATAAACATGTTTTAAGATTCTCATCAACACTAAACTGTTGCTGCAGGTAGAGTCGACCCTGATGTGTCGTACACGGACGTCACCATCACACAGGAAGCACAGACGAACAGGACCAGAGGTAAACACACTCATATTTAATAATAACAACAACAATAATTATAATAATAATTATAATAATAATAATAATTATAATAAATTATAATAATAATAATAATAATTATAATTATAATAATAACAGCAGCTGATAAAAAATACGTAAAAAAATAAACAAGACGATGAACCTCAAATATTCATATTCCGTAAATCTGTAACACACTGGGTCCTGTGTGTTTGTTGTTATCTGCCTGGAGACTGAAGTCCCGCCCTCTCTACGCTCCTATTGGTCCGTTTCTGTGTCAATAGATCCCGTCACCATGGTTACACAGTAAACGAAACAGTCGGCATTCCCTCGTTCCTTTATCTCGTCAGCTGACCCAGTTTCTATTGTCCCTGCATTGAATTTAAGTGACGACATGTTTAATAATAGCACAATGCATGGAAACACACACAGAAAGACAAATGTTATGAATGTAAAACAAACCAGCAGACAGTCATCTTGACCTTTGTGTTGTTCACGTGAAGCATCAGAGCCTCGCGCTGCCTCCTGATATTTAGTTCTACATTTGATAATCAGAGGAAGATAATCGTGGTTCTAATGCAGGTGTCTGGTTTCATGACAGCATTTAAAGCAGTAGACGCGTCTGTTAAAATCCTCTCAACGAAGCGTCACAGTTTCAGGGGATTCCCTCCTTTGTTCCGTTTCCTGGTTACATCGGTGTAACGTTCATGTTTGTGGGAATCGAGCAGTGACATCGTGTTTCCGTTGTTCTTCCTCCACAGACGCGGCCGCTGCTCCGACCTTCTACTCACCAGTGAAACCAGGAAACACCTGAAGGAGCCCAGCAGCGCGTGAATCCATTCTGGATGTTATTAAACAGCAGAAGCGTTGCATTGTGGGGGTTTTAAAGGAAACTGAAGGATTGAAGTTGATTTTTCTAGTCAAACCTGCATCAAGAAGGGATTAAAGTCTTATTGGTCCAATAAAAACTCAGTTTCATCGTCTAAATATAATGTTTCAGCTCTAAATCATGACATCAATCTGTTAAATGTTCGTTAATGTTTAAAGAGCTCTTTCTGCTGTGTCTGTTTGTTCTTTGATGTGTTTGTCGCAGAAGAAGAGAATCATCCTGAGAGCGATATGTTGATCATGAATGATCAATGAATGTGATTTTCTTTTATAATAAACGTGTTTGATAAAAGCCCGTCGCTGTTATTCAGTCGGCTTTTCTTTTTTCAGCAAAGTTTGAAACTAAAAAAATGAATTCTGATATCCGCGTCTAACATTTAAGGAACAAACTATAAATAATAACGTTTCTATCTGTTTCTATCGTCTGTGTGAACATCAGGGTGCAGCTTTAAATGCGTAACATCTGCAATTATCAAAAAATACTTTGAGTCGGAAAGTATTTGGCCTGACATCAGAGATGATCCTGAGTCCTATTTTTAGCAACACAAAGTATTTGTGTGTAATAAAACAGGTACTTCCTGTTTCCTCTATTCACACACACTGAAACACACCTTCCCCTGAGTCAGCACGATGACCTCACTGATTGTATTTAAACTATGAACCTGCTGCAGGAGGAAATATAATAATCGAACCGCTGTTTCGATAAGTTTAACTCAGACTCAGACACTTCAAACATTAGATCCGTGACTCTGTAATGAGCTCATCAAACATCACAAAGAAGCTGAGATTTCCCGAAAAAAATCCCTGAAAACTTGACTGGAGTGTGTGACACATGCGTTCAGGTGCAACCAAAGTAAACGATGCGTTCAGGTGTAACCAAAGTAAACGATGCGTTCAGGTGCAACCAAAGTAAACGATGCGTTCAGGTGTAACCAAAGTAGATGATGCGTTCAGGTGCAACCAAAGTAAATGATGCGTTCAGGTGCAACCAAAGTAAATGATGCGTTCAGGTGTAACCAAAGTTAATGATGCGTTCAGGTGTAACCAAAGTTAATGGTGCGTTCAGGTTGATGCGTTCAGGTGTAACCAAAGTAAATGATGCGTTCAGGTGTAATCAAAGTTAATGATGCGTTCAGGTGTAACCAAAGGATTGTTAAAGGATTGTTCTGTTCTGCAGAGCTCTGAGTTCTCACACAACTTTACAGAATCATCAAATAAAGAGTTCAGGTGCAGACGCGTCTGTTTTTATGTTTTATTTTGTTTGTTAAGCACAATTACAATGTTCAACATGTTTATGGACATAAACCCGTTAAAGTGATCCGTCAGAGGAGAGACGGTTCATTTCAAAGGTCGAGAGAGTGAAAGTGAAACCTGCCCACCAGGTGGCGTGACTCGATCGTTGAAGCTGCTGTTCATCAGTTCATTGAGACATTTGTGTGAATGTTTCTCAAGGAAGAAGATTCCCACAGAGCTGGTCTGAATAAACACATCCGAACATGATGCGCTGAACTGGTGTTACGGTTCACTCGTATCACTGGAACGCTGTCAACGCAGGTGTGACGTCATTCCCAACTCTGACTTATATAACTTACACAACCTTTCATCTTATACTTTGATTTATGATAGAATAACTGCACAAATGACATCCCATAATCCTCAAAATACAAACTAATGTACAGGTTATCAGAGTAAAGTCATAAATCATAATGCAGCCATATCTATCCATCTATTTCTATAAATCTTTACTTGTATGTATTTATTTTTACATTTATTTATTCATCGTTACATTTAGTTACTTACTTCTGGCTGGTAATGTAACTGTGCAGATTGTTACAGGAATAAGAAAAGCAAACAATTATAAAGATTATTGAATAAAGCAAGTTTATGGAGGATGAAAGCTGCCAAAAGAAAATAAACAAAGAATGACTTAATAAATAAATAAGCCAAAAGATATACCAAAAACAAATAAAATATACATGTATGCATTTATTAATTGGTAAATTTATATTTCTGATTTTATTCACCTCTTTTTTTAATATGATTTTTTTGCATTTGTTATCCATTTTTTAAAATGTATCTTTTAATTTATTCATTTTTTGTTTTGCCAGGTTCCCTCCTCCATACAGTAGCTAAGAAAAAATACACTATTTTAGAAAAATGGAATAATAAAAATATAAGAATATTGCCTTCGTCACACTTATATTGGCCGATATATCTGCAATGTCACAGGTTGAAGCTCTTCTTCATCATTCCAGGACGAGATCATCTCTCCTTTTAGCATCAGCTCGAGCTGCAGAACAACCAGAGAGAAAGTGTTAGGTGAGTGAGTGAGCGTGGCTTCACCTTCTTCTTTCTCTTCCTGCTTTCTACCCGATGTGGCTTCATGGTTGTTGTTGCTGTGACAACCGGCTCTCACTCTTCCCGTCCAGTGAAAACCACGTACCTCCAAATGTACGTGAAACCACAGAATCAAACCCGTCATCAGCCACAAGAGAGGCCGTCGCTCACATGTCAGCGAAACAGGAAATGAAGCAGCCACATGAACAACAAAGACTGGAAACTGTGTCTAGCTGCTAGTTCAGTGTAATGCTAAAGTAATGCTAAAGTAATGCTAAAGTAATGTTAAAGTAATGCTAAAGTAATGCTGACGTAATGCTAAAGTAATGCTAAAGTAATGCTAAAGTAATGCTCAAACTGTCCAACACTGACAGGGAACATGTCACTGCATCAACACTCGACTACTTTAAATACTTTGGGTACATTTAGTTGATGCGTACTTTTCCTTCAGTAAAGTCTTGAATGCATGACTTCAGCTTGAGTGTTTTAAAACACTCTTGAAATGAACACTTATAGCTGCACAGACGGAGGTTAAAGGATCTGAATACTTCTCGTGCTGCTGGCTCTGGTAAACCCAAATAAAAAGTCAGCCTGCTGTACAGAAGAGGTGATTGATTTCTATGACTATATCCTCAGAGGTGTTCTTACCTCGAGCCATCCTGCAGAACAAGTGTATGCACATTATGAGCACGACAGTGTAGAGGACGAACAGCAGGATGGTACACAGCAGCCTGGGCAGAGACATGAGAGGAGGATGAGGAGGAGGAGTAGTAGTAGAAGGGACATCTGTCGGCTGAGGTCCCACTGTGAGGAAGAACATGAAACATAATCACTTCTGATCTCATTCAAATCTTAAATCAAATGTATCTGTTGTTTAATAAAGCCATATCAATACTGTCAACAGGGCGCAACAAGAGGACACAATTCACAGAGATCGCTCTCATCACTGTGGTTCTTCTAGTGGAGACAACATGATGAAGTGCCCTCTAGGATGCTCTTCTAGTGGAGTTAACGTGATGAAGTGTCCTCTAGGATGCTCTTCTAGTGGAGTTAACGTGATGAAGTGTCCTCTAGGATGCTCTTCTAGTGGAGTTAACGTGATGAAGTGCCCTCTAGGATGCTCTTCTAGTGGAGTTAACGTGATGAAGTGTCCTCTAGGATGCTCTTCTAGTGGAGTTAACATGATGAAGTGCCCTCTAGGATGCTCTTCTAGTGGAGTTAACGTGATGAAGTGCCCTCTAGGATGCTCTTCTAGTGGAGTTAACGTGATGAAGTGCCCTCTAGGATGCTCTTCTAGTGGAGTTAACGTGATGAAGTGCCCTCTAGGATGCTCTTCTAGTGGAGTTAACGTGATGAAGTGCCCTCTAGGATGCTCTTCTAGTGGAGTTAACATGATGAAGTGCCCTCTAGGATGCTCTTCTAGTGGAGTTAACATGATGAAGTGCCCTCTAGGATGCTCTTCTAGTGGAGTTAACGTGATGAAGTGTCCTCTAGGATGCTCTTCTAGTGGAGTTAACGTGATGAAGTGCCCTCTAGGATGCTCTTCTAGTGGAGTTAACGTGATGAAGTGTCCTCTAGGATGCTCTTCTAGTGGAGTTAACGTGATGAAGTGTCCTCTAGGATGCTCTTCTAGTGGAGTTAACGTGATGAAGTGCCCTCTAGGATGCTCTTCTAGTGGAGTTAACGTGATGAAGTGTCCTCTAGGATGCTCTTCTAGTGGAGTTAACGTGATGAAGTGCCCTCTAGGATGCTCTTCTAGTGGAGTTAACGTGATGAAGTGCCCTCTAGGATGCTCTTCTAGTGGAGTTAACGTGATGAAGTGTCCTCTAGGATGCTCTTCTAGTGGAGTTAACATGATGAAGTGTCCTCTAGGATGCTCTTCTAGTGGAGTTAACGTGATGAAGTGTCCTCTAGGATGCTCTTCTAGTGGAGTTAACATGATGAAGTGTCCTCTAGGATGCTCTTCTAGTGGAGTTAACGTGATGAAGTGTCCTCTAGGATGCTCTTCTAGTGGAGTTAACGTGATGAAGTGTCCTCTAGGATGCTCTTCTAGTGGAGTTAACGTGATGAAGTGTCCTCTAGGATGCTCTTCTAGTGGAGTTAACGTGATGAAGTGTCCTCTAGGATGCTCTTCTAGTGGAGTTAACGTGATGAAGTGTCCTCTAGGATGCTCTTCTAGTGGAGTTAACGTGATGAAGTGTCCTCTAGGATGCTCTTCTAGTGGAGTTAACGTGATGAAGTGTCCTCTAGGATGCTCTTCTAGTGGAGTTAACGTGATGAAGTGCCCTCTAGGATGCTCTTCTGGTGGAGTTAACGTGATGAAGTGCCCTCTAGGATGCTCTTCTAGTGGAGTTAACGTGATGAAGTGCCCTCTAGGATGCTCTTCTAGTGGAGTTAACGTGATGAAGTGCCCTCTAGGATGCTCTTCTAGTGGAGTTAACGTGATGAAGTGCCCTCTAGGATGCTCTTCTAGTGGAGTTAACGTGATGAAGTGCCCTCTAGGATGCTCTTCTAGTGGAGTTAACGTGATGAAGTGCCCTCTAGGATGCTCTTCTAGTGGAGTTAACATGATGAAGTGCCCTCTAGGATGCTCTTCTAGTGGAGTTAACGTGATGAAGTGCCCTCTAGGATGCTCTTCTAGTGGAGTTAACGTGATGAAGTGTCCTCTAGGATGCTCTTCTAGTGGAGTTAACGTGATGAAGTGCCCTCTAGGATGCTCTTCTAGTGGAGTTAACGTGATGAAGTGTCCTCTAGGATGCTCTTCTAGTGGAGTTAACGTGATGAAGTGTCCTCTAGGATGCTCTTCTAGTGGAGTTAACGTGATGAAGTGCCCTCTAGGATGCTCTTCTAGTGGAGTTAACGTGATGAAGTGTCCTCTAGGATGCTCTTCTAGTGGAGTTAACGTGATGAAGTGCCCTCTAGGATGCTCTTCTAGTGGAGTTAACGTGATGAAGTGCCCTCTAGGATGCTCTTCTAGTGGAGTTAACGTGATGAAGTGTCCTCTAGGATGCTCTTCTAGTGGAGTTAACATGATGAAGTGTCCTCTAGGATGCTCTTCTAGTGGAGTTAACGTGATGAAGTGTCCTCTAGGATGCTCTTCTAGTGGAGTTAACATGATGAAGTGTCCTCTAGGATGCTCTTCTAGTGGAGTTAACGTGATGAAGTGTCCTCTAGGATGCTCTTCTAGTGGAGTTAACGTGATGAAGTGTCCTCTAGGATGCTCTTCTAGTGGAGTTAACGTGATGAAGTGTCCTCTAGGATGCTCTTCTAGTGGAGTTAACGTGATGAAGTGTCCTCTAGGATGCTCTTCTAGTGGAGTTAACGTGATGAAGTGTCCTCTAGGATGCTCTTCTAGTGGAGTTAACGTGATGAAGTGTCCTCTAGGATGCTCTTCTAGTGGAGTTAACGTGATGAAGTGTCCTCTAGGATGCTCTTCTAGTGGAGTTAACGTGATGAAGTGCCCTCTAGGATGCTCTTCTGGTGGAGTTAACGTGATGAAGTGCCCTCTAGGATGCTCTTCTAGTGGAGTTAACATGATGAAGTGCCCTCTAGGATGCTCTTCTAGTGGAGTTAACGTGATGAAGTGTCCTCTAGGATGCTCTTCTAGTGGAGTTAACGTGATGTAGGATGCTCTTCTAGTGGAGACAACATGATGAAGTGTCCTCTAGGATGCTATTCTAGTGGAGTTAACGTGATGAAGTGTCCTCTAGGATGCTCTTCTAGTGGAGTTAACGTGATGAAGTGCCCTCTAGGATGCTCTTCTAGTGGAGTTAACGTGATGAAGTGTCCTCTAGGATGCTCTTCTAGTGGAGTTAACGTGATGAAGTGCCCTCTAGGATGCTCTTCTAGTGGAGTTAACGTGATGAAGTGCCCTCTAGGATGCTCTTCTAGTGGAGTTAACATGATGAAGTGTCCTCTAGGATGCTCTTCTAGTGGAGTTAACGTGATGAAGTGCCCTCTAGGATGCTCTTCTAGTGGAGTTAACGTGATGAAGTGCCCTCTAGGATGCTCTTCTAGTGGAGTTAACGTGATGAAGTGTCCTCTAGGATGCTCTTCTAGTGGAGTTAACATGATGAAGTGCCCTCTAGGATGCTCTTCTAGTGGAGTTAACGTGATGTAGGATGCTCTTCTAGTGGAGACAACATGATGAAGTGTCCTCTAGGATGCTATTCTAGTGGAGTTAACGTGATGAAGTGTCCTCTAGGATGCTCTTCTAGTGGAGTTAACGTGATGAAGTGCCCTCTAGGATGCTATTCTAGTGGAGTTAACGTGATGAAGTGTCCTCTAGGATGCTCTTCTAGTGGAGTTAACATGATGAAGTGTCCTCTAGGATGCTCTTCATGATGACGTTCCCTCTAGAGACATGAAACACTGGGAGCAGCCTATAAAACGACCTACATGTCTTAAACCTAAAACATCTTAAACATCGGTAAACAGTAAAGAGGAAGCAGGACATCATGTCACCTGACACAGCCAGCCAGCTCCGCGGTGACTTCCCCTTCGTGGGGTGTTCACACCCCACGAAGGGGAAGTCACGCTTTGACTTTACTCTCTTTACGCTTTGACTTTACTCTCAAAATGTTTCACTTCATCTCTCTGTCTTTCCCACAATTCTAAAACTGCCTCAATATTCTTCTCTACCACCAACCAAGCGTCATGAAGTCGACCGGCTCTACGTTGGTATACTTCTCGTCACCATTTGCCCCACAACAGCTGTTGGCCACAAGGGGTGTTCAACCTGTCCTCCCAGAATCCTCCCAGATAAGTTTAATGCCGACATTACCAGTCACTGTGATGTTGACGGGGCTGCTGCACTCGCCCTGCTTGGACTGACACCAGTACACTCCGGTGTCCGATGGGTAGACGTTCTTCAGGGCGCAGGCGCCGCCCTCGCAGGGCCGGGACCTCTTGAAGGAGTTGTTCCCCATCAACGTCCAGACGCTGGAGTTTGTCGGCGCCGCACACGGCACAGAGACGTGCTCATACCGAAAGAACTGAGACTTGTTGGGATCGATGCTCAGTGTGGCTGCTGGCGGTGCCAACAGAGAAATGACAGAAACGCTTTTTAAAAACAAACAAACATCAGTTTGACATCTAATGTCTGGTTAAAAATAGAGACATTATTAATAACTATGAGATCAATCAACAATCCCGGTCAATTATATCCACTTCTGTTATCGTACAAATAAAGTTTCGTGATCATGATCCAGCAAACTTTTGCAGCTCGGGTTCAAAGAGCCGATGCCAAGAAGACAGCAGAACATTTTTAAGCAAACTTCATATTACCAAAACAAAAAAATCCAGACTTCATCATCAACAATCAAATCAAGATAACTCACTAATCCGCGTTATGTAATGTATATTTTTGGTCATCCTGTATTTATTAGAGCATATTCATATCTTACCCGTACTGTTACTCTGTAAATTACTCTGAACTTTTCTGCTTCTGGTCAGATCTCTAAACTACATTTCGTGCTGGTTGTCGAATGAACAAAGAAAAAGAAACAAGTTACATTGTAATTATTGAAAGAAGTAGATTTTCTTACACAGTATCAGGCAGAGGGAAGCAGCCTCCATCCTGTGTCGCTGCTGTTTGAGTTCATCTCGCCGAGCATCAGCTGACAGTCTACCCACATCCTGAGTTAAAGGAAATGGTGACAACCGAATAATCGATTCATATCTTCTTTGTTCTATTCAGGCTGTAAAAACAATGGTATATTTGTTGAATTACTGAAACAGTTGCCATTGTTACGACTTTATTTTCTTCTCAACCTGCTTCACACGGTACAACATGTAAAGAATTAAAACGTAATGCTTCAAAAACAAAGCTCTTCCTCTTCACTAATGAAAAAAAAAAATTCACAAAGTGAAACTCCAAACTTCGTGCTGGTCACAGAGGTTTGGTGCGTACGAGTCACATTTCTGTAAACACAGAACAGCCACATCATTTACCTGAATAGCCAAATAATACGAGAACAAATAAGAAATGTGTTGAAACGAGACCGATATCTCCAATATAACGGGGCTATATAGCACTCAGCTTGTGGTGCACAAACAGCTAAAAAAATACATTTGAATGACTTAACAGCGATGTCTCTTTCAAGAAATGGTGACCCGGTTAAAGACGAGGATTGGATGCGAGTACGAGTGAATGGCGTGAATGAGGCGAATATGCGAAATTCGCCTCATTCACGTGACACTTAAAGCCTCTCAGGGTTGAAACTATGTGTATAACTATAAATGTATGTGTATATGTATACATGTATACACATACATGTATACATATACATTTATACACATACATATACACATACATGTATACACATGTATGTGTATATGTATGTGTATAAATGTATGTGTATAAATGTATGTGTATAAATTAGTGCTGGGCAAGTTAACGCGTTATTATCGCATTCATTAATTAACGCCGACAATTAGAGGAGGGGGGAGGGGAGGGGGGAGCTGCGCTCATGTGATTGGTTGAAAAAGAGAACGTTGAAAAAACGCATTTGCGAATCCAGCGACGTCAGGGGAGTCTCAATAATCCACAAAGAAATCTGTAGCGATCTGCAAAGAAATGCAGTGTGATCCACAAATAAATGCATACAAATCCACAAACAAATATAAAAAATCCACACAGAAATACTTACAAATGCAGAAATATATTTGTGATTTTTTAAAATATTAATATAAATCGTAATTTATTTATTTGTGCATTGGAATGTATTTGTGAATCTTTCTGTTTGCATTTGTGAGTCTTTCTGTGTGCATTTGTGATTATTGAGACTGATCTGACCCCATAGTAAACAGACAACGTGTCTTGTTAGATACACAGTGAATACAGATCTGTGAAATCCACGGAGCGCCTCACGTTACGTTATGAACCAACAAGAGAGAACAGGAAGGTGTCTAAACATCATGAGCAGGCTGCGTTCACACTGGACACACTGTTAGAAATATGAAAACACAACACAGGAAGGTGTGCATTTTGTAATCAGGAGCAAAACTTCAGAGCAAGTTATGCCATACTGTCCGAATTATGTGATCTCTTTTAAAGAGGTTCTGTTAATATATAAATAAATAATAATCAATAATATTTTATTATTATTCTTTACAATACATGTATATTTATATTATATATATAATATAAATATAAATTACATTTTATATTTTAACATATGTATATATATATATATATGTATGTGCAATATAATAATATAGTATAAATATAAAAAACATTTTTTATTTTAACATATACATAACATATACTATATTATTTTTATATATTTTGAAATTATCATTATTTTTTGATTATTTTTCATAATATATATGTACATATATAATACAATATAAATATTAAAAACATTTTATATTTTAACATATATGGTATATATGTATTATTTTTTTATAATATCCCAGATAGCAGTCGACTCCGGGGCGGATCCGCCCTCAGGCCGCCATGATCCGCGGTACTGTCGCACCCGGTTCGGCCATGCGCGCCGGATACGCCCCGCCTACAGATCGCGCACAGGCAGGTAACAGGCAGCCTACCATTAGGACCCACAGGGAGGCAATATAAATAGGGCGTGGGACGCTCACCTGGCCATTTCCTCCCGAAAGCAGACCAAGCAGCTGATCAACCTCGAGGCCAGGCTTTGTTTGGAGACTGATTTGGTAAGTTATCTTTCTTTCCTTTGTTAAATGAGTTTAAAAGCATGATTGTAAGAGTGAAATTGTAGAAACATGATGTATTGTTTTTAGGTTATAGCATTACATCGAAGGTGTGCGAGCTAATGGTTAAACATGTGTTATCTGCTAGAGGGGACGGTGGCCAAGAAAGTCACGTTAATAATCACGTTTACATTGGTCTATCAAATGTTTGTGTAAAGGTTCCTGTTTGTACAATGTATCGTTTCTTTTTAGTGTTAAACAAAGACTTGAGAGGAGCCAACCACTGTTTCCCCATGCTTATTAGATAGTGTGTGTGTGTGTGTGTGTGTGTGTGTGTGTGTGTGTGTGTGTGTGTGTGTGTGTGTGTGTGTGTGTGTGTGTGTGTGTGTGTGTGGGGATCTTTTTGTGTGTGTCACCTTAGCATGCTGTGCGTAGGTACATTTGATTTGGCAGTGGTTTAGTCATAATTTGCCTACATATTCTGTGACAAATTCCTCTATTTACTCCTAACTCTACACTGACCTCCCTGGTGGTGCAGTTTTGCCCCAGTTTGTTTCTTCTGCTGTTCGGTTGTTTTGATTTATGCATTGATATTAAAGACAAGTCTTTTAAGACATGCATTGTCAATGAAATGTATATTGTCTGTATAGCAGTCTCTATTTCCAGTTTATGTTGGGTCTATTGTGGGTTTATTTGGCGATTTACACGTTTGCAACGTCATCCTCAGAGTTAACCTCGCTGAAAGGAGGTAACAGACGCGTGAACGCTGTTATATCTACAGACGGACCCCCCACTGCATTTAAGGTAAGAAACTTTAATACACACAGTTGTTTGAAGGGTTAAAGACACATTTGAGAGGGAACCTGTTTAACTTGAACAACTTGTCCAGACACTCCAACTGGGGCAGTCTTTAGTGAGGATACTGTCGGGGAAAGTTGAGGAGTAACTGACTGAATCTAGATGTTGGCAGTAATGCGCCCAATAGGATGCAAACTGCCGTTAAAGTTAGAAGAAGAACAACATGCGATAGAAAGTGCAACGTGGTTTTCATAACGAAAAGTCACCAAAGTCTTCTGTTCATTCAGCACTCTACTAGATCCGTAGATCGATCAATGGAGCCGATCAAACCAGGGCCGATACTTCTTGGCCTTGCCACGATTTCAGGTAAGTGCACACACGACTCGGCGCGGGGCACCTCGAAACGCGCTCTTCAGGCGGTTTTTAGACGAGCAATGAAATCTGTTTCATGTTTTTTTGAAATATGTTTTAACTTTTAAAGAGCCGCAAGCCACAGAGGAGTGTCCTAGAGCTGTGACCCAGTTTATTGTTAAAAGTGTGAGGAATTTAAGTTTTAAAGCGCTCCTAGCGATGGATATTATGTGTTACAATATGTTTACTTGTAGAAGGTTTAAACTAAAGGGGGAGTTACTGAATGTGTTGTGCATTGTGAGAGAAACCAGAGAATTTATGACACCCCATAAAGTCAGAGAGGGGAATGTTGCTGAAGAGTTTCTGAGCACAGCCTTCAAGAAGGGGGGGGGGGATGAGTGAAGGGAGTGTCTGACCAAAGTCCGACAGAGCTGATGGATGAGCTAAGGAATGTGTAATATGAGACATTTCAGCTGCCTCTTCTCCTCTGAACAAGGGGGGGGGGGCTTTTTCCGTTACCTTTTGTTTGAGAAATGTTGAACATAACAAAGGCCTGCACCTTCTCAACCGTGGAGTCAAAGGGAACAAGTAATGAGTCTGTCAGTGTATAATAACTTGTTTCATACATAGTTATTAATAAGAGGAGCAGCTGTGTGGTTATAATAGTTATAAGTTATTTAGGAGCCGCTAGTCCCATTACCACTGCAGACAAGACACATCTCCCAATAATAGTTTCTTATTGGGAGATGACCAAGGCTCTCAACCCCAAATATAACCTGTATAATACATAATAATAATAAGAATATAGTCATCCCTGTAGGAATGTTCTCAATTACAGTTGTTGTTGGCATTGAAGTAGTAGATGTTGATTCTTTTTTTTATTAATTGTCTTTTTTTTCCTCACAGAATAATCAAAAATAACCGATAAGAGTACTAGTATCGACAAAATCCAAACGATGTCCGTTCCCAGTTGCGATGTGTCGCGGTGTGAATGATCGGCCCCTAATATGGAAAGCCGAAAGTTCTATTATACGCTTCTTTAAAAAAATCTTTTTACAGGATTTATGTAAAGGCAGCATTTATAACCCCCCTAAAAATGCATTTTTTTAACTGCACTGCAACTGCTGCACGTGTTGGGATGTAGATCTGTGTGAACTGCACAGTATTCAGAGAGTTAAATAGTAATTTGCCTGATAATATAATCACCTTTTCTGCCTTCATTGTCATATAGAATGACCTCTTTTAATCATTGTCGTGTAAATATAACTATTATGTAATTGTCTTTATTCACTGATGATGGTACAGTTCGGACTATCAAATATTGATTTGTCTTTTAAAACTAATGCTGTGTTCACACCAAACGCGGCGCGAATTATTCGCGCGAGTAGATTACATAGAAAGTCTATGCACAGACGCGATGGGACTGGAATGACGCGAATTGGCGATTGCGAGGCACGAATTAAATTTTTCAACTTCGTTAAAAAATGGCGTGACGCTGCGGCGCGATAGCCTATCAGCGTTGAGTTGCTCCCCCTGTCATCACTGACTTCCTGCCGTTGTTGAATCAGGAAATAAATCCTGTAGACGTCTGTGTTCACCCAGAGCTCTACGACACCTCATATCAACAGAGACCGGACCAAACTATGTGTATACATGTGTGTGTGTGAACCATACGGTACAAACAATGAACACACGCTGCCGTATTTACGTCTACGTGACGTTATTGAGTGCTGGTGGAGCTGCTACGATGTTAGTATAGCCTAGCACCGATCCATCAGAGCTCCATTGAGAAGACAAGTAGCCAACAAATCGGCATCATTACGTAGTTATTTCCGAGTCCCTTTTTGTCGGTTTATTGCCGTTGAATCACAGCCAAATCAGTTTATGTTGTGTTCCTACAGCTGTAGTAAACAGCGACCGGTGGATTGCTAGACACAGTGAATACAGCTCGATACAATCCACGGAGCTCCTCTGAACAATGTTATGAACCAGACATGACGGCGTTTAGTTTCCCGGGATATCTGTGACTTCCACAACACGTAGTAAGCAGAAATAGGTTATTTTTTCCAGGGTTGATGCCGGAAATAAATGGCGGACAGTTGAACGGCTTCCAGGGTGATAAGCCACGCCCCCTCTCCAGCGCGATTCACGCGAATGACCACAAATGGCCCCCGGCGAGTGAACGCTCACTCGCGTTAACTCGTTTGGTGTGAACACGGCATAACAGTATGAATCTTTTTATCGTGAGAGTACACGTGTTCCGGTTAAATTGATAATATATGACAGCGTCGTGGTTTAAATGTTGCTTCTGTGATCCAGAGGCTGCAAAATATTTACTCAAATATTCGTTTTTAAATCCTGCGATTTCTAAAGCATCTACAGAAGAATTGTGCAACTGTGCTAATACATTTTTCTTTTTTAAAGCAGTCATTGAATTTTGCAATGGAATTTAAAAAAAAGAAGCATTTTCAAAATGATGCAGGTTTTGTGTTTTGCTGTAAACAACTCGAAGGCTTAATGTCAAATATATTTTGTGTTTATTTAACAGCAATTCGATGCCGTCCAGCAGGGGAAGCCCACCCTTGTGACACCGTGACTCTCCGGTGTTCAATAAAGACCGGAACGGATGTCAACAAAGACCTGGCTGTGGAGTGTTTGTATCATGCAGTTAATCAGACAGATGTAGATGCGTTTGTGTTCCGTCTGGGAACAGTAGACATTGACAGGCAGGACGAGAGGTTCAAAGAATTCATAGATCCTTTGCACAACGAACTGTCTTTAGGGAACTTCTCATGTTCGATGAGATTCAATCATTCTCATGATGAAACGTACAACTACACCGACGACAAGAACAACTGTTCTACAAACCTCACTGGTGAGTACACAAAGGAGGGCTCTTGTAGCTGCCTGTAAGTTAAGTGATGAATGTATTTGCTAGGTATTTTTTTACATTTATTTTATTAATATTTCTCTGCTGTATTTTTATTGTTTTGTGTTGCTGTCTGACAGGCCTAGTTTTTGTATATGTGTTGGTATGTTTAGACAAACATTAAAACAAATAAATAAATAAAAATAAAGAACACAGACACACTTTTACGATATAAAAGAAAACACTTAGGTGCGGCTGGATTTGGATGTGATTAATGCGCGATTGTAATTTTTCTATTTGTTCACAGTTCGTGAACAAATCATGAGACTAAATGTAACTCGCTCCTCTACACCGGCCTGTAGCGGCATGATTTACCAAACTATAATATTACACACATATTAAGAACTTAAACACATAATTCAGGCTGAAAGTAACACAGTTTATGCTGATAATGCACAAAAACCCAGCTGCTAATTTACTGTGAATGAACAGATTTACAATTTCACTGCTTCATCTAGAGCACCAAACATCTGACTATTAATGTGTATTCAGATGTTTTCTGATGGCGTGCTAATGCTGCAGCTTCATTCTTTCAGCCGCAACTCCGGCGCTTTGAAACAGACTTGGAGGAAGATTATAATATAAAACCTAGTGCTGGAGTTAACTCGTTAATTAACACCAACAATTATTTTATGGCGCATTAACGCAGTTTTAACCCAGCAAATCACCCAAACAAGCGGTGGAGGAAGTCTTCAGACTATGTTGATGCAGCGTGTGGGAGAAGTAGAGATAAACTAAAGCAACACAAGCTAACAGATGCTACAGAGAAGTGGAGACAAACTGCAGGTTCGTGTTGTGGAAGATGTCGGTCTGAGGAACGTTCTTAGGATCGCAATGAATGACGACACGTATGAGCCTCAAGACGCATTGTCGTGGCTCTGGACTCTGAGTCGAACTTGTTTTTCTATAACAAACTAGAGCAAACGTTAATGCTCTGGCAGTGGCAAATAGCTTTGGTTTTATATTTGATTACATTAATGTTTAAGTTGAGATTTACAAGAAATGTAACTGCTACTGTGTAAAGGGAATACTTGTTCATATAGCAGTACTTTTAAAATAAAAGTGCACAATACACTACATTTGAATTCATTATTAATCGCGATTGAAAATGTTAATCGTTGGCCAGCACTATTAAAAACATAATTCTAAGCAGTGAGAAGGTTTCCTTCCATAACCTCAAATCACACATTAAAGTCACCACAGCAAAGTGACACTGCATCCAGTCTGTGACTGTAAGACTGCACACACGAGAGAATATGATATTAATCGTGATCGGACAGTAGGCGATGCTTCTATACGAGTTGATCTAACCTGCACCAGAGCAGGGTAGGTGTTCAGCATCCGTTACCATGGTGATCTATCCTGATGAGGAGTGAACCTCCGTCGTAGGACTAAAACAAAACCAGAGTTAACCCTGAAGTTACCTCGCGGACCCCAAGATCCTGCTTCGTGGCACAGGTGCCTGATAATCGGGCGGACTGCACATAAAGGGGCGGAGTTTACAGCGCTGTGACCAATCACAGACATGGACAGGTCTGCTGTCAGCAGAGCGGCATGATTCACAAATCTATAATATTACACAAATATTAAGAGTTAAACACATAATTCAGGCCGAAAGTAACAGTTTATGCTGATAATGCACAAAACCCAGCTGCTAATAAAGTGACTGTGATTGTGTAAACAGATTCATAATATCACTGCTTCATCTTGACACGTCACACTGCAACACACATGAGAGAATATATGATATTAATATATGACGAGAGAATATAATGTTTATTATTTTGTTTCAAAACGCCGGAGTTGCGGCTGAAAGAACGAGGCTAAAATATTGTCACGCCATCAGAAAACATCTGCTTACACATTCATTTAGCAGAATACACATTACTAACTACAGTCAGATGTATGGTGCTCTAGATCAGCGGTTCCCAAACTTTTTAGGCCACGCACCCCCTTCTACATCCCGACCGGGTTCACGCGCCCCCAATCCCCCCCCCCCACAGAACAACAGAGCCTATTTATAGCCGCATACAAATCGGACCAATGTTTGTTTACAAGATAAAAAAGACGAAAACTTCCTGCAGCGTGCCTTCGAAAAGGTAACGGACGCACCAGAAGATTGGCCAGATGAACCACATCTGTAGACTCGTCTACTCGCAGAGAGTAAACTCACTCTTCTTCACGCGACCGACTAATGTAGCCAGGATGTGTTCGGACAAAGCGTCGCTGCGGCGACACTGTGTTGTTGGACGCGGGATCACGTCCAGCGTGTTTGCTTCTCTCTCTCCAATCATACATTCCAGCATCTCTTTAACATTTGTTTCCCTCTCCACCACCGCCTCTCCTTCTCCCTGTTACGCGGTCAGAATACTACCACAACACGCCGCCTGTCTCCGGCAGAAATGCGCTCATCCACGCACAGGAACAACACCGAGTTGTAATATATACCTCCATAACACCCCGCCACTCTCGGCTCATACCTCCCCAGCAACGAGGCACACCCGGTCACAATACCTCCAGAACATCCCCCGGGTGAAATCCGGGACTTGGTGTTATGGTTCCGAGTGGCGGCGCTCACCCGTTGGCGCCGGGACGCGAGGTCTCCAGCCGCCCCCGCCGCGAGGCACCCGATCGTCGGGTCTGTCAGCCCTCGGAACAGACCGCTGGGCAACAACTGGTGGGTGGCGGGGTAGAGGCGAGGCAGATCACAGAAACATAATAGACTAAAGTACGGCAAAGATACGTTGATGAGAAACGTATTTGTAATGCGTCAAACACAAACGTACTCAGGGAGAAAATACGTTCATGGTAAAACGTAATTGAGAATGCATTTTAGTTTTGGGGGAACGTAATTTTTAGGAGACAGGACTGCACCATGAGACCACACTTTGGGAATCCCTGCTCTAGATGAAGCAGTGAAATCATAAATATGTTCATTCACACAGTCACACGTGTCAGGTTAAACTGGTGAAGAGCTGCAACCATCGACATTTACGTACCGTCAGTGGGGCTCCAGTCGTCGTTGCTGCTCAATCAGTCAAAAAGTGTCATGTATTCTCTTCGCCCTGCAGGCCTGAACAGCTGGAAGAGAACGTGGATGGATGAAGAGATTGGTATTGTATTACAAGTCTGCAGTAAAGCACTAACATCAACATCTCTCCGACATTCTTCCAGAAAGTAATACAGGCGCCTTCTGGGGTACCGACGGCGGCATCGCCACCATCGCCGTCATCGTCATCATCGCCATCACCGCCATCATCACCGCCATCACCGCCATCATCTGTAAAGGCATCAAAAGTAAGTCATATATTACTCAACTTTGATATTATTGATCCTAAACCTGGTAACCTTCCTGTGAAAGAGACTCTGCACCACGTTGCATGAAGGCACCGAGGCCTCAGAAAGGCTGCTGAGTAACAACTTAAAGAACACATTCATCAATCAGAGCGTCCACTGAAGAACAGAACTTCTGAAGCACGCAGTGTGTTTTGAATCGACGGACGATTCTCTGCAGACGGAGGCCGAGAAACAACCGTTTGTGGCAGCTCTCTCTCTGCGGCGCGGTGCTTTACTCGAGAATATCTCGGCCTATTCTTCGATGAAGTTTAAACACGGGGTAGAAGAAGCCTGTGTTTCAATGAATCCTCTGAATGAATGTGTGACTGATAATGACGGTTTTCTTTGATTTTCTGAGGGCATTTTATTGTTTGCCTTGTGAAGTAATCTCACCTTATGTATTCACAGGAAGGCGAATGGTGAACAAGGGCACGGGAGAGGAGATGATTGAGCTGAAAGGAAACAGGGACCCGGAAGCACCTGAGGCAGAAGCTTCTTCAGTACCCGAGTCCAGCGTAGCTGATCCTTGACTCACCTTCCAAAACACTCCAGGAAAATGGAAAAGGTTACGGAAATATGATTCTGTTGTACAGATAAAAATGTGAAGTTCACATTTTTATCTGATTCACACTGTGAACATTATATAGAAGAAAACACATGTGCCAAAGGCCACTTAAAGGAACAGTGTGTAACATTGAAGGTTATGAATTAGCTTAGAAAAAGTAATTTATATCTACAAGGGGAAAGGTCGTCTTCCTCGGAGTCGGCCATCTTGCACCTCCATGTTTCTACGGCAGCCCAGAAGGGACACTAGCGAGAGCCGTCAGTGTTTTTACATTCCCTGAAGGTAGCGATGCCTTCCCAAACCCGATGCTACTTTTTAATGATGGTTAATGACGGGTATTTAGGTGATTACAATCTGCTACCTCACCACTAGATGTCACTCAATCTCACACACTGTCACTTTAAATGATATTACGTTATGTTTACATGTACTACCGAGCCTGTGTAGTGATGCACTGACACCATTATGAACGTGCCATATGAAATAGCTGGAAAGCACTTTAAAAACTCTGTAAAAATGTGGTACTTCATCCAAACATTGTATTTCTTGTATCAGTTACTTTCCCCCATTAGCTTAGAATTCCAGGTTAAGTTTATTCTCCAGAGATCCATGTTGACACACGACTGCTACTGCACTGACAAGCTAACAACAAGCAGAAATGATTTGCTTCCTGTAGGAGCAGCACTTTCATGAAATTGGACAGAATTTCAGCCAGTATTCTCCTGAACTTGTTTGGTTGAAGTGCTTTCTTCAGCACGTGATGGCACACACTTATTTACGTGTCATAAATAAGCTATGCAAGAATGTCTGCCATGACGAGCCTTGAACATGAAGTCTTACTCTGAACAGACCTTTTCTATTATATTTTAAAGTTTTCTCTGCTGGAGTGTATGTTTAATGCCAAATGTACCTGCACAGTCTATCACTTCAAAATAAACATTACATTCCTTCTTGACTTCCTGACTGTGGAGCAGTGTTTCTGCTCCACATATCTGAACAAAGTCCAGAAAACTGCAGGTCTGCTGAGACCCTCAGCTCCTTTAAATCAAGAGTGAAGACTTTTCTGTTTGCTGCTGCCTTTAATTGAACCACATTCAATTAATATATGAATCAATTTCTGCATTCTACTACTGCATTTTATTTCTTACACTGTTTTTTTTTAATGTTTTAATGCAATGAATGTTCTTAATTGTTTTTAAATCTCCTTTTCTTTTGCCTTATGTTTTGATCCTTTTAATGGTTTTATGTGAAGCACTTTGAATTACCTTGTTGTTGAAATGTGCTGTACAAATAAACTTGCCTTGCTTTGACTTACCGACTGTTCTCTGTGGAGTTTTCCTGTCAATATGCATCATGAGTGTTGCAGACCCAGCTGATGTCTTCACTGCATTTCCTTCCTTCATAACGTTTGCAAAGCTCTTTACGGTCCGCGAGTGGTCGCGACTGAACCGGCCTTCTTTATAAAACCTGACATGTAAACGAAAGAGTGCTTTTATCAACTATTCGTGACAGTTACAGTTATATACAGTCTCAGTGTAGTCCTGATCCTCTATGAACCAGTCTCAGTGTAGTGCTGATCCTCTATGAACCAGTCTCAGTGTAGTCCTGATCCTCTATGAACCAGTCTCAGTGTAGTGCTGATCCTCTATGAACCAGTCTCAGTGTAGTCCTGATCCTCTATGAACCAGTCTCAGTGTAGTCCTGATCCTCTATGAACCAGTCTCAGTGTAGTCCTGATCCTCTATGAACCAGTCTCAGTGTAGTGCTGATCCTCTATGAACCAGTCTCAGTGTAGTCCTGATCCTCTATGAACCAGTCTCAGTGTAGTCCTGATCCTCTATGAACCAGTCTCAGTGTAGTGCTGATCCTCTATGAACCAGTCTCAGTGTAGTCCTGATCCTCTATGAACCAGTCTCAGTGTAGTCCTGATCCTCTATGAACCAGTCTCAGTGTAGTCCTGATCCTCTATGAACCAGTCTCAGTGTAGTCCTGATCCTCTATCAGACCTCCATCAGTACAGAGACCATCAGAGAGAAGATGGTCTGTTTCTATAGAGTTATTCTTGATGCTCGTCATCGGAGCCACCGGGTCGGGTTCTGGTGAAACCAGATGAACTCATGCAGGTTCACCAGAACCTCCTTCAGCTTAGACTCCAGCAGAGACCGGTCCACCGTGGACAGACCCAGATCCTCCAACAGAGACCGGTCCACCGCGGACGGACCCAGATCCTCCAACAGAGACCGGTCCACCGTGGACAGATCCAGATCCTCCAGCAGAGACCGGTCCACCGTGGACAGACCCAGATCCTCCAGCAGAGACCGGTCTACCGTGGACAGACCCAGATCCTCCAGCAGAGGATCCAGCTCCGGAGGGAGGAGCCAACACCACGCTGCTGGAGACCCAGGATGTATTGCTGGACCCGCTGGAGGGAAGGGAGTCACGGTAGAACCAGAACCAGGACTACTACTACAGTGGTAGCATGTGCTCTTGGCCAAGCTCAGATTCATTTGCATCTGAATCTGCTTTCAGGTTCCCCTAACTCTGCTGATACGTGACACCCACATGGGATTACAAGACACCACTACTGTAGTGGCTACAAAGCATGTGAACGATCAAATATCTGCAGATTATCTTAGTAAAGAGCTTTTTTTTAAGTTGTTGCAATTTATGTTTCACATATAAACAACTACCTCAGTCTTTGTGCATCACCCATATATACAACATTCATATCTCGTGTTATCTGACTCAACAAAGCATGGCGCTGTTCACAGTAACAGGACAACAGAAAAGAAAACGTCGGACAGATCTGCTTTTCTTCTTTATACATCTTAAGACCAAGAACTCAATATTTTGTTTACTCCAGATAAATATTTGCCTCGTCGACCTACTTTCATCCATGAGTTACATAACTGAGCTCTACACGTCTTCCAATGACCTCACCTGATTCCCATCCCACGTCCCCGTCCTTGTGCCCCCAGAAAATATCTTGCGTCGTTTTGCACCATTTCACACATGGAGATATTTCTAAGACCCCAAACAGCGGGATTGTAATCAAGTAGAGGACGCACACTTCTGGGTCCATCAGTTCTGAAAACTAGGAACCAACAGCAGGGCAACAATACACAACGAATAAAGACTTGTGTTTTTGGCCTCCTTGCCATCAGTGAGTCACCATCGCCTCCCGAGGTACAAACGCTATGACGAGACTGGACTGGAGGTCATTGACCTATGCCAACACCGTCACCTCTTCACCGGCTGTTGATGTTCGGGGATTTTCTGAATGTTTTCTTGTCTTCTACACGTTGCACCTTTTAACACGAGCACCATGATCCTATGGGTCAATCTCCCGCCAAGAACCACAGAATCAAACGTCATCAGCCACAAGAGAGGCCATCTGTCACATCTCAGTGAAACAGGAAATGCAGCAGCCACAAGAACAACAAAGACTCAAACTCACTCGGACTGGAAACGGTTTTTAGCGGCTCCACTAACGCACCAACAGCTACTTTTGGTTGTACTTTTACTGTCAGTACTTTCAGCTGATCCATTCTTTTTGACTTCAGTCACATGGTGAATGCATTACTTGTACTTTCAGTGGAGTAACGTCACAGTGTGGTATTAGTACCTTTACTGCAGTAACAGATCTGAATACACTGATCACAGCTCACCACAACAACAGAGCAGCCACGTGGTTCCACTTCTTCTTCTGGTCCTCCTCCCTCCATGCTCCTGTCTTCTTCCCTCCATGCTCCTGTCTTCTTCCCTCCATGCTCCTGTCTTCTTCCCTCCATGCTCCTGTCTTCTTCCCTCCATGCTCCTGTCTTCTTCCCTCCATGCTCCTGTCTTCTTCCCTCCATGCTCCTGTCTTCTTCCCTCCATGCTCCTGTCTTCTTCCCTCCATGCTCCTGTCTTCTTCCTGTGTCTCACTTTACTCCGGTTCTACCAGAGTCAGTGTTCTGATTCATGGAATGAATTGATTGACGTGAGAGGACGTCCTGTTCAGGTGAAGACTGCCCTCTACTGGTACAACATTTACAGTTCAATAGGAACTCGATCAATGAAACCAAACGGAATATTCACACATATTGAAGAGATAGCTGTGATGTTGCTGCAGATGTCATTTAGACGTCAAACACACAGTGGTCACTATCTTCTGCTCTAGCGCAGTACAGTAGTGTTCGGATATAACTGTATTATGTGTGTATTACCGAGGTAATACTTAAAGGTGGAGTTTGACCAAGATTTTGTGTTTCACTTATTGATTCAAATTTTATTTGTCGTAATTGGTTTATGTTATAATGATTTATTTGAGTTATCTATAAGTATAAACTGGATTTATTGACTCTTGAAGTGTTTAAACACATTTATGTGATAAGGTTCAACCACAAGGTGTGGCTGAACTGATTCTCTTGCTGCCGTTTGACTCTTCAGCTCTGAGTGAACCGGTTTATCGCCTGCGGGCGGCTCTTGTCTTTGTTCATAGCTTCGCTGTGGGGATGGACTGTTGCTGCTGTGATAGTTCGATTAACAAATAAAAGCCACAGCGAGTCAAGACGAACTTTTAGTCGGTCCGTGGTTCCTCGCTCTCGGGTCGAGCTGTCGGGTCCGACGATACCTGCGGAATCACACACACCTACACCCGTCAACGGAGCGTTGTTTTGCATATCGGTAATAACGAAAGTAAACGTTTTCTTCACAACGGCGCAGTAATTATTCTCATTTCATACATTTTAACCTTTTATTTTACTTTTGTGTTCATTCTTTTGAAGAGATGGATTCACTTCGACACGTTGCTGCAGCGATGAAGAGCAGAACTGCACTGTTTGGACTCTTTATTATTTTTCTTCGGATCGAATCAGCAGCAGGTATTATTCATCATTCTAATGATATCAAAATGTACCTTTATAGGCTTCATACTCTTGTTGATCAGGGTGATCAGTTATTAGTTCATTGATTGGGTCTTTGGTAGACCGCCGGACTATCAGGGGCCACAGCGCTCATTGATTGATTTCTGCTGACACGTCACTAATAACTGCTGTCTGCTTGTCCGTCCACCAGTAGAGCAGAGAACAGAGCAGCTTTATGAACGGGACAGTTTGTGCTCAATATATAAACGTGTTGTCCAGCGTGAGTGAAAGCGACATGAAGGCATCAGTGCGTTATAGATTCATTACAGACTGTTCAGCAGCGGAACAGACGGATATTCATCTCAGTGACTTTGCTTTCTTTCGGATTTGTGTCATTTCCGTGGACTACACGTTTGCTGAAGTCAATGAGAAGTTTATTTAAGACATCCGGGACCTTTCTGACACTTTGTGCTAAAGAAAACCTAAAACAACCTTCATCTTCTAACCCGGACACAGACACAGGCGCGCTGCTTTACATGGTTAGAGTTACATGTAGAATAAACTAGCAATGTTCTATAAATCCATTTCATTCAGTACCGGCTCAGAGACTTCAGGACACGCTGAACATCTGTCTTTAATCTCTGATTTAATCTCTCAATTTGTGTTTGATTTATTGTATCTAAGCGCTTTCATTGCTATTAAAGATTGGAATTAACTTACAAAATGAGAAGAAACGAGAGAAACCAAAGTTATTTTCAGATTGAGGCGATGATGTCATAATTACAGTAATAGGATCATCGTCATGAGAGGGTTTCCTTTAGTTATGAGAAAGTCTTCTTATGTATTTGTTAAGGTTTCAGGTTATCAATGTATTTAATGAGGCGTAGTCTGATGTTATTCACTTCACTTCCTCTTGTAATGTGAGTGGTGCAGAACATTGCACAACTCACTGTGACGTGCTCGTAACAGGAAGTGTAAATGTTCTCCAGGACCACACCCACGCACGCACGCACGCACGCGCGCACGCACACACGCGCGCGCGCACGCACGCACACACACCCACGCACGCACGCACGCACGCGCGCACACACACACACACACACACGCACACACACACACACAGAGCTAAGAGAGAAGCGCTGTAAGTCAAACTGTCTTTACCTTGTAATGTAGATGGATGTGACTCCTCCCGTCATTGAATCTTAAAAAGAGTCGGAGGTTATTTAAACATATTCAAGTTCAAGAATGTTTTTAACATATTGTTCGAGCTTCAAAGCCTGTTAAAAGAAGAGCACATAGAACATAGTTAAAACAGTTCAAGTATGGGAATAAAATGGAAATATATATAAGATTAAATAATATAATATAAATGACAATATTGTGTATCCACCAGATTATGAGACAAAAGGCTTCATCACCTCTCAAAGATGTCTTTGCAGTCATTTTGTTTCTCTCTGGGGTCGTAGCCCACTTTTTTGCTAAACAGAGTGAATATTAGATTCAGTTGGGGACAAACATGATCAAATAAAGCTAATATCCGAGCCTATCTGCGTGTAAATAGGCACATTTACAGATAGTCCCACTAGGTGGCAGCAAAAGGGAAAGAAAACAGTTCTGAACAAAACGTTTCTGTGATAAATAGAGGAACATATTTCCTCTTCTTAATATATGTGTGGACCCCTTTTGAGTTTCACATTTCAGGTAAGGCTTCATCTTGTTTCTCGTTACAGAAAATAATGCCTTGATTTGCGAAGGCCGCCGTGAAGCAAAAGTCGGAGAGGTCGTCACTTTGGGATGTAACCATACGAGTCAACGCGACGTGACGGACAGAAGTATTGAATGGAAATTCAACGGGAACATCACTGTCCTGCTCTACAGAAGTAGAGGTGTTTCTCTACCACATCAGGCAGCACAATTCAGAGGCAGAGCATCTGAGGACAGCAGCTGGAATCCTAGCGAAGGGAAACTTGCAGTGAAAATCTCACCCTTTAAGGAAACTGACGCTGGAGTATACACGTGCTCTGTTGGAACTGGACGTCAGGCAATCAACTGCTCAACAACACTCGGCATTCAGTGTAACTCACCTTTGTTTTTTTTGCTTTACACATAAAACAGATAAAAACAGTAATGTTCGGCCTACTGTAAATTACAAACACATGAATGAAAGCACAATGATGTAAATGAACACTTACAGTAACGAGCTGGTCTCCAGCTGCCAGTAAGAGGTTCAAACCACAGCATGGCTTTGCATGTTTCATATCATTGCTACAAAGTGCTGAAACAAAGAACGCGATGAATAAGACATGAATAAGATCGAATTTAAACGAGTAAACTATTGACTCTAATACGCAAAAATCATTTGCGTCAGTTAAAAGTGACGCATGACAGCAAATGCACCCTCACCCTTGGTTGCACAGATCAATATTAAGCAGTGGCGGCTGGTGGAACATGTTCTAGGGAGGGCCATCATATCAATTTCAGCAAACATCCCAGTATGATTTCATGCAAAAAACATTTAGCATCAAACACGCATTATTACTTGGCAGTTAAATATTTAACATTTATTCCAACATGAAAAAAAGCAGTAAATAACACTTATATAATATAATACAATATAATATAACATGTTTATTTATTGAGATGTCCTATGGACCTTGTTATAGGAGGTAAAGATCAGGAGAAGTAAACATGAAGTGTAATTATGAATACTGATGTTAAATTAAGCTATGATGAGTTTTCACTGTTCATTTAACATCTAGGAGCCAAATTCAATGTGATGTTAAATATTCACTTGTATTTACATGTTGAACTGTAATCACTTCTGTTTCTACTTTGAATGTTACAAGGATGTCGTTATAATTTGTTATAGTAAGAAATACATGTAAGTGACAGACAACTGTCACTTTAAGGACACTGACAGTTCCTGACAGTGGTGAGAATATCTGAGGCAGGATGGAGCCGCACAGTTTCCCACCGTGTTAGGAAATGTGTTATGAAACGTGTTCAATGGAACGATCTACGTGCATTAAGTTGTGGATGACCTGTGGATACGTATGGTATGTCCAAGTAATCAGCGTACTTTTAGGAAGAAAGGAAGTTGATTGACTGACTTGTACGAAGTAGTGAAGCTTCGCATGTAGTCTGCTGTCTGGTTGTGAGGTCAGGCTGATCTGATATCAGCTCTTTGGCTGCAGAATCGCCGCCAAAGTTCTCCTCTCAAACGGGTCTTGGAGGAGGAGAGCTCGCCTATAGAGACTTCTGACGAGAACGCGCAGCTCCGGGGCTTGATCGTTCTGGCCCACAGCTGAATCTATGTGAGGCGCTGATTGGCTACATTGTATGTCACTCATTTATATCTTGAATCAGCAATTGGCTAAACGGCTTCATAGACCCGCCTCTTTTGGGCCAAAACGATCAAGCCCCCCTCGCTGCGCGCTCTCAGAGTGTCGTGCACACAGACAGAGAGCACGAGCAGACGAGCACACAGGGGGAGAGCACGAGCAGGAAAAGCATATATGTTGCGCAGATATCATATTGTACACACATTACTGGGTACATTCCATAGTTAAAAAACACAAATATTGACAATTTGTATAATTTATGATTATTATAATTTTTTATTTTTTTTATTTTTTTCCGTGTGGCTCATGGTGGGCCCATGCATTTAGCATTTTACCCTCCCCTCTTTTGATTTGGCTGACAATATTTGAACATGAACATGAATATCAAATATTTGTTATAAATAAATGATGTCCATGTCATAGTGATAGCCTACTGATCCACACATTATAGAGGGGGGGGGGGGCTACACATTTGCTGAAGTCAATGAGAAGTTTATTTAAGACATCCGGGACCTTTCTGACACTTTGTGCTGAAGAAAACCTAAAACAACCTTCATCTTCTCTCATTCGATGTTAAAGTCACGTTTGAACATCGGACACAGACACAGACGCGCTGCTTTACATGGTTAGAGTTACATGTAGAATAAACTAGCAATGTTCTATAAATCCATTTCATTCATTACCGGCTCAGAGACTTCAGGACACGCTGAACATCTGTCTTTAATCTCTGATTTAATCTCTCAATTTGTGTTTGATTTATTTTATCTAAGCGCTTTCATTGCTATTAAAGATTGGAATTAACTTACAAAATGAGAAGAAAAGAGAGAAATCAAAGTTATTTTCAGATTGAGGTGATGATGTCATAATTACAGTAATAGGATCATCGTCATGAGAGGGTTTCCTTTAGTTATGAGAAAGGCTTTTTATGTATTTGATAAGGTTACAGAGGTTATCAATTTAATAAGGCATAGTCTGCAGTGTGACTTGATGTTCAGAAAAAAAAGTATTTTAAAAGTGATTTACTCGTCTTGCGGAGAGAACATCCTTTTTATGTTCATTGCATTTAAATTAAAGTAAAATCAGTTTATTTAGCGTCGATACAGCTGTAGTAAACAGCCAACGTGTCTTGTTAGATACACAGTGAATACAGATCTGTGAAATCCACGGAGCGCCTCACGTTACGTTATGAACCAACAAGAGAGAACAGGAAGGTGTCTAAACATCATGAGCAGGCTGCGTTCACACTGGACACACTGTTAGAAATATGAAAACACAACACAGGAAGGTGCGCCTTTTGTAATCAGTAGTAGTATAAGTATATAAATATATGAAGGCAGAAAAGGTGATTATATTATCAGGCAAATTGCTATTTAACTCTCTGAATACTGTGCAGTTCACACAGATATACATCCGAACATTTCTATGAATTCATTTTTAAACCTGTTTTTTTTAAACAGTCATTGCATTTAGCATGATGTCTGAGGTGAGAGATGACTTTTCATATTAAACGGACCTGCTTCATATTCAGTGACCTGATTATTAAATGATAGCTGCAATAACTACAGCACTGCGTTCTCAAACACAAAGACCTTCTGGATGGAATAAAAAAAGAAGCATTTTCAAAATCATGCAGACTCAATGACTCGAAGGCTTAATGTCAAATATATTTTGTGTTTCTTTAACAGCATCTGAGCTGCAATGCCCTGCAGCAGAGAAGGAAGCACGCACTGGAGACACGGAGACCCTACGGTTTCTAATGAAGCCTGGAATGGATGTCTTCAAAGACCTGACTGTAGAGTGTTTGTATCGGGATGCAGATAGTAAGACACCGAGAGATTTCTTTGTGTTCCGTCAGGGAGAGGAAGACTTAAAGAGTCAGGACGAGACGTTCAAAGGAAAGACAGTTCTTTTGTCCGAAGAACCGTCTTCAGGGAACTTCTCACTTAAGATGACAGTAGATCATCCTGGAACATACTGCTGCACTGTTAAAGATGAAGTCAACAAGGACATCTGTTCTACAACCCTCACTGGTGAGTACACAAAGGTTCATATTATTTTACTAAAAGCGTTTGACAAACTGCTTCAACTGAGGCTGTTGCACACCGTTAAACAGCAGTTCTCCGTTCACCCCGATGGTGCAAACACACAAACACCACGCTGTACATACTCTCACCTCAAAGAGGTCGCCATTGAGGGAACAAAGAGGGATCTTGTAGCTGCCTTTAAGTGCAGTGATGAATGGATTTTATTTTTAATTTTCATGTTTTGCTGTGTGGCAGGCCTAGTGTTTGGATCTGTGTGTGGGGTTGGTATGTTTGGACGAATAAACATTTAAATGAAAAAATAACAAAATAAAATAAAGACCACAGACACACTTCTACGATATAAAAGAAAACACTTCAGCTGGATGTGATTAATGCCTGATTGTTGTTTTTCATTTCTTCACAGTTCGTGCACGTGAACAAGACCCCGTCACACCATCCAATCCGACAGATGGTGACAGGAAGTCAGACCCAGAGAAGCGAGGTAAGTGAACGACTAAAAGTAACTCGCTCCTCCACCGGACCCTCGGTGTCTTTTCGGTTATCCGGCTCAACGAACACCAACAAACGTGAACCTTTTAAACGGTCCTTTGGAGCCGGTTATCAACCTCTGTTTTCTCCATCTGGCTGTGAGTGCGTTCACATAAAGGGGCGGAGTTTACAGCGCTGTGACCAATCACAGACATGGACAGGTCTGCTGTCAGCAGAGCGGCGTGATTCACAGATCTATAATATTACACAAATATTAAGAGTTAAACACATAATTCAGGCTGAACGTCTTCATATTTGTGTAATATTTTCTAACGACCCACGTACGGAGAAGTGGAATGTGTTTGTTCCAGAGTTAGTGGAGCTTTGTCAGCAGCACCATTCTTCACTTGAAACGCTCCACACAACAACATGTGCTGCATGTATGTCGGTGGAATCATCTTAAAATGATACAGGGAGGAAAACCGGAAACGACCACAGTGTTTGAAGAGCTGCAAGCATCTACCTCCACGTACCGTCAGCGGGGCTCGAGTCGTCGTCGCTGCTGTTGCACGTGTTGTCGTTGCGTCCCCGCCTCTTTCCCAAAAGCGTGCGGGGACGGACTGCAGCGCTCTGAACAGCTGGAAGAGAACGTGGATGGATGAAGAGATTGGTATTGTATTACAAGTCTGCAGTAAAGCACTAACATCAACATCTCTCCGACATTCTTCCAGAAAGTAATACAGGCGCCTTCTGGGGTACCATCTGCGGCGGCGGCGGCGGCATCATCATCATCATCGGCATCATCTTCTACATCAAAAGTAAGTCATATATTACTCAACTTTGATATTATTGATCCTAAACCTGGTAACCTTCCTGTGAAAGAGACTCTGCACCACGTTGCATGAAGGCACCGAGGCCTCAGAAAGGCTGCTGAGTAACAACTTAAAGAACACATTCATCAATCAGAGCGTCCACTGAAGAACAGAACTTCTGAAGCACGCAGTGTGTTTTGAATCGACGGACGATTCTCTGCAGACGGAGGCCGAGAAACAACCGTTTGTGGCAGCTCTCTCTCTGCGGCGCGGTGCTTTACTCGAGAATATCTCGGCCTATTCTTCGATGAAGTTTAAACACGGGGTAGAAGAAGCCTGTGTTTCAATGAATCCTCTGAATGAACCAATAACTGGTGCGGTCAGCAAACACAACACTTCCTGCATCAAAGAAGAATTCGCCTGCTCTTTCACCATTTGCTCAAGTTTAAGAATACATTTAAAAAGAGGACTGATGTGTGACTGATAATGACTGAGGGCATTTTATTATTTGCCTTGTGAAGTAATCTCACCTTATGTATTCACAGGAAGGCGAATGGTGGACAGGGGCACGAGAGAGGAGATGATTGAGCTGAAAGGAAACAGGGACCCGGAAGCACCACCTGAGGCAGTAGCTGCTCCTTGACTCACCTTCCAAAACACTCCAGGAAAATGGAAAAGGTTACGGAAATATGATTCTGAAATATGATACAGATAAAATATGATACAGATAAAATATGATACAGATAAAATATGATACAGATACAAATATGATACAGATAAAATATGATACAGATAAAAATATGAACATTATATAGAAGAAAACACATGTGCCAAAGGCCACTTAAAGGAACAGTGTGTAACATTGAAGGTTATGAATTAGCTTAGAAAAAGTAATTTATATCTACAAGGGGAAAGGTCGTCTTCCTCGGAGTCGGCCATCTTGCACCTCCATGTTTCTACGGCAGCCCAGAAGGGACACTAGCGAGAGCCGTCAGTGTTTTTACATTCCCTGAAGGTAGCGATGCCTTCCCAAACCCGATGCTACTTTTTAATGATGGTTAATGACGGGTATTTAGGTGATTACAATCTGCTACCTCACCACTAGATGTCACTCAATCTCACACACTGTCACTTTAAATGATATTACGTTATGTTTACATGTACTACCGAGCCTGTGTAGTGATGCACTGACAACATTATGAACGTGCCATATGAAGTAGCTGGAAAGCACTTTAAAAACTCTGTAAAAATGTGGTAAATCTCCTTTTGTCTTATGTTTTGATCCTTTTAATGGTTTTATGTGAAGCACTTTGAATTACCTTGTTGTTGAAATGTGCTGTACAAATAAACTTGCCTTGCCTTGCCTTGCCTACTTCATCCAAACATTGTATTTCTTGTATCAGTTACTTTCCCCCATTAGCTTAGAATTCCAGGTTAAGTTTATTCTCCAGAGATCCATGTTGCAGACAAACAATATGGAACTACTCATAAACCTTTATCTAATGCACAATCCACCCCCTTGTAGGAAATTTGAGCGTAGAACTGTGTGTTTAGTAGATATAATAAAAGTGTTTAATAATTCATAATTAAGAATTCATATTTAGGCATAATCATAAGTGTTTTGGAAATGCATAATTAAGATAAGCATACAGTGTTGTAGGATTAGTAGCTAAAAGTAGAACTGAAGACATGAAGCTTGTGCCAAAGATGCAAAAGGCTTAACGTTTATACTGAAGGATTATCATAGAAGGGACTAAGCAATAACTGACAGTCATTGAATGTGTTAGGAAAGTAGGGTCAGAGAGACAGACAGGCGAATACACTCCTGGGAGTTAGCCAATAGGAATTGGGATAGACGGAAGGGGAGGAGTTTCAAACCGGATGTGGGTGGTTTAATTTCAAGTCTTTTTCTCTCTCACGTGATAGCTCTCAGGGATCGGACGTGTTTTTTACCGGAGGAGCTGGGTTGAGTTTTTGCACCAGTGGGATTAAATTCCTTTTAATTGTAAACCAGTCTTGGTAGAGTTATTATCGCAGCGTGTCTACTGTGAACAGCAGCGAACCATGTGACACAGCCTCCTCTCTGTGGGGTGAGATTCAGCCCCGACAGGAGCAGCACTTGAATGAAATTGGACAGAATTTCAGCCAGTAGTTTTCTCTGCTGGAGTGTATGTTTAATGCCAAATGTACCTGCACAGTCTATCACTTCAAAATAAACATTACATTCCTTCTTGACTTCCTGACTGTGGAGCAGTGTTTCTGCTCCACATATCTGAACAAAGTCCAGAAAGCTGCAGGTCTGCTGAGACCCTCAGCTCCTTTAAATCAAGAGTGAAGACTTTTCTGTTTGCTGCTGCCTTTAATTGAACCACACTCAATTAATATATGAATCAATTTCTGCATTCTACTACTGCATTTTATTTCTTACACTGTTTTTTTTTAATGTTTTAATGCAATGAATGTTCTTAATTGTTTTTAAATCTCCTTTTCTTTTGCCTTATGTTTTGATCCTTTTAATGGTTTTATGTGAAGCACTTTGAATTACCTTGTTGTTGAAATGTGCTGTACAAATAAACTTGCCTTGCTTTGACTTACCGACTGTTCTCTGTGGAGTTTTCCTGTCAATATGCATCATGAGTGTTGCAGACCCAGCTGATGTCTTCACTGCATTTCCTTCCTTCATAACGTTTGCAAAGCTCTTTACGGTCCGCGAGTGGTCGCGACTGAACCGGCCTTCTTTATAAAACCTGACATGTAAACGAAAGAGTGCTTTTATCAACTATTCGTGACAGTTACAGTTATATACAGTCTCAGTGTAGTCCTGATCCTCTATGAACCAGTCTCAGTGTAGTGCTGATCCTCTATGAACCAGTCTCAGTGTAGTCCTGATCCTCTATGAACCAGTCTCAGTGTAGTCCTGATCCTCTATGAACCAGTCTCAGTGTAGTGCTGATCCTCTATGAACCAGTCTCAGTGTAGTCCTGATCCTCTATGAACCAGTCTCAGTGTAGTCCTGATCCTCTATGAACCAGTCTCAGTGTAGTCCTGATCCTCTATGAACCAGTCTCAGTGTAGTCCTGATCCTCTATCAGACCTCCATCAGTACAGAGACCATCAGAGAGAAGATGGTCTGTTTCTATAGAGTTATTCTTGATGCTCGTCATCGGAGCCACCGGGTCGGGTTCTGGTGAAACCAGATGAACTCATGCAGGTTCACCAGAACCTCCTTCAGCTTAGACTCCAGCAGAGACCGGTCCACCGTGGACAGACCCAGATCCTCAAACAGAGACTGGTCCACCGCGGACAGACCCAGATCCTCCAACAGAGACCGGTCCACCGCGGACAGACCCAGATCCTCCAGCAGAGACCGGTCCACCACGGACAGACCCAGATCCTCCAGCAGAGACCGGTCTACCGCGGACAGACCCAGATCCTCCAGCAGAGACCGGTCCACCGCGGACAGACCCAGATCCTCCAGCAGAGACCGGTCCACCACGGACAGACCCAGATCCTCCAGCAGAGACCGGTCCACCGCGGACAGACCCAGATCCTCCAGCAGAGACCGGTCCACCACGGACAGACCCAGATCCTCCAGCAGAGACCGGTCTACCGTGGACAGACCCAGATCCTCCAGCAGAGACCGGTCTACCGTGGACAGACCCAGATCCTCCAGCAGAGACCGGTCTACCGTGGACAGACCCAGATCCTCCAGCAGAGGATCCAGCTCCGGAGGGAGGAGCCAACACCACGCTGCTGGAGACCCAGGATGTATTGCTGGACCCGCTGGAGGGAAGGGAGTCACGGTAGAACCAGAACCAGGACTACTACTACAGTGGTAGCATGTGCTCTTGGCCAAGCTCAGATTCATTTGCGTCTGAATCTGCTTTCAGGTTCCCCTAACTCTGCTGATACGTGACACCCACATGGGATTACAAGACACCACTACTGTAGTGGCTACAAAGCATGTGAACGATCAAATATCTGCAGATTATCTTAGTAAAGAGCTTTTTTTTAACTTGTTGCAATTTATGTTTCACATATAAACAACTACCTCAGTCTTTGTGCATCACCCATATATACAACATTCATATCTCGTGTTATCTGACTCAACAAAGCATGGCGCTGTTCACAGTAACAGGACAATCGAAAAGAAAACGTCGGACAGATCTGCTTTTCTTCTTTATACATCTTAAGACCAAGAACTCAATATTTTGTTTACTCCAGATAAATATTTGCCTCGTCGACCTACTTTCATCCATGAGTTACATAACTGAGCTCTACACGTCTTCCAATGACCTCACCTGATTCCCATCCCACGTCCCCGTCCTTGTGCCCCCAGAAAATATCTTGCGTCGTTTTGCACCATTTCACACATGGAGATATTTCTAAGACCCCAAACAGCGGGATTGTAATCAAGTAGAGGACGCACACTTCTGGGTCCATCAGTTCTGAAAACTAGGAACCAACAGCAGGGCAACAATACACAACGAATAAAGACTTGTGTTTTTGGCCTCCTTGCCATCAGTGAGTCACCATCGCCTCCCGAGGTACAAACGCTATGACGAGACTGGACTGGAGGTCATTGACCTATGCCAACACCGTCACCTCTTCACAGGCTGTTGATGTTCGGGGATTTTCTGAATGTTTTCTTGTCTTCTACACGTTGCACCTTTTAACACGAGCACCATGATCCTATGGGTCAATCTCCCGCCAAGAACCACAGAATCAAACGTCATCAGCCACAAGAGAGGCCATCTGTCACATCTCAGTGAAACAGGAAATGCAGCAGCCACAAGAACAACAAAGACTCAAACTCACTCGGTGTTCATTCTTTTGAAGAGACGGATTCACTTCGACACGTTGATGCAGCGATGAAGAGCCTGACTGCACTGATTGGACTGACTGGACTGATTGGACTGATTGGACTCTTTATTTTTTTTTTTCTGATCGAATCAGGTAGCATTCATCATTTTAAATATCAAAATGTACCTTTATAGGCTTCATACTCTTGTTGATCACATTTGCTGAAGTCAATCAGAAGTTTATTTAAAACATCCGGGACCTTTCTGACACTTTGTGCTAAAGAAAACCTAAAACAACCTTCATCTTCTCTCATTCGATGTTAAAGTCACGTTTGAACACCGGACACAGACACAGACGCGCTGCTTTACATGGTTAGAGTTACATGTAGAATAAACTAGCAATGTTCTATAAATCCATTTCATTCATTACCGGCTCAGAGACTTCAGGACACGCTGAACATCTGTCTTTAATCTCTGATTTAATCTCTCAATTTGTGTTTGATTTATTGTATCTAAGCGCTTTCATTGCTATTAAAGATTGGAATTAACTTAAAGAAACGAGAAATCAAAGATCTTATCAGATTGAGATCGTGATGTCATAATTACATTAATCATCGTCATGAGAGGGTTTCTTTTAATGATGAGAAAGGCTTCTTATGTATTTGATAAGGTTTCAGGTTATCAATGTATTTAATGAGGCGTAGTCTGATGTTATTCACTTCACTTCCTGCTTGGTTTTAAACGGTCTCAGGGTAACGTGGGTGGTAACAGGAAGTGTAAATGTTGTCATTTCTCCAGGACCATGAGAGGGTTTTTCATGTCATGTCATGTCTTTGTTCCCCCACACACACACACACACACACACACACACACACACACACACACACACACACACACACACACACACACACACACACACACACACACACACACACACACACACACACACACACACACACACACACACAGGACCAGAGCCAATAGGGAAAGTCACACACAGATACTGGACCAGATCTCAGAGAGAAAGTCGCGGTAAGTCAAACAAAGTCTTTACCTTATACCGTTTGTTTACCTATGAATCTTTAGGTTAAACATATTCAAGTTCAAGAATGTTTTTAACACAAATATTATAAATGTTTGTGTATAAATGTTTGTGTATAAATGTATGTGTATAAATGTTTGTGTATGAATGTATGTGTATAAATGTATGTGTATAAATGTATGTGTATAAATGTTTGTGTATGAATGTTTGTGTATAAATGTTTGTGTATAAATGTATGTGTATAAATGTATGTGTATAAATGTATGTGTATAAATGTATGTGTATAAATGTTTGTGTATAAATGTATGTGTATAAATGTTTGTGTATAAATGTTTGTGTATAAATGTATGTGTATGAATGTTTGTGTATAAATGTATGTGTATAAATGTTTGTGTTTAAATGTATGTGTATAAATGTATGTGTATAAATGTTTGTGTATAAATGTATGTGTATAAATGTTTGTGTATAAATGTATGTGTATAAATGTATGTGTATAAATGTTTGTGTATAAATGTTTGTGTATAAATGTTTGTGTATAAATGTTTGTGTATAAATGTATGTGTATAAATGTTTGTGTATAAATGTATGTGTATAAATGTATGTGTATAAATGTTTGTGTATAAATGTATGTGTATAAATGTTTGTGTATAAATGTTTGTGTATAAATGTATGTGTATGAATGTTTGTGTATAAATGTATGTGTATAAATGTTTGTGTTTAAATGTATGTGTATAAATGTATGTGTATAAATGTTTGTGTATAAATGTATGTGTATAAATGTTTGTGTATAAATGTATGTGTATAAATGTATGTGTATAAATGTTTGTGTATAAATGTATGTGTATAAATGTTTGTGTATAAATGTTTGTGTATAAATGTATGTGTATAAATGTTTGTGTATAAATGTATGTGTATAAATGTTTGTGTATAAATGTTTGTGTATAAATGTATGTGTATAAATGTTTGTGTATAAATGTTTGTGTATAAATGTATGTGTATAAATGTATGTGTATAAATGTTTGTGTATAAATGTATGTGTATAAATGTATGTGTATAAATGTTTGTGTATAAATGTATGTGTATAAATGTTTGTGTATAAATGTTTGTGTATAAATGTATGTGTATAAATGTTTGTGTATGAATGTTTGTGTATAAATGTTTGTGTATAAATGTATGTGTATAAATGTTTGTGTATGAATGTATGTGTATAAATGTATGTGTATAAATGTTTGTGTATGAATGTATGTGTATAAATGTTTGTGTATGAATGTTTGTGTATAAATGTTTGTGTATAAATGTATGTGTATAAATGTTTGTGTATGAATGTTTGTGTATAAATGTTTGTGTATAAATGTATGTGTATAAATGTTTGTGTATGAATGTATGTGTATAAATGTTTGTGTATAAATGTATGTGTATAAATGTTTGTGTATAAATGTATGTGTACAAATGTTTGTGTATAAATGTTTGTGTATAAATGTTTGTGTATAAATGTTTGTGTGTAAATGTTTGTGTATAAATGTATGTGTATAAATGTTTGTGTTTAAATGTATGTGTATAAAGGTATGTGTGGTACAAACAATGAAAACAATGCTGCTACATTTGGGTCTAGATGATGTCATGTTGAGTGTTGATGGAGCAGCTACAATGTTAGCTTAGCATAGCACCGATAGATCCAGACTCCATTCAGAAAACAAGCATTTTAAAAGTGATTTACGCGTCTTGCGGAGAGAACATCCTTTTTATGTTTATTGCAGTTAAATTAAAGTAAAATCAGTTTATTTAGCGTTGATACAGCTGTAGTAAACAGCCAACGTGTCTTGTTAGATACAGTGAATACAGATCTGTGAAATCCACGGAGCGCCTCACGTTATGTTATGAACCAGACAAGAGATAAGATAAGAGATAAGATAAGATAATCCTTTGTTAGTCCCTCAGTGGGGAAATTACGGGATTACAGCAGCATTGCTCACAAGTAATAGAATGAAGATAAAAAATCAAGTAGTATAAATACAGTAAACAGTAAACAGTAATAAAAATATGACAGTAAAGAAGAATACAAAATATATACCAGTATATACAGGCGGGGTAAAAAAATGTAAAATGTAGGATAATACTTAAACGTATTGGATATTGCACGAAATATTGCACGGGATGACAGTAAAGAAGAATACAAAATATACCAGTATATACAGACGGAGTAAAATGTAAGATAATACTTAAACGTATTGGATATTGCACAGGATTGCACGGATTAGATATTGCACCAGGTGAATGAATGAATTAAAGTGTTCAGAGTGTTCATATTCATGTTAAAGTGAATTAAAGTGTTCAGAAGTGTTCAAGTTCAAGTCAAATGTTCGTGTTCAGAGTGTTCAAAGTGTTCAAAGTGTTCAAAGTGTTCGTGGTCTCCCGAGAGCAGTTTGTTGTGCAGCCTGACAGCAGCGGGGAGGAAGGACTTGCGGTACCTCTCCCTCAGACAGAGGACAGGAAGGTGTCTTAAACATCATGAGCAGGCTGCGTTCACACTGGATACACAGTTAGAAATATGAAAACACAACACAGGAAGGTGCGCCTTTTGTAATCAGTAGTAGTATAAGTATATAAATATATGAAGGCAGAAAAGGTGATTATATTATCAGGCAAATTGCTATTTAACTCTCTGAATACTGTGCAGTTCACACAGATATACATCCGAACATTTCTATGAATTCATTTTTAAACCTGTTTTTTTTAAACAGTCATTGCATTTAGCATGATGTCTGAGGTGAGAGATGACTTTTCATATTAAACGGACCTGCTTCATATTCAGTGACCTGATTATTAAATGATAGCTGCAATAACTACAGCACTGCGTTCTCAAACACAAAGACCTTCTGGATGGAATAAAAAAAGAAGCATTTTCAAAATCATGCAGACTCAATGACTCGAAGGCTTAATGTCAAATATATTTTGTGTTTCTTTCACAGCAATTCAATTCTCTCCAGCAGGGGAAGCCCACCCTTGTGACACCGTGACTCTACGGTGTTCAATAAAGACCGGAACGGATGTCAACAAAGACCTGGCTGTGGAGTGTTTGTATCGGGATGCAGTTACTCAGACAGATGTAGATGTGTTTGTGTTCCGTGAGGGAAAAGTAGACGTTCGCAGTCAGGACGAGACGTTCAAAGAATTCACAGATTGTTTGTCCGAAGAACTGTCTTCAGGGAACTTCTCACTTCTGATGACATTCGATTATTCTCGTAGTGGAACATACAACTACACTGTTGACGTCAAGAAGAACAACTGTTCTACAAACCTCACTGGTGAGTACACAAAGGAGGGCTCTTGTAGCTGCCTGTAAGTTAAGTGATGAATGTATTTTCTTTTTAATTTCTTATTATTATTCATTTTATTTTTATTTTTCTGCTTTTTATTTTTTGTCTTGCTTTGTTTTGCTGTGTGACAGGCCTAGTTTTTGTATCTGTGTATCAAATATATTTTGTGTTTCTTTAATAGGAATTGAGCTGCAATGCCCTCCAGCAGTGGAAGCCCACCCTGGTGACAACGTGACTCTACCATGTTCAACAAAGTCCCAAATGGATGGCTGCAAAGCCCTGACTGTGGATTGGTTGTATTATGATGCAGTTAATAAGACATATGTAGATGTGTTGTTCCGTGAGAGAAAAGTAGACTGTCAGGACGAGAGGTTCAAAGGGAACACGGTTCTTTTGCACAAAGAACTGTGGAACTTCTCCCTTCAGATGACAGTAGATTCTTCTCATAGTGGAACATACTACTGCACCGTTTACAATGGAATCGAGAAGAGCAACTGTTCTACAACCCTCACTGGTGAGTACACAAAGGTTCATATTATTTTACTAAAAGCGTTTGACAAACTGCTTCAACTGAGGCTGTTGCACACCGTTAAACAGCAGTTCTCCGTTCACCCCGATGGTGCAAACACACAAACACCACGCTGTACATACTCTCACCTCAAAGAGGTCGCCATTGAGGGAACAAAGAGGGATCTTGTAGCTGCCTTTAAGTGCAGTGATGAATGGATTTTATTTTTAATTTTCATGTTTTGCTGTGTGGCAGGCCTAGTGTTTGGATCTGTGTGTGGGGTTGGTATGTTTGGACGAATAAACATTTAAATTAAAAAATAATAAAATAAAATAAAGACCACAGACACACTTCTACGATATAAAAGAAAACACTTCAGCTGGATGTGATTAATGCCTGATTGTTGTTTTTCATTTCTTCACAGTTCGTGAACCAGACGCAGAGAAGCGAGGTAAGTGAAAGTCTAAAAGTAACTCGCTCCTCCACCGGACCCTCGGTGTCTTTTCGGTTATCCGGCTCAACGAACACCAACAAACGTGAACCTTTTAAACGGTCCTTTGGAGCCGGTTATCAACCTCTGTTTTCTCCATCTGGCTGTGAGTGCGTTCACATAAAGGGGCGGAGTTTACAGCGCTGTGACCAATCACAGACATGGACAGGTCTGCTGTCAGCAGAGCGGCGTGATTCACAGATCTATAATATTACACAAATATTAAGAGTTAAACACATAATTCAGGCTGAACGTCTTCATATTTGTGTAATATTTTCTAACGACCCACGTACGGAGAAGTGGAATGTGTTTGTTCCAGAGTTAGTGGAGCTTTGTCAGCAGCACCATTCTTCACTTGAAACGCTCCACACAACAACATGTGCTGCATGTATGTCGGTGGAATCATCTTAAAATGATACAGGGAGGAAAACCGGAAACGACCACAGTGTTTGAAGAGCTGCAAGCATCTACCTCCACGTACCGTCAGCGGGGCTCGAGTCGTCGTCGCTGCTGTTGCACGTGTTGTCGTTGCGTCCCCGCCTCTTTCCCAAAAGCGTGCGGGGACGGACTGCAGCGCTCTGAACAGCTGGAAGAGAACGTGGATGGATGAAGAGATTGGTATTGTATTACAAGTCTGCAGTAAAGCACTAACATCTACATCTCTCCGACATTCTTTCAGATAGTAATACAGGCGCCTTCTGGGGTACCATCTGCGGCGGCGGCGGCGGCATCATCATCATCGCTGTCATCATCATCGGCATCATCTTCTACATCAAAAGTAAGTCATATATTACTCAACTTTGATATTATTGATCCTAAACCTGGTAACCTTCCTGTGAAAGAGACTCTGCACCACGTTGCATGAAGGGACCGAGGCCTCAGAAAGGCTGCTGAGTAACAACTTAAAGAACACATTCATCAATCAGAGCGTCCACTGAAGAACAGAACTTCTGAAGCACGCAGTGTGTTTTGAATCGACGGACGATTCTCTGCAGACGGAGGCCGAGAAACAACCGTTTGCAGCTTGCAGCTCTCCCTCTCTGCGGCGCTGTGCTTTACTCTCGTGCAGGGGTCTTCAACATTTTTCAGGCCAAGGACCCCCAAACTGATAGAGAGGTGGAGCAGGGACCCCCTGTTTTATATTAAACTGGGCCTAGTGCCATGTGTAAACATACCTCTTTATTGTGCATTCAATACTAAGCTATTCAAATAATACACAGGTTCATATATTCATGTTTTTATGAATGTGCCACTTGCCACTGCCATTTATAAACACACCTTGTCAGCTGATACCAATGTCAATATCAACATTGTCTGTTAATTGCATGCTAATCATCATACAAGCTATTCAAACCTATTAGTGCCACTACCATGCATAAACATACCTGTTATCTTGCATACAATACTGAACTATTAAAATAATGGACACATTCATGTTTGGAAAAAAAATAAAAAATAAAAAATTAAATAAATATTCCAATCAACCAAAAGTTTCGCGGACCCACTGCAGTACCTCTGCGGACCCCCTAGCGGACTCCCTGTTGAAGACCTACGGCTCTAAAATATATATAAATATATACAAATATATATGTAGTTTTCTTTTTCTGCTATTTTCCGATGGGCTAATGAAGTTTAAACAGAGAAGAAAAAACAACGGGGGATAAGCCTGTTTCAATGAATTCTCTGACGTCAACCAATAACTGACTGGTGTGGTCAGCAAACACAACACCTCCTGCATCACAGAAGAATTCATCTGCATATTCACCATTTGCTCTCACATTATATGTCCTGTAAATTATATATTTCGAATGAGACAGAGGAATGTGGTTGGGCAAATGATGTACTCCACAGATGGACCCGAAATCTGCCCAGATTCAAAGTTTAAGAATACATTTTAAAATAGGACTGATGTCTGATAATGACAGTTTTCTTTGAATTTTTGCTGGGATTTTATGCAGCAGCAGCAGCGTCTCCTCCTCCTCCTCCTCCTCCTCCTCCTCCTCCAGGAGTGGAGCTGCAGGAGAAACAGCCCATGTTGTCGCTGGAGGGAAGGGGGGCACAGGAGAACCAGGACCAGGACTGAGAGGGGCAGACTGTCAGACCTGCTGCAGTAACATGAGAGGTTTTCTAAAGAGACTCTGGTGCTCAGAGACACTACCACTTTGGTCCACAGGGGGCGACATAATCATCACTAAATTAAACTAAAAATGATCCTCCACTCCCTCAACACAGGTGGGAGTCATCATTTAAAGTCTTTCTACATGAACCTACTTGGCAATAAGCCGGATTAGCCGCCGGCCCAGTTCTAGACATTTTGAGAGCCGTTTAGAGGCAACTGAGATCTCCTATAATGCCTCTTCCACGAATCATGTTGTCGTGTGGCATTAAAAAAAAGAAGAAAAGTTGCAATTTGTGTGTAAGAATATGAATGTATGCTTTTAATTTCCATATTAACTGACATTGTAACTTTTTTGCTCTGTTTAAAGTGTTTTCGTTGCACTATCAAGAACTTTATATCTGTTTTTGAGAAGCACTAAAAATCTTTTTTACTATTATTATGCAACCTTTTGATTTACTCAGTTTGATTCAATTTCAAATCGAGGAAGAGATTTGTAAGCTGTGAAACACCGGAAGAGGCTAAAATACTGAAACTGAGATCATTGGTTGTTATTTAAAAAGAAAAAAAACATTTTTTTATTCATTCATTTTTTATTTTTTTATTTTTCAAAAAAAATTGTACCCAACATTTCCTCCCTCATTAAATGATAAGACCTTTGACCTTAAACACATCTCTGGGTCCTAAAAGTCAATTTACCAAAACCTTGAACTGCTCTGCACTGATAACAGCTCTATCTGCCTTTCTAGAGGCAGATAGATTTTCCTTCTTAAAATAAAACAAGTGATTTGAACTTTTCTCATCTACTTTTATTTCACAAAAAAACAAAAACATTTATATCCCATAAACAGTGGAAGTAATATGCAAATGTGGCTGCTTATCAATAAAGCTCATTGTTTTCAGACGACATCAGAAACACTCAAAAGATCAAACAGAAAAGTAAAGATGGAGAGTTTGTGCTCGAGACATAACTTGAAAAGGAATTTGATTTAATTGTAAGGCTTGTAACTCATAATGTAATAGTTGTGTATGTATTTAAATTTAACAAAAGTTTTCTGCATAATTTAGTTATGACACTATGAGGAAATTATAATATTATAAACTTAACTAAAATGTTTGAATAATTGTAAGAAATTCAGCGCAAAGTGTCATCATTTGCAAACAAAAGTAGCATTCTTCTGCAAGAGGTAGATTTACTATTAACCGGTGTTTATTCTGTAATATTTTACAAGCAGATACGCAACACAACAACCTGAATGCAAGAACACACAGAAACATAACAACTTGGTGAATATTGTACAACTGAAGGGCCCATTCATCGGCTTATTGGCCAATAAGCTGCCTGGTGCAGAAAACCCAAAGAATGAAGGCACGCGTTGTGATTCGACAAATGTCCTTTGAATAGTCCCAAATAAATGTCCCTTCAGTTGTACAATACTCACTAAGCTCGAGTTTCAGAGTTGTTATGAATGTTCTTGCATTCAGGTTGTTTGTGTCGTGTTTCTGGTTTTAAAATGGAGCAAAGTAAACATGCCTCTCTTCATGTATTTAGTGTAGCGTGAGAAGGGTTCACATACAAAAAAAGGGAAATGCCTTTTTTTTCAATTGAAAATTATTACACTGAGTGCAGAATTTATTAAATTTTTTTAGTTGGTTTATATTTGTAATTTTTCTCTCATGATGTAATAACTACACTCAGTGCAAAGCTCATTACATTATGCGCTCGTGGTTTTCTTAAATTATGGGCACATTATATTTAAATTATGACATTGTGTTATTCAATTTGACAGTGAAAGCTTATTACAGCATCTCTTTTCTGAACTTGAACGTGTAGTAATTAGGAATAAGGTATACAATATTAAATGTATATTCAATGCTATTTTAGGATGGATTGTACTTTAAAAATATAAATAGTTAATTTGATCGGACGTTGTGCAGCTCATTTGGGGGAAGTACACTGTCTTGCAGTACATTCATATTGTTTGAAACTCACAGTATGTAGTAATAATAGTAAAATACTTTGAAAGATTGCATGTACATTTCTTCATGCCCAGACATGAGGTCATACGATGTGATGAACTTTCCGTATTTTCCAGGAGACACTGGATTTACTTCATCCAACTATTTTCTACAACTTTTCCTGAATTTGTCTGGAACGGTGATCCATCACCATTTTCTTCATTTCTTTGGCTGATTTAAGATCCGCTTCAGTGAGCAATTCTGCGGGGTCACCCTTTGGATCAGTTTTGTTTCTGTGAAAGAGTTTATAGTTATTAGAGAATACAAGGAAGCGGGACAGATTTGAACCTTGCTGGCTTGGTGGTTGAGGTTTCAGGCTTACTACTTAATCAGCACAACTTTGACCAATACTCAAAGTAAAATCATAAAACAGTACTTACGTACATGTAAACATGTTTACCAATGTTTATGTTTTATTGCTTAATGACATTGAATCAAAGTAGATTCAATGTGGCTTTTCTTTTGACACTGATTAACAGAAAATTTGCCTTTAATGTCAAAGTGAAAACAAATTTCTCGTGAAAAATTGGCTCAAATTCCAACACTTCCCATAATGCAACTCAATGATTATTTCATTATACGCCATTGTGTTCTTGATGTTAACTTCTTTCAAACTCATTGACCAAAAGCAGCTTTTGAGTGAACACTGACAGTTTGTCATGCAGGCTTCCTGTTATATATTTTAAGTCTGAAGTCCGAGATAGCAAACAGCTCTGGACAGAAACAGCACATTCTGGCCTGCAGCTATGTCACATATTTCATTGGTACTTTCTTTTTGTGGGTTTTGTTTATCTGGGTAGTATAGACTTACGTTTTGAGGTGTTTTTCAATGGCCTTTCGCTCGTACATCATTCCGTATTTTGTTCTCACTGGATCAACAAACATCTTGTTGGTGAGTGGGCAGATTAGATGTTGGGGCACAAGCTGTTTCTCAGGATCCACCAATTTCTTTCAAATGAGAAACACAGACAGAAACATGTCAAATTAAAATGTACCAAAAGTGCGATAGTGCATTCATTAACCAGGTGATATATAACCCATAACAACAGCCCTTTATGAAGCTGATCCGATCACAGAGCCATGATCTGGTAACCCTGTTTGTTTTTTTACAAAATGATGTTCCAATACAACTAAACTGCAACCTCAATTATATTTTGAGGGAAACGTATTTCCTCTTGGATTAAGGTCAGTTGCAAACACATGGTTAACGTGAATTGAAACAAAACCACATCAAAACTACTTGGTTAGGTTTAGTAAAATAATCATGTGCTGGCTTAGAATGAGAATGTTTGTTACAATATTTAAGTTACTTAAAATTAAAATAAGTCAATGTTGACTTTTGGTTTCACATAGTACATGAACAGTGGCCTCCTGGGTAAAAGTAAGTTGTTTGTTTGACCCACCCAACCCATCCCAACTCAACCCATCCCATCCCAACCCATCCCATCCCATCACAATCCAACCCATCCATCCATCCCATCATAACCCATCCCAACCCATCCAAACCCATCATAACCCAACCCAACCCATCCCATCCCAACCCATCACATCCATCCCATCACATCCCAACCCAACCCATCCCATCCCATCCCAACCCAACCCATCCCATCATAACCCAACCCATCCCATCCCATCATAACCCATCCCAACCCATCCCATCCAGCCCAACCCATCCCAACCCATCCATCCCATCCCGACCCATCCATCCATCCCATCATAACCCATTCCCATCCCATCACAACCCAACCCATCATAACCCATCCCCATCCCAACCCATCCCATCATAAGCCAACCCATCCATCCCATCACAACCCAACCCATCCCATCATAACCCAACCCATCCCATCATAACCCAACCCATCCCATCATAACCCACCCCATCCCATCCATCCCAACCCAACCCATCATAACCCATCCCATCCATCCCATCATAACCCATCCCATCCCAACCCATCACAACCCATCCATCCCATCGTATCCTATCACAACACAACCCATTCATCCCAACCCATCCTAACCCATCCCAACCCATCCCTAAGTGGACTTCTGCAGACTTTCATTAGAAACCTATTTGTGATACGTTAAAAAAAAATCGTAAACCAGGAAAATATATATTTACCTCAAAACATAACTGACAATACAGATTAGAACATAACGTCTTAACTCATTCTACTATTAGAAAACACTTTCTGTATATAAAGGAGGTGGGCAAAATAATCACAGAATCAACTCCATTCAAACAGTCTAAACAAAGATTGTATTCATTGGTATTATATTGCCTTTCACTGACTTGTAATATATTGCCTACATACTGCAAGGCGAATGTATTAGATTGCTTTATAGTGTAAGACTTGACACCATAGTTCATTTACCTTCTCCATCTCATCCCGTGATTGCGCGGCGGTTTCCTCTGTATGTTTTTTGGCCTCCTGTTCGTACGTCTCACGGCTGGTCATGAATTCCTCAGCCAGAATGCTTCCCCAGAAAAACACACTCAAATGCTTAAGTTACCAAAGTACATGCAACTCATCTGCATGAAGGACAGGGCATTAACTTTGGCCCACTTCAGTGCTTTCAAAACCTGGACCCAGAACCGTCTGCTTCGGAGGAACCCTTTTCTTCTCTGTGAGACTAAAGGTTCCATTACGAACCCGTATCTTCTGAAGAACGCTTTTTGGAAGAAAGAGTTCCTCAAGGATTGTTTAAAGCATGGGTGTTAAAAGGGAACACCTACAATCCAAAAAGGGTTCTCAGTAGAACCCCCAAGGTGGGTTCTAGATAAAACCTTTGGAATATAAAAAGAGTTCTCTGTAAAAAGTCCTGGTGGGTTCTGGCTAAAACCCTTGGATTATAAAAGTGGCTGTGAATCAGTAGCCCCTTTCAATGGTTAAATTACCAAACATGGACAATAAGTGCCTCCTCGGTCTTGTAATAATGCCTACGTATGTCTAAAAACACATGTGTATTTACAGTATGGGTGTATCGTGAGAGTGCGGGAGCTTGAATCCAACCTGTCCAGTGGATCTTCAGGCTCTGGGATGATGAGCAGTCCATAAACAGCATTGAGGATGTCTCTCATTGTGATGTGGGCATTGTAGTTCCGGTCAAATATGTTGTGGCAGATGCGCCCCACACTGTTGATATTACAGTGGTACACCTTTGCTTTTGTTAAGAAAATGACACTGCAATTAAGGTACAAATATTGGCAATTATTTAAATTCAGGCCATGTTATAACGTTGAAGTAATGCTTTTGGAAACACCATCACAGAATCACTCCATGGGCCTCATTCACAAATGTTTCATTATTTTTCTATCTTGGATCAAAATGAACGAGATTAAGAAAATACAATTCATTGATCTGTCAAAATCATGATTAAATATGAACCGAATCGCTTGAATGTGGGAAGATATGAATTATTATTCCGTCTGCAATGATTTCATTGACATTAATCCATTAAAATAGTTGTTCTTGTGAAGATGTGCATTCATTTGGCAGGATACTCGTGTGACGAAGCGAACAAGTGGAGGCTTCACTGGGTAGTCGGAACCAAACTGGCAGAACAACTCAAAGGTTCCTTTCTCATAAGGTGTGTCAGGAGGTCCTTCCATGACAATCTTCCAGAATGCTGAAAAGTTTAGAAATAAGATTGAAAAATTGCCACGAGTTTGGCAACTTGCATGTCGCCATTTTGGATTATGGACGTCGCCATCTTGGCTTTTTTGCTACCAATGAATGGAAGTTTTCATATTTGGAAAGCAGATGAGTGACGTAGAGACGCCATATACGTCTCTGGTAGAGACCTGTCAATCACTGGATTGTGTTGGTTTGGTAAGAACAACAGCTTTCACACTCAGCAATTTCATGATTTGTAGGCGATACAAAGCTGACCTATGTGATACAAACATGCAACACCTCAAATATGATCAATATTATAACATTCCTGAGCATTGCTGGGAGCTGAAAATGTCCATAGATTATCCAGCAATCCATTGACATTCCAGTGTCAATATTTAGAATAGAATCCATGCCACTTACTGAAGTCAGATTCTGATGGGAAGATACTGAAGTATGGATGTGGGTCACAATGCAGGCTCCTCAACTCCTCCAGGATGCGTTTGTCCTTTTCCATCAACTGACCAACTTTGGCGTCCCGCATCTTATTTTTCAGAGCACTAGTGTGAAAGATTAGTAGCGCAAGATTATTTGTATGCCTCTGTCAAAAATACAGAATGAATAACTCATTCTAAGGTTTCTGGACTTGTTCTTCCATAACTACGTTATTGTTACCAGTATTTATTTAAAGTATGCACGCCATGATTATAAAATAATTACTTTATGTCATATTAATTGGAAAGTAATGTACAACTAGAAAAAGCATTTCCTGCTGAAAATGTGTTGGAATGCTGAAAGCTGAAATTAATTGTGAAAACATTGCAGAAAATTAAGAAATGGGAGACTATCTGTCTGAAAAATGTTGAAGCCCGAAAGCATTTAAACTGCACTGCTGAAAAACCTTCTAGTTGAAATGTCTAACTATGGTGTCTGTAGCTGAAAGTATGAGGAAGAAGAAGGCTTTGAAAGTTGAAGTATAACAGGATTTGAAGATTTTCTCCATAGAGATCCCATTCAAAAGAAAATTGCAAAAAGCTTCATTCAAAAAGTTTAAAGATTACAAAAATGAAAAGTCAAAGCACCCCCTCCTGAAAGAGCTGAACATTTTGATATTTGAACAATTTCTGTAGCTTAAACACATTTCAGAAGTAGTGATATTTGTAGTAATATAAGTTGTAGTTGAAGTAGAAGTATTATTAGTAGTAGAAGTATTAGTAGCAATAGAATAAGTAGTAGTAGTAGCAGTAGTGATATTTGTAATAGTAGTAGTAGAAGTCGTAGTTGTAGTAGAAGTATCATTAGTAGTAGAAGTATTCGTATTTAGAAGAAGTAGTAGCCTAGTATCAGTAGTAGTAGTAAGGCAAGTTTATTTGTATAGCTCATTTCAACAACAAGGTAATTCAAAGTGCTTCACATAAAACCATTAAAAGCATCAAAACATAAGACAAAAGAAAAGGAGATTTAAAAACAATTAAGAACATTCATTAAAACACAGTGTAAGACAGTTTCATAGTAAAATGCAGAAATGCAGGAAATTGATTAATATATTAATTGAATGTGGTTCAATTAAAGGCAGCAGCAAACAGAAAAGTCTTCAATCTTGATTTAAAGGAGCTGAGGGTCTCAGCAGACCTGCAGCTTTCTGGGACTTTGTTCCAGATATGTGGAGCAGAAACACTGAACGCTGCTTCTCCATGTTTAGTTCTGACTCTGGGAACAGAAAGTAGACCGGTCCCAGACGAGCTGAGGGGTCAGGATGGTTCATAAGGTAGCAGCAGATCAGAGATGTATTTTGGCCCTAAACCATTCAGTGCTTTGTAAACCAACAGCAGGATTTTAAAGTCAATTCTTTGTTGGACAGGAAGCCAGTGCAAAGACCTCAGAACTGGGGTGATGTGATCCACCCTCCTGGTCTTAGTGAGTCTTAGTCTTAGTAATACCTCCTGGTCTTAGTAATAGCTGTAGTAGTGGTCGTAGTATTTAATATCACAGTAGTAGTAATAGTAATAGTAATGGCAGTAGAAGATGTAGCAGTAGTAGTAGTACTAGTAGCAGTCGTACTTATAGCTGTAGTAGTATTACTACTTTTAGTAGCATGAATAGCAGTAGTAGTAGCAGTTGTCGTATAAGTAATAGTAGTAGTGGTAGTAATAATATTGATGGTAGCAGTAATAGCAGTAGCAGTAGTAGTAATAGTAGCAACAGCAAAAGTTATAGTAGAAGTAGTAGTAGCAGTAGTAGTAATACTATATTAGCAGCAGCAGTAGTAGTTAGAGCATTCATTTTTTTAACAAAAAAGCCAAATTTTGAGCTTGTTTAAATACAGTTAATCCATGGGGCTTTTATTTTGAAAGGGTGGGGCTGGGTGGGGGAGGGAGGGGGAGCGGAGACATAATCATAATGTTTGACACACAAACAGGTTATTAAATTACAGCCTTCATCACAAGCAGTTCAGTTAGAATTCACTCTCTGGGGCTTTTATTTTGAAATGGGGTGTGGGGTGTGGGGGAGAAGGGGAGAGAAGACAGAATCATAATGTTAGATAAACACAAACCGGTTATTAAATGACAGGCTCATCACAAGCATTTGTAGGAAATTTGAGCGTAGAACTGTCTGTCAGTAGATATAATAAAAGTGTTTCATAATTCATAATTAAGAAATCATATTTAGGCATAATCATAAGTGTTTTGGAAATGCATAATTAAAATAAGCATAAAGTGTGATAAGAGTAGTAGCTAAAAGTAAGTTAAAGACATGAAGTTTTTGCCAAAGTTGCAGGAGTTTAGTTTATATACTGTAAGATTATCATAGAGGGGTTAAGCAATACCTACTGACAGACAGTGAATGTGTAGTGAATTTAGGGAAAGAGATTAGAAAGAAGGCGTCTACAGAACAACACTCCTGGAACGTGGCCAATTGGAATTGGCATGGAAGGAAGGGGAGGTGTTTTTGAATGTGTGGGTGGGCATAGAAAGTGTTTTTTCTGCCTCTTTAGCGTGTGGTTCCCTGGGGACGGCTGTGTCCTGGGACCAGAGGTAGTTTTTTTCCAAAGGGGGTTAAATAGTGTAATATTTCATGCTGATAATGTACTCTACTGTAATACTGTAATGGCACGAAAATGATTAAATTCCTGTGAACTGTAAACCAGCTTTGGTGAAGTTTTTAGTCCGTGTGTCTGCAAAGCTAGCAGACACGTGGGCTGGCCTGCTCCACTTCCCTCGTGGGGACAATTTTTCCTCCACACATTTCAGTTAGGATTCATTCTGTGGGGCTTTTATTTTAAAATGGCTTGTGTGTGTGTGGGGGGGGGGGGGGGGGGGGGGTGGAGGAGGGGGGAAAGACCTCTAAAGATCCCTAAGACCTGAATGACTGTATGAGAGAGAGACACACAGAGGGAGAGAGAGAGAGACACACAGAGAGATAGAGGGAGAGAGAGAGACACAGAGAGAGAGAGAGAGACACACAGAGAGATAGAGGGAGAGAGAGAGAGACACAGAGAGAGAGGGAGAGAGCGAGAGAGACACACAGAGAGATAGAGGGAGAGGAGTGTATGTGCGCGTGTGTCTGCGAGTCTGTGTGTTTGTCAACATCACTAATTGGCTCAATCGCGAACACCTGTGTGCCTGAAGCCATTTGAAAATATTCTCCATAGAGATCCCATTGAAAATAAAAAGCTTAATCATTCAAAAAGTTTAAAGGTTAGAAATATGGAAAGTCATAGCAGACCTCTGGTGAAAGAGCTGAACATTTTAATAGTTGAACGGTTTCTGTAGCTTAAAAAACGAAGAAGAAGCGTTGCGACGAAACGGGGGGGACGGAAGAAATAGTGGAACTAGAAAAAGCATTTCCTGCTGAAAATGCGTTGGAATGCTGAAAACTGAAATTAATCACAAAAACATTGCTGAAAATAGATATCCAATTCAAAAACAAATTGCAAAAAGCTTAATTCAAAAAGTTTAAAGATTACAAATATGAAAAGTCACATCACACCTCTCCTGAAAGAGCTGAACATTTTGATATTTGAACAGTTTCTGTGGCTTAAAAAAATTCATCAGTGGTGATATTTGTAGTAGTATAAGTTGTAGTAGAAGTATTATTAGTAGAAGTATTAGTAGCATTAGAATAACTACTAGTAGTAGTATTAGTGATATTTGTAGTAGTAGTAGAAGTTGTAGTAGAAGCATTAGTAATTAGAAGAAGTAGTCGAAGATGTACTATCAGTAGTCATAGTAATAGCTGTAGTATTGGTCATAGTATTTAATATCACAGTAGTAGTAATAGTAATGGCAGTAGAAGATGTAGCAGTAGTAGTAGTACTAGTAGCAGTCGTACTAATAGCTGTAGTAGTATTACTACTTTTAGTAGAATGAATAGCAGTAGTAGTAGTAGTAATAGTAATAGTAATGGCAGTAGAAGATGTAGCAGTAGTAGTAGTACTAGTAGCAGTCGTACTAATAGCTGTAGTAGTATTACTACTTTTAGTAGCATGAATAGCAGTAGTAGTAGCAGTTGTCGTATAAGTAATAGTAGTAGTGGTAGTAATAGCAGTAGTGGTAGTAATAATATTGATGGTAGCAGTAATAGCAATAGCAGTAGTAGTAATAGTAGCAACAGCAAAAGTTATAGTAGAAGTAGTAGTAGCAGTAGTAGTAATACTATATTAGCAGCAGCAGTAGTAGTTAGAGCATTCATTTTTTTAAACAAAAAAGCCTCATTTTGAGCTTGTTTAAATACAGTTAATCCATGGGGCTTTTATTTTGAAAGGGTGGGGCTGGGTGGGGGAGGGAGGGGGAGAGGAGACATAATCATAATGTTTGACACACAAACAGGTTATTAAATTACAGGCTTCATCACAAGCAGTTCAGTTAGAATTCACTCTCTGGGGCTTTTATTTTGAAATGGGGTGTGTGTGTGTGGGGGGGGGGTGGAGGAGGGGGGAAAGACCTCTAAAGATCCCTAAGACCTGAATGACTGTATGAGAGAGAGACACACAGAGGGAGAGGAGTGTATGTGCGCGTGTGTCTGTGGGTCTGTGTGTTTATCACTAATTGGCTCAATCGCGAACACCTGTGTGCCTGAAGCCATTTGAAAATATTCTCCATAGAGATCCCATTGAAAATAAAAAGCTTAATCATTCAAAAAGTTTAAAGGTTAGAAATATGAAAAGTGAGGCAGAGAGAGAGAGGCTCTGATATCTCTGGCAAACTTTCTCATTTGGAGATTGTACTATGTTTTATCTTTTACAGCTTACATGACTATTGTCCTGCTCTGCCATGTCTTTCCTCGTCTCTCCCTCTTGTGTCGCGGTGTGTGTAAATGTCACTCGAATCAGGAAACTTATCAGAATCCTCATATCTGATTGGCCGAGCTGCAACACGTAACAGCTGCAACAAATCATGTCTCCAAGACCTGAATAACTGTATATGAGAGAGAGAGAGAGAGAGAGAGAGAGAGAGAGAGAGAGAGGAGTGTATGTGCGCGTGTGTCTGTGAGTCTGTGTGTTTATAAATATCACTAATTGGCTCAATCGCGAACACCTGTGTGCCTGAAACCATTTGAAAATATTCTCCATAGAGATCCCATTGAAAATAAAAAGCTTAATAATTCAAAAAGTTTAAAGGTTAGAAATATGAAAAGTCATAGCAGACCTCTGGTGAAAGAGCTGAACATTTTAATAGTTGAACAGTTTCTGTAGCTTAAAAAATGAAGGACAAGAAGAGGGCCGACGGAAGAAATAGAAGAAGTTGAATAAAGATTCGAAGAACAATAGTTGGAATGCTTAACAGCATTCCAACAATAAAGAAACAGGATAACAAAAGTTGGAATGCTTAACAGCATTCCAACAATGAACATCATGCTGTATTGAAGAAGACTTGAAACTAGAGATTGATACCATAAACTCATGTTTACAATGTTTACTGAGGTAATAAATCAAGAGAGAAGTAGAGTAATTTTCTATAGACTTCTATACAATCAGAGGAGTCGTCCCCTGGTGGACACTAGAGAGAATGCAGCTTTAAGTCATGAAGCATCGGCTTCACTTTTCAGAATCGGAGGTTGCCATCTGAGCTGAATACAAAGCATGAGCTTTCTTAACACACTGCCCACAACCTTTGTACTCACCACCTTGAAAACACTTAAGGAAGCAACATTAAAATAGTCTCCATCTCTTACCTCTCTGTCACTATCACTTTACTGTTCATCTGGCTTGGCAAGACAGCCTCTGGAAACTCATCATACCCATGAAGAGCAGCAATCACGGTTAAGAGAGCCTGTAAAATACCAAGTGGAAATGAACACGCACATAATTACAATGTGCGGCTGATGCCTGTTTAAAACTCATTCATTTTAAAACTCATTCCTGCGGTCGTGTCTCATTCTCAGAGCACTTCAAACAGAATAACTAGTGCACTAACTGTAGTGATGGAAGACGGGTCAGCCTTTTTCTTGGGTTTCCTCATCTCCAAAGAGAGAACAGTCTCGATCTCAAAGAGCTTCAGACCGTCTTTGCTCGTCTCCGGTTTGAAACAGCAACCCCCTGCAGCAATATAGATGAATTAAAAAATATGTAATATTTAAACTCTTACAAAGCACACTGTGAAACCACAGCCTCCATTAACATGACAAGTCAAAGGCTAATATTGAATCAACCTATGACAATAACTGATAATATGAATATTAAATAACAAGTAATGTGTCATAATGACGGCCATTTTAACATACAAGGACATCCTCTCTTGTGGGAGCATTGTGCAGTCGTGGTTCTTTTTGAGTCTCTGGTTATCACTTCAACGGACATTACAATTAAACAACGCAAGAGGACAAATTAACACGAGTGTGTAGTTTAGATTAACAGACTGGCAGATGGACATAGTAGCCTCATATATCTTTTGATCTTTGAGTGGAGGGACATGCTTTTATCAAACTAATTACCTGCCGAGGCTGATATGGTCGAGAAAAAATGATTGACCAGCAGTTTCTTGTCAAGTAAAATACAAGGGGGACATTGAAAACACTTATTTCCAACATGATCCCGAGATGTTAGACAAAGAAAACAAAAGAAAACACAAGACATTCAACATAAAAACGTAAGAAAAACATGTCACCACTATTCAATAAAAATAAAAATAACTCATAACAAAAAACAGTGCCCTGACAACCCTGACTTTCAGAAGACAATTTCATATTCTGAGACTAGATTTGTCTGTTCCACGCTGCGGCACCAGTGTAATAAAACCTTCTGGCTACATTATTCACTGGAGGCACTTTACGTGAAGGTACACTGGTATTACAGTTATGAGTTATGAGTATGAACCATTGTTATCTGAGAACATAAATACTGAGGAACATGCCAATTGATAACATTCTACATATGGAACCTGGTCCAAATGAAAAACTCATTAGATAATAGAAGGTACTAAGGGTACCTGTCCATTGAGGTTTTCATACTGTACCTGTTGCATTGCTGATTCCACGCAGAATATTGTTCTCCACTTTTCCGAGAAGAATTGAATCCACGATGATGTTTGATTTTATCAGGTTGGCAACAACAACATCTGGCTTGTTTGAGGATCTGCACAAATAATTGGTTCTTAACAAATATAACATAATTTGTGTTTCTTTTCATATTACAGAGCAACATAGCATTATGATAATAGACAACAAACTATATGACCACAGCTTCCTCGTTTGACAATATGCATCCGTAGCCCCTAACACTAACCATCACAACCAAATGCATAAACTGGACCCAATCCTAAATCTAAGTTTATCGTTAAAACTAAGTCATAACTTTTATTCAGACTTCAGACTTGACTTGAGACTTATCGGTCTTGACTTCAGACTTGTCACTCTTGAATTGAGACTTAATTCCAAAGACTTGACTTATTTGTGACTTAGAAAACAATGACTTCGTCCCACCTCTGCATTATAGTCACCCGTCAAATTAGCAATGGTATCATACGAAGGTAGCATAGAGAAGGAAAATTACCCAACGTCGTTTCCATCTGTGAGACAGAGAATGCGAAGTTTGCAGTCTGGAAACTCCTTGACTTTTTCCAACTCAAGCATTGCATGCTGTAGGGCATCATAAAGTTGAGTGCGTCCATTGGCCTGAAGGGTATGCACGTGTTCCTAGAAAAGTAAAAAAAAAAAAAAAAACTGTCTATTTAGCTTTATTAGCTCATTGTTTCATGGGTCAGGAGCCCATGATAGAATAGATAACTTGACATACTTGAACTAAACAAGGATCTGGTACACTAAATCTTTATCAGGGTTTGTAATGTGTTATGTATTGCATGTACCTTGAACTTTTCGAGTGTTTCTGTAAATGTGTGGAGAGTTTCCACTGTAGAGTTAAACTTCACAAGGCCAATTACATGATGAAAATCATAAGCCATGGTCCGTGTTGCAAAGTTGTCAAAAAGCTCTTTAACAGCATGGATCTTCTCTATTTCCACATCTCCATAGCAGTTTTCTCTCATAGATGAGCTTGTATCGATCAGCACCTGATGAAAATAAAGTCAAGAAATTAATAAGTTGTTTTGTTTACTTTCTCATCCAGAAATGAAGCTCAGCTTGAAGCCTATACTGAGGGATCGTGAACAGACTTCAACAGACGAGAAAGGAATCTCTCATGCATGTTAGAGGGTGTCTCTCTGCCAGTGTCGAGGTCACAGGCTAAATTAGTTTTAGCCACAGTTTAGAGCTGCAGGGCTGCTGACTTAACATCTGTTGATGCATGGTATGCAGGCTCCAACGCACAGATCTGCTCAAAATGCCACTACATGTAAACAATGAGATAGGATCCAGATGACTTGACTTCGTACATTTCTTCTTGTACACACAAACATCTCAGAAATAACTCCTGCTTTCTTCAGTTAGCCCACTGGACGGCACATTGAGCCAGATGGTGTAGTTACTCATTAAAAGATTTGACATAGTACAGGATCAACATTACCAGTATAGCCTCTTTTGGAGTCCTGGTTGTGACAAATGAATAGTCCTCCCTATGGTCACCAGTTCTGCAGGAAAAGTTAAGAACGTTATCAAAAATATTCAGATAATTCTGACCATGTTCTTAATATATGGTCCATACTATGCATTGCTGTTGTATCTCTATTGCAGATTTAACGGCTGGAATTTGTCACTATAGGCATAAAATCTATTCTGATCTATTCTACAACTATATCTTATTCTATTGCGGGGCAAAAGGGAATGATGCCATAATAGAATAATAGAATTTGACTCTGTGCTTTATTGCCAATTTGACGAGAGAAGAGAAAGGCAGCCACTTTAAAATAATGCACATTCAAAGCCACAGTATTATAATTGTGCTAAAATCCGTTTAAAAAAATGACATCTTCATTTCAACTATAATGTTGTCTAGAATACAAAAAAAGTACTGACCTAGCTGCCAACACATCCACATCCACATCTTGGGTTTTGCCAGTCAGACAATCATAAACACTGATCATTGCAGGAACTATCTTATTTTTAGTCAAATAGACACCAAGGTTGTCTGCAAAAAACAAAAAAATTATTGTTACAGAACAGCAGGACCCTTAGAATAAGAAGCATGGAGAATTCTGTAGCTGACCAACATGTCAAGGGTATGAATGGTTCCTCTATTTTCCAGCTGAGAAACATTGCAAGTCTCATGGCTAGGCCAATGTGTCTCAAGCAGAGATGTAAGTTATAGTTAAACTCTATCTACTCCCTCTTCACTTGCCTCAGCAAACCATCCCTGGATCGTTAATAAGAGGTCCAGAAAGCCAGAGAGCTTTTTAACAAATCCTCCAAAAGGTCTAACGTGACTTCTTGATTTGTCTTTACTGGCTGCATCTGATCCAATTCAGAACATAATTCAAGATATCTACTGCAGTACCTTCCATTTATTACGCTCAGACACTCAGGTGCCTCAACATTATTAGTTAATACTGACACAGGTAAATGCAAATATTTATATGATGTGCACTGTTGTCTTGTCAGGTACCTTCACTCAGGAAAACTAGTTGTAGCACATCACTACCGAGGTCCTTCAAACGCAGCGGTGGAGACACACTGAGTTGAGGGAAAGCTTTCAGTTCTTCTGCCATGTCTCCAAAACTCTTCTGAGTATTCACGTGAAAGCTGTAATTCAATTATAGAGGCTATATGAGATGAATGCTGTGAGAACTAGATCAACACACAAGGAAAACAGCAATGTTTGACCATGTGAAATCACGTTATTTTATATATAAATATCCTCATTGGACTTGTATGTTTATAAGCCTTAGAAATAAGGGTTCCACAGGGGTTCTTCCTGAAGTGCTGAGGTTCTACCCAGAACCATTTCCATCTGAAGAACCCTATTTTGAAAAGAGTGTTCCCTAGAAGTGATTTGACTATGGGTTCCATTAAGAAAGAGTTCTTTAAGGATTGTTGAAAGCAGGGTTCCAATTCATGAGTCTTCCCACAACCCCAAAAAACTGATTGAGAATCAGTTTTTGTGGGTTGCGCTGCCCCACATGAGCCTTCATGGGCGTGGTCCAATGATCCAAGCATAACTTGTCAAAGTTGAACCAATGTTAGGATGATGGGTAATGTAGTCATTTGTTGTAAAACCAGTTTAAAATTCAGAAATTCTGGTTCAAGACTTCTCTGTGGACACTTGGTTTAGGCAGCAAGGATTCATCTTAATTTGATTGTATAATATAACTGAATTTGATGGCAGAATTGAAATCCACTGCATTACTGAAATAGTAAAGCTGTTGCAGAACTAGTTTCATGAAATCTCTGCCCCAAAAAATGTGATGGGGAACCATGGGTGTTGTGGATTGCGCTGGACAACATCAGCCCGGCCCTTGAAAGAGCTTCTCAAAGCCTAATATCGCTGGGTATGGTTAAGGTAAAACCAGGGTTAGGGTGTTGAAGGTTCAATGGGTAGTCGCCTAAATCTTCATGTCCAAAAACTGTGACTGTGAACCCCTGGGTGGGTTCCAGATGAAACCCTTAGACTAGAAAAGGGTTCTTGGTATAACTCTCTTTGGGAGTTCACGATGAAACCCTTGGGATATAGAACCCCCTGGGTGGGTTCCAGATGAAACAATTTGAAAATATAAAAAGGTTCTTGGTAGAACCCCAAGTGGGTTTCAGATAAAATCCTTGGAATATAAAGGGATCCTTTGCAGAACCCTCTGGGTGGGTGTAGATGAAACCCTTCTAATACACAGTAAAAGGGTTCTCAGTAGAATCCAATGGTTTGGTTCTCGTAAGCACCTTTAGAAGAAAACCAGTCACAGAGAGGGTTCTGGGTAGAACCATTCCACCATAGAAGGGTTCTCTATATAGAACCTCTCATAAGGGGTCCTGGGTGGAACCTTTATAAATCATTCTACCAAGAACCCTGAAGCTGAAGAACCCTATATTGTTCTAGTTAACATCTTTATTTTTAAGAGTGTACTACACTGCTCAAACGAAGAACAATCAAAGAATGTACACTATAGAAAACAAACTAAAAAATGTTATTAACAATAATTTAACATCTTAGTTGATCTAATCATAAAGAACAGTCTGTGTACTATATTTGGGAACCTGTTTGAACACAAATATGTGTATGTTTATTGTATCATCTTTTGTGGCAACTTTCATGAATATGATATTTGATAAAACATACTTCTGCCCAGTCACACTGTCATGAGATATCCAGAGATCATATGTTTTCATTGATGGATGAACGCTGAGCAAAATCTTCTCAATGTCAGTGGCTCTGTTTAGTGACGATTCTCTCAAAACCTCCTCAGGGCAGTTTGGAATCTTCTCGCCATCTTAACAAAGGACAACAGAAAGACAAAATATAAACACATAATCACACATAATCACCTCCTGACCAAGAACACGAGTGAGAAGAACAAAGACCTCTCAGAATAGGAAATTGTTCCTAAATAACCAAACATATCCTGAGATTTCTGCATGCAGCTGAAGCTAAATATTAAATTTGTCTGGAGGCTGATGGAAGCTTTGGTTGTCATCTGAACCACAAATTACCATCCCTTTGGAAAAGATTGATTTGCAGCGTATTTAGAGGCCAAATATGTTTGCATATTTCTAGCAACAACAACAGCATTCAGAAGAGAACCATCTACTCCAAAGCGACTGCACTATACCTTGGAGGTAAGCGAGCAGGATGTAACATTTGTGTGCTGCCTCTAGGGGGTGCGCAAGAGGATAAATGTAATGGTGGTCTGATGGTGCAGTCCTGTCTCCTAAAAATGACGTTCCCCCAAAACTAAAATGCATTCTCAATTACGTTTGACCAAAATGTATTTTCTCCCTGATTACGTTTGTGTTTGACGCATTACAAATACGTTTCTCATCAGCGTATCTTTGCCGTACTCTAGTCTTTATTATGTTTCTGTGATCTGCCTCGCCTCTACCCCGCCACCCACGAGTTGTTGCCCCGCGGCCTGTTCCGAGGGCTGACAGACCTGACGATCGGGTGCCTCGCGGCGGGGGCGGCTGGAGACCTCGCGTCCCGGCGCCAACGGGTGAGCGCCACCACTCGGAACCATAAAACCAAGTCCCGGATTTCACCCGGGGGATATTCTGGAGGTATTGTGACTCGTTGCTGGGGAGGTATGAGCCGAGAGTGGAGGGGTGTTATGGAGGTATATATTACAACTCTGTGTTGTTCCCGTGCGTGGAGGAGCGCATTTCTGCCAGAGACAGGCGGCGTGTTGTGGTAGTATTCTGACCGCGTAACAGGGAGAAGGAGAGGCGGTGGTGGAGAGGGAAACAAATGTTAAAGAAATGGTGGAATGTATGATTGGAGAGAGAGAAGCAAACACGCTGGACGTGATCCCGCGTCCAACAACAGTGTGTCGCCGCATCGATGCTTTGTCCGAAGACATCCTGGCTGCATTCGTCGGTCGCGTGAAGAAGAGTGAGTTTCACTCTCTGCGAGTAGACGAGTCTACAGATGTGGTTCATCTGGCCAATCTTCTGGTGAACGTCCGTTACCTTTTCGAAAGCACGCTGCAGGAAGTTGTTTTGTATTTTTTGTGTTTTTTATCTTGTAAACAAACACCACGCGCGAGCAAACTGTTCTCTCATTAGTCCGATTTTTATGCGGCTATAAAGGCTCTGTTGGGGAATTGGGGGTGCGTGAACCCGGTCGGGATGTAGAAGGGGGTGCGTGGCCTAAAACGTTTGGGAACCGCTGATCTAATGCATTGATGCGAACACATTTACACTACTTGCAATATTAAAGCTTGACCTCGGCAAAACATTTACAATGTCATACAATACAGTGTCATACAATGTATGACACTGGACCCACCAATCTCAGCAGTTAAGTTGGTGACTAAACTAGTTTTGCAATTGTAAAAACTACAAAAACAACAACCTGAATAACACCCATGATACATCAATATTTTGCAAATTGTGTTGGAAGGTTTACACATGCAAGGATATCAGACATTTTACTTTTACCTTTGATTTTCTGAAGCACAACTGCTCTTTCAAAGACACCTGGTATTCCAGTTACAGTGACTGGATCACAGAAACGGCTGCCTTCTGCAGACATCAGAGAAAAAGGTGCGTAGTTCTCATGTTCTGATGTCTCTTTCTGTGAAAGCAATTAGAGAGGTGGGTAATGTAAGTCATTTGCAGCATATCATTTCTAGTTAATGACAACATCCATGAAAACCCCAGATTAATGTATTTCAAAGGCAATGCAACAAAACAGGACCTTTTTATCTGATAGCGATCAATCTTAGAAGTTTGGAGCGTTCTCTACGAGTGTTTCTACAAACAATCTTAAACTTCTATCCTCCTTTCCCAAAGCAGTAGGTGCAATGTGCGATCTGGCCAGAGCTTTAGTTTAGAACATTAAAAACAAGAATTAGCATTACCAACAGAATATGAAGAGGTTACACTGTTGACGTTATGTGTTGTGTTGTGTTGCAGAGATATCTACTGAAATGAGCATGCTAACCAGCTAGTTCTTGCCAACTTGTCTTTCGAAATACTTACCCTCACCCTATAGCCTAGATTGCAGTGAGTTTACTTACAAGCCTAACCTTCATTTCAATGATGGACCATTGCAGTGTTGAGGTGGGTCCAGATCTAGAGGGGTCCTTGCCCCCACAGACTCTTGTTGGCACACAACTGCTCTATGAATTATGGGGTATTGAGTTTGTACTTTAAAACAATTCAGTTAACTACAATCACTGCCTTGCAGTTCTATGCCTCGCCAAGCAGTCAAGTTGCAGTTTACAACCATGTCTGTCCAAAATGTCATCACTTCATAATTTTATACGATAAGAAATTTGTGTGAAATTGTCATAATTAAAATATGAATTCTTGAGTTCTTTGACCATCAAATTCTAATGAGTTCATCCTCAAATCCAGGTGGACATTTGTGCGAAATGTGTTCGAGGCATTTCTGACAGAGAATGGGGAAGACAGAAAACCAAAAACAAGTTCATATGAAGTTGGGGTGGGTTAGGGTTAGTGACTGATTTTAACGTTCACGGTCAAAAGAGTCCTTTGTGAATTGCTGCCTCCAAGCCAATGAGGAAATACCTTTGCTTCTGACTGGAGATATGCCCAGCAGTATGTTGAGTACTCAAAGACATCAAGGTCCTCAATGATCTTTTCTCCATGTTTTGTTTCAAGCTGTGGTAAAAGTTCTCTAAAGAGCACGTACAAGCCTTCAACCACTGCGATCTACGGAAAAGAAAAAAACATATCGTTACCCAAGGAGGAAAATAACATGCTTTCTACGACAAATAGTGAAACCAAATGAATGATGCTTTAACTTAAGATCAAATAAAAATATGCCTATATATATATATATTGCATATAATTAGCGCTCACTTCAAAAAGGTCAATGCGAAAGGTAATAAAAGGAATATTACACCATCTAATACAGGGGTCTTCAACTAAAATTCCAAAAGGTCCAGATTGAGAAAATCTCCTCGGGCAAAGGTCCGGAACATGACAATAATATTTAACCCGCACTATTTAGTGCCATATATATATATATATATGGCACATTATAGTAACAACGTCTCTGTGTAGTCAACAACTGTCAAATCAAATAAAGAAAGTACACATCAATTATATTTTAACAAATTATTACTCTCACTCTTCAAATTTAACTGGATGGATTATAAATAATAGATAAATGTTCTTCTCATTTCAAGTAAAATGTCTGGATTAAAGAATAACTGACATAACAGAAAGCTTTTGAAGAATCTTAAAATAAAGTAATTCATTTTAGAAAAATTTATTTCACTGAATTGTCCTGCAGCTTTAAATTCAGTTCATTCATGTGTGAAGTGATGTCAATCAAAAAGCCACAATATTATATTTTTGTCATCTAAAAAGATAAATCAGTGAGCATGGACTTTATGTGGTTATTAACACTTGTTTCAGCTCTATCCTCTCTGTTAACATCGTCATTGGACAGTGAACTCATGTGTCAGGACTCTGATCATATTGGGCTCTCAGGTTTATTCTCTGTCTTCATTTAGATGTGAGTGGGTACGTTTGTTCAAAGGAGTTGTGCTTTGCCTCGTAGTGCACTTCATTTGCCTCTTTTATCAATAGTTACGGTTTCTGAACATATGACACACTGCCTGTGGGAAAAATTAACAGAGAAGAGTCTGTTCATTCGTGTTTATAAATTATATTCTCTCTGAACACGTTTCTCTTTTTGGAGAACTGGTATATTTATCTATACTAGTAATAAATAAAACATCAGTACGGTTCCCTTTTTTACCAGCTTGTTCCTGCCCAGCTTTTTGAACACTTAACAAATGGCATTAATATTAGTATTAGCCAACAGCAAGATATTAATGAAAACTACAAGGTGCCATGATTGCCGCTGACTCTGCTGGCATCTGTCTGACTGTCTGTGGGAGTGGGTGGATAAACAATGCTTCATTTACTTGCATAGTGAGTTTGATATTTTCACTTCATATTTTATCTTAATTCATGGAATAATAATTTTTCCTCAACTAAAAATAATTAGCTCAAGATCCACCCTCAGGCTCCACCAGCATGGAGCTATTTTGCATGAATTGTGTTTCATTTAGTGCACGTTTGTGTGCATTGTGACCTCATGATCATATAGGCTTGTTGTTAACTAGGCTAAGGCTCCTCGTGTTAGCTGTCTATGGTGAGCTTGGGGGTGTTCATGTTTATAATCACATGTGCTGACCCGTCGTTCTTTGAACTCTTTAAAGGTTCGGGGTGTCTGTCTGAAAGGTGCTTTGCGTGTTAGACGTGTTGCCTCACTTGGTCTGTGGCTTTGAAACACGTTTCACAGACGGGTCTCTGTAGGTCAGTGGGCTTTCCTTCACTGTCTGCAATATAGCCAAAGTACTTCCAGATGATACTTCTAGCATCTTGTTTTCCAACAACCCGAGGGCAGTCGGTAAAAGCTCGTGCATGTCTCCCCTGTGATCACTCTCTGTGAGTGCGCACGCTACCTGTTGCTGTGAGCGCGCTGGGCAGCCCCGCCCCCTTGCATGCCTGCAGGCAGCGTGACAGGGAGCGGAGCAGCGAGTGCGCTCTGATCGCGCTATTTTAATAAAGTATCGATACTAAAAATATGCAAAATCGTATTGTTTTAAACGTACAGGTACCGCGGTACCTTTTTAGTATCGATACGCCGTGCAACCCTACCGGTTAAAGTACAAACTCGCTGCCTAATATATGTGTGATTCCGAAATATCGATTTCAGGTCCTGGGTCCGGATGCAACTGTGTCTGGGTCCGGATCCGGACCGCGGTCTGCCAGTTAGAGACCCCTGATCTAATATGTAGTATACTAACCTTCTGATTCCTGGATATGATCTCATTCCTACAGAATAGCTGGTGCAAACTTTGGGCCAGTGGGTGGCATCCAGTCAGTTTTCGTATGTATCCAATCAAATCCTTGAGTCGACCTCCAAGACCCTTGTATTTCTAGAGTAGAGAATGTCAACACAATTACAAACTACATTCTGCACTTGGTTGTTTTTAATACAGCAAAGATAACTAGCAATTAAAAACTGGCTTCCAAATAATTAAAGAAAACACACGAGACTCTGCTGAGAGGTTAGGCATGATTAGAAAGAGCAAAACAATACCAATATGTGAAGGGTTCATTAATGCTGTAAACAAAAGAAAAATCAATTCATCAGACTTCGAACAATATATGAAACTCTGCTTACCATGATGTAAAGGGAAGACAAGAAGACACTTAATCCTTTCGGGGTTTGTTGCACTGAGGGCTCAACATCGTTTATGAATAACACTCTGTGGTTTAGAGCATCCTCAGGAAACGTGGACAGTGAGAAGTACACTGTTGACCCCTTTGAGATTCCACAATTTTCCAATGTGTTGCCACTGCCGTGTTCATCTCTGGACAGATTAGGCCTGATAAGCACATCAGAATCAGTATCAGCAATTATCAAAAGCCATACTATCCAAGAACTATAATAATAACTGAGAATTACTTGTAATGAAGAACATTTCCTGGGATCCCACTTTCATAAGCAAGCTTGTTCTTCAAATTAGCTATCGTGTCCCTTTCCAAATCCACCGTCACCTCAAAGTCCCCCTGCAAATATTAGAAAAGGGAGAGAAAATGATTGGGAATTCAGCCAAAATTCTATCAAAGATGAATTCATAGGTTCCCAGGCTGCTAAGGATAAGGATCTTTATTGTCATCGTAAAAACATAAAACAAAATTATATATATAAATACATAAATGGGTTCCCTGGGTCTTAAACTCCATAGGTCCTTAGTTTCCAGGGTCCTTAGTTCCCCCTAAAGCATACTTAAACTCACCTTCAGCATGACGTGGCATCGAACTGTATCCGTTCCGTTAGTTTCAGTTACATGTTGCGTGGACATTTGAGGAGCTGCTCTCAGGTTCTCTTTTGGTGTGAATATGGCGTAGATTACGTCTCCATTTTCAATGTGTCTATCTTTTAAAGACCCTGTAGGTGAGTAAAATCAAAATAATCACTTTACATATTATGTAGCAATACAGAAAAAGGCTTGCTGAGCTGGAGGTGGATTATAGAGATGGCATACGTTATTATTTGTAGAACAATTTGACAATCTTGCTGCAGTCTACAAGTCGCTTTTATACCAAAGGCTGATCTGTGGGGTACAGACGGCCACTGCTTCTGTTTGATCAAATTCTACATATTGTGGTTCAACAATAAAAAAAAGGCATATTTCAACATTGTATTTATAAAGCGTAAATAATTCTTCATGTACCGATATACAGCTTAACACTTAATTCTAAGCACAAAACGTACCAAAACAATGAAAAGTCAAATATATATTATTTGCATGACGGCCTCATAACCTCTCAAAAGCCCTAAACCGTGGCGCATAATCACACTGAATACTGTCCTGTTATGTATTTTAGACTCCAGCTTACATGTGTTGAAGAAAGGATCATCCGTCAAAGGCATTCCATCCACTGTGTAGAGACAGACCCCTTTGGATGGATCAACACTTTCAAGGTGACAAATCCTCAACATCAGATCTTCAACTGTGTTTTGTGCACGATCCATATCTGAAAATAAAAAATGACCCTGGGTAAAGTATAAAACGGCCGGTGGGTGTAATAAATTCACACAATAATTAATGACATACATAGATCACATTGATTTCCTGCCAGTAATCCAAGGTGACACTGAAAGTGACTACAGTGCAATTTGGCACTAACCCTTGATGACAGAGAGATGATGAAGGCATTTGCACAACAAGTGCTTATTTTTTTACCAACATTTTGGCATTTTTCTAATTAAATACAACCTCACACTGTCAGTCAAGTTTAAACACTCCGAAACTTTCATCCGTCATTAAAGTAATGTATTAATGTAACGTAAAGTAATGTAACATTTTTTATCGATATGGAAAATACGTGTGTAAAGGGCTTAGAGTCATACTAGCGGCTCTGTCAGCTAACATCAGCACGCTAACATGCTCAGAATGAAGTGCTATGCTTACCACTCATGGTTTAGCATGTTAGCGTGCTAATTATCCATTTACACACAGCACAGCTGATGCTGGGGGTGTCATTACTTTTACAGGTATTTGGTCATAAATCAAAGTATTTGACACAAATAATATTCTTTTTATGATGATGGAAATGCATGAAAAAGATATGTGATAACGAAAATGATCACAATTCATCCCAAAGGGGACATGAATGTGTGAACCAAATTTTTATGGCAATCCATCCCATTCAGATTTTACTGTCTATGTCTAGAGAATCTGAGAGATGGTACTAGTACAATAACCTAAATAAAATGCACAGCCTTTTGAGTCAATGACTGAAACCAAAGATGTTTAAGAATTCCGTTGGAATTTTTTTACACGTGGTTCACCCTCCCATTGTTCCTTTCCCCTGCAGCAGCAGCAGCAGCTGTGTATTAGTTTGTTCACCTGGCCCTGTAATTCCACAGCTGCCCACATGATGGCCTCACTGTGTCACCTTCTGTCTTCTCAGATATACCTCAATCCATCCCCCACCCTACCAAGGCTGAGCCAACATGAGTCAAGGCCCTATCAATATTTGTCCTCTGCAACCTATAAGATCTGTAAAGAGCTTCATGAAAATAAAATGTGAATTTACCTTTGATGTATTTTGGTTCAGGGCATTTGGGGTATGTGTACTGCAGACAGAATGACTCCAATGACTTCTTCACAGACGTTGCAGCTGCCGGAGCTCTGAGTCTGCCAATGGTGTTTTTCAGCGCAGAAAAACGGTTCCTTTCCACTTGACTTAATCCTGTTTAGGAAATATGAATACTTTTTACAATTCAACATTTTAACACAGGAAACTACTCTTCTCTTAAACTGAATTCATAATATCCATATTCATGGAAATGTAACTCTTGTTGACTTGTTTTCTATTGGGACTATTACTTGAAATCTGATAGTGCTAAATAAATGATTTAAATTCAGTTATTTACAAAGGAAGTACGTATTGCACATATATGATGAATGTATTAGCAGCCTTAAGATACTTCATTTGTGGTTACGTCCTCAGATTAGATCGTCACAGTGTCCTGTTTCCTTATGCTTACTCTTTTGTTGCACATTAAGACCTGCTAAGTTCTTCTCTTTCTTCCTGTAGTACATGGCGCTCTGTTATTGAGACTTCAAGACCAAAGTTCATGTCATTCACATTAAATAACTTGTGTAATCATGTGAAAACCTTTCGTCTGTTCCTGTTAACTTCAATCGGGAATCGTTCCCGGAAACTACTTGTAACTGCTTTCATACTGTACACTTACCGATGTTGTTCAAGTCTTCTTCTGTTACACCATCAATGAAATCTCTCTCATCTTTCACGCCCATCTCACGGAATTTCATGTAGAAAGAGTCCAGTCTGTGCTGCGCCAGTAAGTTGAATATTGGATCCATCTGAAACAACAACAACACACACAAAAAGCAGAATATTCCAAATTAAACTAATTACTGCGCATGGTATGAACCAATATGTATTCAGTGATGATATATAGCTTTAAAGTTTACTTGAGCAAGACAAACTTACCTTGATGTGTTTCAAGATGAAGTTCAACAGTTGTGACGTTTACTTTCTGTTTCCAGTATTTATGCGACTGTACAGGCGTGGCTTCTTTGTGGGAAACGAAACTATCACACACTGTGGCTGTTGGGACTACACAGCAGTTATCATTGTGATCTTGCAATGCTGAGAAGTTAGCGCTGGCCAAACACTTATTTTAAATAAATAAAACAGAATGGCCGAATCAGTTGTTTTCATTGGTTGAAATAAATACTTTTACAAACGTGCACTACACAGTGAGTCTCTCTCTCTCTCTCTCTCTCTCTCTCTCTCTCTCTCTCTCTCTCTCTCTCTCTCTCTCTCTCTCTCTCTCTCTCTCTCTCTCTCTCTCTCTCTCTCTCTCTCTCTCTCTCTCTCTCTCTCTCTCTCTCTCTCTCTCTCTCTCTCTCTCTCTCTCTCTCTCTGCAGTAGGGATATTTATTTAAGGAAATGGAATATAATATTCATAACTATGTTTTATAAGTGTATAATCACCTGAAACACATTAACAGAACATTAACAGTAACACAACAGCAAGTACCAGCAAAGTTAGAGACTCTGTGTTTAACTGTCAAGACAGATTTATTGTGTTTTAACCACAGAACACACCAGAGCGCCACTCCAGCAAACCACAAGAGTTTCCATTCTCGAAAAAACAACTTATTATTTCATTAAATTAAATGTGCCAAAACACACACTCATATTTATTCACCCGTTTACAGTGTACTAACAACAACAAAATAAAATGATTTGAAGTACATTTTACAACATTGTCAGTTTTAATGTTGTCATTACTGACGGCGTGTGGGTGGGTTTTAAAACGCCACAAAGTTTCCACTTCTTAGAAATAACACCGACCTAGTTTCAGAACAATCTCACCACAACTGACCTGTGCAGAATAGTCTCTCACAATAAGTGCTAAAATGTCTTTTCCTGTTTTTAATTCAGAGTAACATTCATGTTACAGCAGGATACGAACGCGAGAAAATAATTAAACAGTAAAAGGTGATTTATGGATTAAGATTTGTGAAAGATTTACAAAGTTTGGAGTCAAGTTTTGAGTAAATTCTGGACGGATATGAAATGTCAAATGGAAAAATGCAAAACAAACAACTGGACTTAAACTTCAGCCCTTATTGTGTTTGCATGGTGTGAACCACAGAAAGCCTCCACTTCCTTTAATAAATCACAGTGAACTTCTATCGACTTCTCAATCCAAACAAGGCCGACGCCTTCAGCTTTAAAGAAAGATAAACACATGAACGTCATTGGTAGTCGGATGATACAACAGCTGCTGGTGATCAATGGATCTCCAGCACATCAAGTGGTGCCGAGTCCCATGAACTGCAGAGCTCAGGTACCACCGTGCAGTCTGAAGGTCTACACGACGACTTCCATGACGACATTGTTGCTGCCGCTTCTCTCTGCTACCGTCCGAGCTGCTGCGAGCAGAAAGACACCAATTTATTGATGAGAATAATAATCAGATTCATGTCTTCATTGATGCTAATCTCCTTAAATCTTTACTCAGATTAAATGGAAAACTCGCCACCGTCTATGTGGATGTCCAGTCAGTGTTGATGCTACATTTTGTCCATAGCAGCAGTACATTCGTCACTGCGTGCTTTACTGACCCAGAAAACTGAGTTTGCAGCTGCAGCATCTGTTCTTCCTGCACCCAGCGTCGCTATGAACGTGACGTCATTAAAGTCAAGAAGAAAGGTTATTGGAGCTTGGACTTCTCTGGGCAGCAGGTCGCAACAACAGAACTTAATTGTTCTCTTCACATGCGGTTTTTTTCAAAAATGTAAAAATGTTTCTTCAGAGTGCAGTGAGTGACAGTGTGGGCGCCGTGGTAACGCAGCTCTGACAGCTTTGCAGCAACACCTGATTGGACGTCCACATACAAAGGTGAGAGCGGCCTGCGTCAGCGTTTCAACTGATCAGTCAATGAAAAAGACACCTGCGCATTGTGTTGCAATGTCGGAGTTTACGTCCAACCTCAAAACCACAGGCAGCCTGTTATGATAGCAGCGTTCTTTGTTTTAATGCTCCAACAGATAGTTATCTTTGAGCAAAAGGGAATTTTGTGTGAGCGTCAAGAGTCAATCATTTACTACCATGTCATGAAACATTGATTGGAATTTGTCTGTGGTATGTGCTCGAGGACGACGACAACAACAATGAATTAGAAAAACACGTCAGCGTAGGCAAATAAAGCACATGTAATAACAAGTGTCTGGTGCATTGAGAGACCCGCTTGGTGACAAAATAAAGAACATGCCCAGTTAAAACATGTTCTCTGAAGATGCCAACTTCTGTGAGACAAAGCCAGAAAGACCACAAACAGCTTTCCATGCTGTGAGGTGATAGAAATAACTTGATCTGGCGTATTTCTACCAATGTCAGAAACACATTATATTTAATGCTCCTTACTGCCGCAGTGTGTCACACCTGTGTCTTAAGGCTAAAATATGAAGTGGAACTCAGCGGCTTTGTCGTCTGATTATTTGGCTCGTGTCACTTGAAGAACAGGAAGTTCGCTTCGAATATCTTTGGCATGTTTTGTGGAATGTTTGTTTCAATACGACAGAAGGCAGTGAGTCACAGTTGAATTACAGCTTGCATGTTTATGTAGCATCATATTTAAACTTTACATAGACTATTGGTTATTAATGATCAATATGCAGATGACACTGGAGTGTCTTCAGCTGATTCTATTTCCTGAGTTTTATCAAAGGTTTACTCTGAAATCTTTTGTAATGAACAAAAGTAAAAGGCTCTCAGGAACCAAAGAGTGTTCTCACCTCGGCTCCTGTCTCGGTATATGAGTGCCAGTAAGATGGTGGACAGCAGGTACGGGGTTCCCACCAACACGTGGACCATCAGCCTGGTGACCGACACTGACCGTGAAGCTGCAGGTGGAGTCGAGGATGAAGGTGCAAGAGAACCTGTGAAGATAAGTGAACTCTTACCCACTGTGGTCACAGACAATGTGAAGAAAAACTCAACCAATAAGTCAAAGAAAGAAACTCAGTGATTTTCTCTTTCATATTTAACGTCCTTGTTATCTAAATGTTGTATTTAGATTATGACTTTGCCTCCTTGATGTCTTAATGTGAAATGAGATAAGTACGCTTGTAATGTAACGTAAGCTGTATACGGTCGGAACAGTTAAGTTGGTATCTGGCCTTTAAACGTCGCCACAACACATTCATGTATTTGACCTTTTCTCAGTCAACTGAAGACTGTTCATCTCACCTTCAACGTTCACCCAGCTGCCCAACGACTTTCCAAATCCAGGGATGCTGCAAATGTAGAGTCCTTCATCCGCTTTGGAAGCCCTGTGAACGGTCATCTCTCCCGTGGCGCTGCTGCGGACGACGCGGCCGTCTTTGAGGAAATCAAACGTGTGACTGGGGGATCCCATCTCAGCTTTGCAGCGCAGCGTCATAGCGGCTCCCTCCGACACGGGGAGGGCCGGACTCTCCAGCAGCACAGTGCTGTCTGTGGACAAGGAACAAACTCATCTCAAAGCCTCTTTGTCCCATTTCTAATACAAACTTCACTTTGTGATTCATAAAACATGTCGGACATGGATTCTGTTGAAAAGTGTGATAAGTTGAATACAGTTCAACATGAAACAGCATCACTTGTCTCCAGTGCAGTACCAGTGATGGTGATGTTGATGCTGTTGCTCCTGTTCCCGTCCGCAGACTCACACCAGTACACCCCGGTGTCGGAGGGGTAGGTGTTACTGATCACGCAGGCCGAGCCCGAGGAGGTGGTGCCCCAGCCGGAGGTGCAGGGTCTGACCCCGCCCTCTGGCGTTCTCCTCTTCACCTTCCAGCCGGTGGCGTTCAGCTGATCCTCGCAGCTCAGGGAGATGGAGTTGTACCTGTAGAACTGAGACCTGTCAGGGACGACCTGGAGACAGGCTGAGGAAGGGAGGAAAGAAGAGAGGGAGGAAGAAGAGGAAGAGAGAAACAGCAGAGTGGGGGATTGGAGGGTTGGAATGGGAAAGAAAAAGGAAAGGACGGCAAGAAGTGACAAAAGAATGATCGCAGTTAATTTGAAAATCAGGAAGTGAAAGAAATAAAGTAAAGAATGGACAATAAAACCGTAAGAAAGAAGACAGGAAGAAGAGCGAGAGAGAGAGCGCAAAAGGAAGAAAAGTGTGACAAGAATGGTGAAGGAACGTATGAAAAGTAAACAAGAAGAAATAGATATGAAAACGCAAAAAATGAATACAAATTCAAAAGGAAATGTAAGAAAAACAGCATGATGACAAAAGCGAGGGGGGGGGGCAGCAAAATATGACGACAGATTGAGAGAACAAATAAGAACGAAAGGTAACAAATCAGTGATTCAATGAATTCAAAGGCACTACATCATCAGCAGAGAACATGTTCGACAGTAAAAGCAGAGTTTGTACTCACACAGCACCAGACAGAAAGGTGTTAACAGCATCCTGCCCGAGCGCACACTGACGGCTCGCTGCACTTCCTCTGAGGACTCCACCGTCACTAACCTCGTCTCTCCGTCAGGCGTCACAGCAGCTGCTGCCTGCGACGCCTTCAAGTCTTCTCTTCCTCTGAAGCTACACCAAAGAAAACCTTCAATTTACGCAGTTTAATGAAGAAATATAAAACATAGAACCTGCATTCACTGACTGCTGTAAACACAAGACTTACATATATATACACATACATATATACACATATATATATATATATATATATATACACACATATATATACATACATACATACATACATACATACATATGTTTCCATTGATAATAAAAATATAACAAAGAACCGAGGAGTTCTCCTACATTTAGACTAGAAGTGTGAACAATAAAATCAAACCAACACTGAAGCAAAGACATAAATCCCCAAACTGACTGATTGGAATATAATTCAACAAAATAAAAAACATTTTAGAATTAATTCTAACTGAAAGGTTTTTAAAGCTGACTGCTTAAATACAACAAAACATAATGTGTATGAATTCATTCCTAAGACTAGTGTGAATAAAGTGAGCACTGAAATGAAACAAAAAGTACTTTATTACATGAGAAAGTAGTGGACATAAAAAACTCATATTTGCATATTTTATAAATACATTATATTATTAAATAAAGGAGCCCATACATACAAACCCCAGACATGTTTTCATGAATTACAAAATGCAATACATTTAATAAATTACGGTTCCGTGCTTTAGCTGTAGAAAAGTACAAGTAGTGAGCACTGCTGCTGGTGAAACGACGACAAATCAATATAACTGGATCAATCCTGAAGGCAATGGCAACGTATCCTGATACAGCGGTTCAAACTACTTCATAAGGTTTAAGAAAAGGTCGAGGTTAGGGTTAAAAACAAACTACGTACTAAATGAACGTGTTAGGTAACGTACGTAGGCGGCGATAGTAACGTACGTAAGTTACATAAGAAAAGGACGTCGACTTTTGGCTTCACACGGGACATGAACAGCGATCTCCGGGGTGAAAGTCCTGTTTGTTTGAGCCACAAAGTGATTGAAATACATTATAAAATGTTACCGGGTTTGTTTTTAAATAAACATGCAATGTTCCTTACTGCATGTAAACGAGTCCTTTAGTCCCTAGTTAGTGTATTTTATACATCTGCAGAAGAAGCAGTGAACAACAGGAGCCTAATCATGAGCGAAATAAATAGTGCTACACATCATAGCCCCGCCCCTACTGTTAGACTGACAGCACAGCAACGAATCAGCTATCAGTACGAGAGAGAAGAAGAAAAAATACATAGAAAAGTGCTGAAAGGAAAAACATTTAGGGGGGGGGGGGGTACACTTGTTCTCTTTCTTGCCAAGAATTAGATGAGAAGATTCATATAAATCTTTCTGTCTGATAAATATGTAGCACCCAGTTAGCTTAGCTTAGCATAAAGACTGGAAACGGGGGAAACATCTCCGTCCAGACAAAGTCCGCCTCCCTCACTAAAATGTGTCATGTTGGCTTAAAAGCTGATGAAGTTTTTTTGGGGCAAATTGAATCGATTTCAAAATCCGTGAATAATTTCCTAATGTTTCGGGAAATCCAAGAGTGAGACTTCTCTTTGTCTCTTCATCGTGCGATTAACATCTCAGATTCTTCTGTCACATTTGCCAGGCGTGTGAAGGGACTATTAGACGTCGCTGGAGATGGAAACATGGAGGAATGTTGGTTTGGACCGAGCCCAAAAGCACGAGGGTCGCTCACGGAGCGCTTGATACAGCCGGGCCTTTTCTCCGAAGGGCCGGAACCAGAACAGTTCAAATGAGCCGGGCTGCTGTGTCTACGATATAACTTGTCAATGGAGCAGCCGGGTGCCGGATGACTGGTCCGGCGTAAGATGCCCGACCCTTTCCTCTTGCTCTGGGCTAAGCTGCCAGATGTTGGGGGGCTGCTGTTGGTTGAGGCTGCAGGACTGTCGAGGAACACGTCATTCTGGCAAACAACGTCAATCAGCTGCGCTCCGCCGTCGCTCCGTCGCTGGAGGATGCCGTCGTCTTTCTCCTTCAGCTTTAGCTCCCTCACCTTCATCATCAGCATCTCTATGCTGGAGTTTCTCCTGTTTTCAGGCCCGATGACCTGAACACTCTGCAGCAGCGACTTATCTTCACAGGAGCAGCTTCTTCTACTTTGATATGAAGATGTTGGCGAGTTCGGTGCCTCCGCTGTGTGGAAGAAGGAAGAAAGATTAGTGGAACCTTCTGTCACAATATCGTTTCATATCTCGACAACAATATATACACCATTCCATTGAATATTGATCAAGTTGCATTATGGCCAAGCCTTAACCGTTAATCTTTCATTGAAGGATAGTTCCGGTTTCGGTGCTGGCAATCATTTCATCCTCCGAACTCTAGAAATCCCAACGTCACAAATATTCCACTAGAGATGTGCAACAGCACACATTTCACCTAAAAACACTACGAGCAGCAGGATGACCATCCATCGTGGTCTTACCTCGATCTGATCGTCTGACTTGCGTTGTAGTGACGCCGTCGTGCTCCCTGATCTCAGGAGCGATGTGCTTTTGCACAATCTCATTTTAAAAGCAAAGAAAATTGTAATAATAGCCTTTAAAACAGGTACAGAATGAGTCCATCAGAGGCGGATTCACTCTGGTCATTTTATTTACTTAATAGAATAAATACAATGAATAGAGAACCAAACACTTCCTGCGTCTTTTTCACAGTAAAAGCCTTCCAGAGGTTTCGAAAACATCGACTCGAAATGCTTTAAAAGAAGGTTTTAACCAGCTGCTGCTGAAAGTGACATCACAAACATCACGCACACCTCAAAGTACATTGTTATTCTGTAGATATTATGATATATTAGGAATGGAAGTGTAAAGTTTAGTTCCATTACAGACATTTAGAGGCTCTACAGGTGAACAGGAGCGATGAGGCATTATGTAACGTTTAGTGGATTTAAGAGAACTCTACAGACGTAAAGAGATCAAATAAATGTTTTCTTTGCACTCTCTGTGTTAAGTTGACGAGTGCGCGAGAAACAATGTGTCTCACCTTGAACACTGAGAACTCTTCTCTTTAAATAACCAAACACAACATTGTCTTCGTGTCGATGACTCACCAGATGTTCTGCACCTCTGCCAAAGAAAGACGGCAAATCCACACGAAGCGCCGCAAAGAAGCGAAGCGACAGCGACAGCGGCGAGGACGGGTAGAAAGCAGCGACACCTTCCAACACCTGAGAGAACAAACACGTCGACATGAGGAAACATCATGAACCCCGTCACGTGGCCGACGTGTCTTTACGTCATTGCAGACTCCGTCCTAAAGTACAGTTATGGATTTTTATGCATTTGAAAGAGATGGATGAACATCAACGTAATAATCCTGGAAATCTCAGTTCATTATGCTGAACATAACTGCTGTGACATCTTTAAAAGTACATTTATAAAAAGAATTAAACATGTAACAAAAGACAATACGCTGCTAAAACTGTGATACAACTATTTAAAATGTGAATTCCAGTGTTTGGTGGGACTCCTCTGAACCCTGAGCAGTTCTGGGCGTTTGTTTTTGCTCCCGGTCTTTAGTTTCACTGAACGGTTCGGTGACTAAACGTAGAACAACATGTTTTTGATGAAATATCACAATGTTGGTTGCTTTCTTCTGACGGAAGCGTTCGTCACACATGATGAGTTCAATGACAGTCTGATAATGACAGCGTCTGGGGTTGAGAGGGTTCATGAAAGCTCGTACCCGGCAGCAGCATCTCCACGTCCCTGGTCTGGTTGATCTCCGGCTGGTGAACTCGGCAGGTGACCCTGTGATGAAAACACGCGAGTTCATAAATCATAACTTTAATAAGATATCACAAACCCGTATAAATAAATACATAAATAGATAACGATAAGAGAAACTAAAGGCAAAAGGTAAAGTGACAGTGTTGCGCAAGTGTGGCTCCATTTGCACACCTTACAGCGCTGACTCCCCAGGAGGCGGAGCTTCTACCTCCAGGGTGTGAACAGGTGTGGAATGTGACTGCACTTTCTCTAACTACCTTTCCAGGTGAAAGTTGAATGCTGATGTTTGGTGCACACTGCATGTGTCCTGATGTGTGGATATCTCTTTGATCATGTTGGCTCTGCTGTGTGAGATAATGACGTCTTAAGTTCTAAGACGAGGGCCACAAATAAAACACTTGAAACCTGTTGGTGGCGTCCTGGAGAGTCGCTCTCCGTGTCACGGAGAAACATCCGCGGGCATCTCGATCTCTCTTCGGTTCGTCGGCGGCGATGTCGTTCCCCCGCTCGTCCAGAAAGTAGATCTTGGGCTCCGGCAGCCAGCAGACCGCAGCACACTGGAGGGTCACGCCTCCACCCTCGGCTGCCGTGACGGAGAGTTTAGGCTCCGAAACAGCACCTGTCAACAGGCGTTACCACAACATGTGACCCTTGAACGTTCCATCTGACGTTTGTGAATTATTAACACTGATTGAAGCCGTTTCTTTAACCGCGCTGTGGAAAACCATCAGCTCAACATCGGATAGTAGAAGTGTAAAAACAGAGCTTCAAAGAGATTCTCTCGTGGCGTGTGGTGGAAACAGGCAGGTAATAAATACCAACGCAACACACCACGCCCAAATGCCTTTGACATAATGTAGAGCTGCAACTGTGGCTTTTTATCACCGTAATGATTGTTTAATCCATAAAATGTCACATCACACTCATATCAGTGTCGTTTGAGTCGGCTAATAGATAGCGGGGGTCACAGTCCTCCAAATCCGATTTATTTAAGTCAGGATTCGACTCAATTTATGCTTTTGTTAAGACGGTAGAGTCTTGTTTCTTAAAAACCAACACATCATCGGTTTTACGCCCTGACAACGGTCACCTACATCCTTAAATTCTTCTTTAAAAAGAGGCTGCATGGCTGGTACACACTTTGGCTCGTCCTGGTGTCCAAGAAGAGGAGGGACGATGTTCAGGTTATCGGCCTCGAGTTCTGCGATTTGTCCATCGCTATCTTGGGGTTCATGGCAACCAGTGAACAGGAAGCGACCATATTTGGACTGAGGAGGAGCGACCATGAACTCATGTTTACTGAGGTAATCAATCAAGAGAGAAGTAGAGTCACTTTCTCACAGACTTCTATACAAATTGGACTTCTTTTTGTCAGACTTGAGGGAATCGTGAGGCCTGTGCAGCACTCTTAGGCGGACCCTCCTCCGTGAGACTAAAAAGCAACTACACAACCTTTACTGTATGTAAATAAGTGCCGGGACGTACCCACAACGAGCTCCACTACTGTAATGTCCCGGGGGGCCTTCCTCCAGAGCCTCATGCACTTGTACTTCCCGGCATCAGTCAGCTGCACGTTGGAGATCCTCAGCGAGCCGTTGCCGTCCTTCGTGATGAGGCTCGTCCTGTACAGGAAGGCCGGGTTCTTCATCTCGGGCGTCTCGCAGCCATCACGGTACAGGAAGACCACGTCCGGCTGCAGGCCTTCCTTGGACCACTCTACTGTTGGAAAGTCCTCGCTGGCCGGGATGCTGAAGCTGCAGGGCAGAGTGACATCCCCGCCTGCCAAGGCCAGGACCGTCTCTGGGGGTCCACGCCCCAAGACTCCTACGAAAAGACGAATCATTTCAAGACAGACTTTACACATTCGGTATTTCACTATCGAAGGTTTTCAAACGCTCTAAGACTGAAGAGACACAATGACTCATTTAAAGTTACGAGGAACTTTCATGTTGTGTTGATGTTGGCGCCCCCTGTGGACTAAAGCGGTAGTGTCTCCGAGCACCAGACTCCCTTTAGAGAACCCCTCATGTTACTGCAGCAGGTCTGACAGGCTGCCCCTCTCAGTCCTGGTCCTGGTTCTCCCGTGCCTCCCTTCACTGATGGAGGTCTGATAGAGGATCAGGACTACACCGAGACTGGTTCATAGAGGATCAGGACTACACTGAGACTGGTTCATATAGAGGATCAGGACTACACTGAGACTGGTTCATATAGAGGATCAGGACTACACTGAGACTGGTTCATAGAGGATCAGGACTACACTGAGACTGGTTCATAGAGGATCAGGACTACACTGAGACTGGTTCATAGAGGATCAGGACTACACTGAGACTGGTTCATAGAGGATCAGGACTACACTGAGACTGGTTCATAGAGGATCAGGACTACACTGAGACTGGTTCACAACCAGTTAAAGGTTCATAACACTTTAGGCACGCCCAATGTACTTGAAATGTATCTTACGTCAAGCACTGATTGCATGCTGCACACTACATTTAGTAATAATTATTGAAATGATAAATAATTACTCATTAAAACTGAGGGCGGTGATTGAGCAGAGTTGCATAAACCCCGGTAGTGACTCACTTATTTGATCAATGTGACATCAGCATAAAAGGGAGGCGGCCACACTCCTGAACAGAACAGCTGGAAATGTTCTAAACAAACAGTTGATCAGGGCTGAATAGAGGAATGTGGACAAACTGGAATCACAGGAACTTGTGCAACATTCACATGAGAGCCGGTCGTAAAACGTCTATCTTGTCAATGAGAACATGTTCTTACACACATAGAATCTAAATGTAGTCCTGCAAGAAGTATTCGGATCCTTAAAAAGTACCAATACAACAGTGCAAAGAATACTCCACTCCACGTAAATCATACTTCAGTGGAAGTATTCGTGAAATGTACTTCATGTATCAGAAGTAAAAGTACTCGTTCTGCAGAAAAATGACCAAACGGAGATTGTGGCGTCCAGATGTTGTAGAGTTACTGTTGTAGTTCTAACTACTTCATACGACGTTATTTCAGTCCAGAGGTTCCCAGCCTGGGGGTCGGGCCCCTCTGAAGGGTCACCCCGTGAGTCCGAGGGACGATTGGAGGAAGAAACTACGTTATATTTAATAAACTTTAATAAAGTTGATCTGAGTGTATTTTATTGTATCTGAAAAGTTCACAAACCATTTGAGAAGTTTAGAGGAGAAACATCTCTTTTGTGCAAATTTCTCCGAAATTTACAACTTTAATCTTTTTTTGGAATATTCAGTAAAGTAAAAGTACCTCAACATTGTACTTCAGAACTTACAGTAAATGTGAGGTACATTCCAACACTGCATATTTCAAATCAGAGTGACACAATCTCAGTTTCCTAAGTCTGACCTTTTAACAAGATAAAGGAAGTGCTTCGACGAAATGTCTTTCAATTTATTTTTGCAATAAAGTCTCAATTTTACGCTTCAGCACAACTCCATGTTGGGGCCTAAAGGCTCGTTTTCAGAGTCGGAGATATGAATTATTGAAGTATTTTTAAACGTCTTTAATATATATATATATATGTGTATATATATATATATATATATAAATAATAATATATATATATGTGTATATATATATATATATATATATAAATATAACGGGTTAATCTGCTGATTATTTGCTCCATTAATCGATTGATTGTTTGTGTAAACAGTGAGACATGCTGGTGTTAGTCACTCGGAGCGCAAAGGGAAACCTTCACTGTGTTCCTCGCAGACCGCAGACTGTCACAGTTAAACACAAACGCAGCATTTAAAGAAACTTCTTCATAAATACCTGAAGAACACGAGAGCAGCGCTGCGAGCAGGACAACACGAGGATCCATCACAGAACAGTCCGAACAGAACCGTTCTCCTTCCAAAGCACAACGAAGTGACCATGAGCGCTGCTGAATAATCCGGCTCGGGCAGCGTCTGCAGTCGCACTGAGGATCCTCGTCCTCTGCTGCACTTCCCACTCCAGTCACGTTGTTGTGTTTCCTCCCGCGGTGAGGTCGCAGTGACGTCAGAGGCTGGCGCTAAACATGAAGCGCAACATGTACTGTTGAAAGATGAATGAATGCAGTTTGCCTCAAAGATACATTGTCATCCTGAATACAGTTGTACAACTTTAACACAGTTGTCAACACGTTGAATACAATTGCAAAAACAAGCAATACTTCCTGAGGAAACGTTATTTATAACAATATGGAGGAATCAACTCTCCAGTAAAGGTACATTGTGCACAACTTTCATTCTGTTATCGGAGAAATGAATCAAAGTATTCTTAAACGTCTTTAAACTTGTTTTGTTTCGGTGTGGATTTGATTTGGAGCTGTAATTTCCTATTCTTTGGAAAGGCCTTTAACGTCACATCCCTGTGAAGAGCTGTCCTATAGATGTGACGTCATAATCACATGAATTTCTACCCGTCACGCGACAACGCCACTAAACAACTGTAAGCAGCCGCTTCACGGAGCTCATCTATCTGCATATGAACTTATTAAATATAGAAACTGAATTCTTGGTGACCAACTCGAATGCAGCTTCTGAAACATAAAGTCTGATTGAGCTGCAAGGACTATTCCATGACTCTTCTCTGAGATTCATATTTCATGCCTTCAGATCTAGTTGGGCCCAGCGTGTTATTCCTAATAAATAAATACATAAACATGCAGAGGTACAACTTGTGATGAACAGCAAGAGCACCAATCATCGTTGATAACAAGGCCAATCTTCTTGTCATCTGTTTGCGAGCGAAGCACATTTTTTGTCCTGTTCAACATTAAAACCCAAAGATTTCCCCTCAACGGCCTTTTAATGAGTTCCCGTGAACAGTTGCGCGTGAGGAGTCGATCAACAGCAAGAGCTGCATGTCTGCATTGAACCGACGTGATCCGCGGCTCTTGAACGCACCACCAGCTCATCGTGTTCTGCCCGACAGACGCGTCTCAATGTTCGAAAATCCAGATCGCATGTAGTCCGTGTCGCGCTTGCGTTAATAGCGCGTGTTACAACAAGGCATTAACGCCAAATACTGCCAAGGAGCGTCATAACTCCGCTGCATGGAACATAATGTGTTTCAGGCAAAGCCCCGACACACCTGTTGAGAATCACTGGTACAGAACAGTCCGTGAATACGAGTTCACAATCCCTCCTCATGGACTGGAGGTTCGTTTATGGCGTTTTCTTCAGTACAAACAAAAAGCCATGAACGTATTTCTTTGTAACACAGTATTATGCTTTGTTTGGAATACAAACACATGTTTCTTTTACAATATTCCCAGAGAACAGTTCATTGAATATTTGATTCAATGCACATATGTGAGTCTGAGGAGGAGGAGGAGGAGTCAACTGAAAACGACAGAGACAGAAACAGGCGCGTCTCTTCATGACTCACAGAAGGTGAGTCATGTTATAAAGATGTTCTCTCTGGACTTATTGATCCAGTGAATCATTGATCTCTACAGACTTCAGTGTTCAAAGTTACAGGTAGGCTCCTCCTTCTCCACTTTAAACGTTTAGTCCTCACGACGGACTCGAACAGCGGACCAGTGGGCGCGTTCACGAGCTCTGACCTGTGTCGTTATAACAAACATGGACGCTCCAACAGAGGAAGTGTTCTGTGCTGTATCTGAGTTGACGTTCACGGTCGAATGGATCCTCCTCTGCGGAGGTCACTGACTGAATGTGGACCAAACGTCAGCAGATGTTTTATTCTCGACATGCAGAGAATGTTTAGTTTCACTTCAACACGTTTTCTAGCAGAGTCACAATCACACAGGAAACAAGACAATAATGTTGATTATCCAGCTGAAGATTATTCTGAGAGTCACAATAAGTTTAGTGTCTCTTCATGAAAACGACGTCATAAAATCAATAAGTATTGTTGATAAAGCTCTCATTATATCTGTCAGACCTTCAGTGAGATCCATGTCTGTGTGTTTCTGGTTCATTTAGACTCTAACCTGCTGGTTGATCTTTTAACCAGAAATCACGTCTAGACAGCAAACTAATACATGAGAATTACATCTGAATAATATGGAGGTTCAACCATAAATACATGATTATTAAACAGTCTACTGTCACACAGAAGAACAGACATCAAGTCAACTGGGATTGGTGCGGTGATCCTTTGTTACAGTGAGCTACAGCTTCATGTTTGTTATTGTGCCATTAATCTAACACCAGTCCAGCGTAGTTCCTCATTCTTCCTCAGAGTAATAATCATAATGTTCCTAACTGGCTCCATCTAGAGGCAGAAACACAGCAGTGGTTCCTCTCTTGTTGTGAGTCCTCTGGTCAGTCATGATGTCACCAGAACCACAGAAGAAGAAGACGTGTTGCAGAGACCACAGACAGACTGTAGCTGGTGTCTCTTGACCTGTGCTGTGATGTGTTGGTGACTCTGGTCCTCTGTCTCCTCTCACAGGGAGAAGATGATCTGCAGCATCCTGCTGCTCATCACACTGACCTCCTGTGTCTCTGGTTAGTTTACAGCTTCACTTTGTTCTCCACAGACTCAACACACCTTCAGCCTCACTGACACACTTCAACATGACTCGAGTTATTGTTACCATCATGCACCTTGTTCATACCTTTGTGTCTCTAAAGCTCAGCATCAGTAAACATCTCCAGGTGGACTTTAAAGGCTCTCATGGTAACATTGTCAGTTAGTCTGCTCCTCACTCTCCCTCTCTGTCTCCTCAACAGGACCATTAGTAGTGAACGTGACACAGAGATCCTATCAGGCAGAGGAGAACCACAACGTCACTCTGGAATGGACCTTCAAGACCAGAACAGATGGTTCCCTCAAATCCATTAACATCATCTGTGAGATGTTCACTGATCTCACATCCTTCATCCTGTTTCAACTTCATAAAGGTGTCGAGGTCTCAGAGTCTCAGCATGAACGGTTTGCAGGACGAGTCCAGTTTGACAAAGACGTCCTCAGAGAAGGACGACTCAGACTCCACATGTCCAGACTCAGGACTGATGACTCAGGTGTTTACCTGTGTGATGTGCTCACAGGTGATGGTGAAGGTTCGAGGAAATGTCACCTCAACGTCACAGGTGAGTTGATTCAGAAGTTTCCTGATGAAAAGAACCTGATTGTTGTCGTTACACTTCCTTCTTACAGGATCTGTGAAATATGTTCCAGTTTCATCTGTTGGGGACGTTCAGTTGATGTTGTAGTGAGATGTTGTTTCTTCTCATGAAGGACTCAGACTTGTTTGGTCTCTTTACAGCAGAGAGGGTTCGGCCCAAACCTGAGAGAGATCCTTCAACGACAGGAAGTCCATCACAAGCAGAGAGTCTGGGATGGATCGTCCTCTACTGTGGACTGGGACTGTTAGTAGTAGTAGGAACTCTGCTGGGTGTTTGTTACTGTCTGCTAATAAAACATTCAATGATTTACTCTCCTTCTAGAGAACTAGATCCAGTGAGTCTCTCTCTTGAACTAGATCCAATGATTCACTCCTAATAGACTCAGATGATTCTGGTCTCTCAGGTCGGAGGTCGGAGGTCCAAAGCAGTGTCTGAAGGTCTCGTTGTGATGATCTGATGTCTGAATGAGCTGCTCAGTCACAGCTGGTCGTAGCGCAGTGAGAGGAGTTATCTATGGTCTTCATCTCCTCCTTCATCCTCCTCTTCATCACTGTCTGATGGTCTTCATCTCGTCCTTCATCCTCCTCTTCATCACTGTCTGATGGTCTTCATCTCGTGCTTCATCCTCCTCTTCATCACTGTCTGATGGTCTTCATCTCCTCCTTCATCCTCCTCTTCATCACTGTCTGATGGTCTTCATCTCCTCCTTCATCCTCCTCTTCATCACTGTCTGATGGTCTTCATCTCCTCCTTCATCCTCCTCTTCATCACTGTCTGATGGTCTTCATCTCGTCCTTCATCCTCCTCTTCATCACTGTCTGATGGTCTTCATCTCCTCCTTCATCCTCCTCTTCATCACTGTCTGATGGTCTTCATCTCCTCCTTCATCCTCCTCTTCATCACTGTCTGATGGTCTTCATCTCCTCCTTCATCCTCCTCTTCATCACTGTCTGATGGTCTTCATCTCCTCCTTCATCCTCCTCTTCATCACTGTGTGACCTCAGAGCTGGATAGATGACAGAGGAAACAGCTCTGGTTCATTGTTCTGATCGGACTCTTCATCACTTCATTCGTCCACTTCTTAGATCTGAAATCCTGAGTCTGTTCATTTCATTGAAACACTGGTGACGAGCATGAATTTATCTTTTCATTGATTTTGTCTGTTACAGTTATCTGTTATCTACGGTCATACATGTCATCATATATGTTTTAAAGGCAAGCTCATATTTATTAAATTAACTTTTATATTCATTTTACTCGCAGACCTTTTTAAACCCTAGCAGCTCTCACATCTGGACACATCTGTACACATCTGGATAAACTGACCACATGTGAATCTAAATGGTCCAAACGTTTCTTCAAGTGAAGAGTGAAAGATAAATATTATCAACACAATGCACTCAAATGTACTTCACATCCGTTCAAAGTGGAGCTTTCATTTCAGATACGATGCTGCTTTGTTTAATTGGAGCTAATTTAATATTTGATGTTTTTCACGAGAATTCGTTTCCTGGCAGCTTTTTTATATTTCCTGTTCATTGTCTTTGTTCAAAATGAATAAAAAAAAGATGTAACATGATGATTGTCTCTATCCATCAATATCCTCATGATTCTCACTAATATACATTGTGACTTTATGAAAATGATTATTCATTCATAACAGCAGTTCAATGTTGGTTTTTATCTAAACTTCACTTTCACTTTCAAGTGGAACAACATGGATGATGCAGCTCCTCGTGCAGCAGACGTTTGGTTCCCGCCTACTTCCTCATGTTTCACATGAGGAAGTAGGCGGGAACCAAGAAAAAGAAGAGCTGTCGTGGCGTTGATCCGCCCTCAGTTCTTTCATCTGATGCCGCTGGTGAATGAAGGCTTCATGATTTCTTGGACACAAATACATTTCTGCTCTGCTGCTCCATTACAAACCATCCAGACCTCTTCACTGGTCCGGTTCAGGTCCGGTTCAGAGTCCAGACTACAGAGGAAGCAGCTACGTACACGTATCTGGAGCAAACTCCCACTAAACTGCTGTGCTGACATCATAATGTCTTTTCCTCACCACCTTTCCTTATTGCACTGCCCCCTTCGCTGCTGTTCGTGCATGAACTGTGTTCATCCATATTCAACTAAAAACAGTGTTCGTTGAAAATGAGAGAAACATCTCCAGCAGTGAAATGCCACAAACACATGAAAGATTAATCCATGAAGAAAAACCAAAGTATGAAAGTGCTTCACAGTGAAAACATGAAACGTTTAATTCTCCTCGTTTTAATCGCTGAACAACTCTTCATGCTGAATATCAAAAAATCAATAAAAAGCAATAAACCTGATTCTCGTTCTGATTAAATATCAAACCAGTCGGACAGAAATATCATCATCAATAAAGCAGAACGTCAGTTTAAAAAGAAGGAGAATAGAAGTGAGTCCTAGAGTTTCAGTTGGATTATTAATATTAATATTTTCATATCAAGAGGAGACTGTGTGGGTGCAATAATTCAGAAATGTGCTCAGGGGCTTAACATGTAGAGCCTCATCGGTAACAACTGAAGTTTTATTCTGAATTATTATTGTTACTCCGAGGAATTTTCATTTTGTGTTCATTTTGATTTTAAAATGTCCTAAAAACCTTTAAGTATAATAACTGATGCGTTCATGTTAAAGGAGCATTTTAATGTTGCAGTTATTGAGCTGGAGCTCATTTTGAACTATTAACTGATACTTATCTTCATATATGGACTAATCAATAACTTTCATGCTTTGAAAACATCCTCTCTGTTCCTTTCGAACTTAATGTCAGGAAAAATGAATCAAAGTCTCTTGAGACGTCCGTGTTTTCAGTGAGGATTTGATTTGGAGCTGTAATTTCCCACCTTCTGGAACGGCCTTTAACGTCACATCCCGCTGAAGGGCTGTCCTACAGATGTGGTGATCACCAGCTCATGAACTTTCCTCAGCTTAAAGGACGTCACGTGACAACTCCACTGACCTGTAAGCAGCCGCTTCACGGAGCTCATCTATCTGCATATGAACTTATTAAATATAGAAACTGAATTCTTGGTGACCAACTCGAATGCAGCTTCTGAAACATAAAGTCTGATTGAGCTGCAAGGACTATTCCATGACTCTTCTCTGAGATTCATATTTCATGCCTTCAGATCTAGTTGGGCCCAGCGTGTTATTCCTAATAAATAAATACATAAACATGCAGAGGTACAACTTGTGATGAACAGCAAGAGCACCAATCATCGTTGACAACAAGGCCAATCTTCTCATCATCTGTTTGGAAGTGAAGCAAAGTTTTTGTCCTGTTCAACAATAAAACCCAAAGATTTCCCCTCAACGGCCTTTTACAGCTAGAAATAAAAACATATGAAAAAATAAAAAAATAAACTTGATTTATTGACTCATTTATGTGATCAGGTTCAACCACAAGGTGCGGCTGAACTCAACTGATTCTCTTGCTTTCGTTTGACTCTTGAGCTCTGAGTGAACCGGTTTATGACCTTGTCTCTTGTCTTCTCTTGTTCATAGCTTCGCTGTGGGGATGGACCTTTGCTCCTGTGACAGTTAGGTAAACAAATGAAAGCCAGCCCACCTGACACCAGGTCTACCTGTCTTTAATACTCTGCGTGGTGTTCTGGTTCACACAGCCAGTAGAGACCAGCTCTAGTCCGTCTGTGGGTCCTGGTCTCTCGGGTCCTGCGGTGTAACTCCAGAGACTTCACCTACACACGTCAACGGAGCATAACGGTAATAACGAAAGTAAAAGTTTACTTCACAACGGCGCAGTAATTATTCTCATTTCATACATTTTAACCTTTTATTTTACTTTTGTGTTCATTCTTTCGAAGAGACGGATTCACTTCGACACGTTGATGCAGCGATGAAGAGCAGAACTGCACTGATTGGACTGATTGCACTGATTGGACTCGTTATTATTTTTCTTCGGATCGAATCAGCAGCAGGTATTATTCATCATTCTAATGATATCAAAATGTACCTTTATAGGCTTCATACTCTTGTTGATCAGGGTGATCAGTTATTAGTTCATTGATTGGGTCTTTGGTAGACCGCCGGACTATCAGGGGCCACAGCGCTCATTGATTGATTTCTGCTGACACGTCACTAATAACTGCTGTCTGCTTGTCCGTCCACCAGTAGAGCAGAGAACAGAGCAGCTTTATGAACGGGACAGTTTGTGCTCAATATATAAACGTGTTGTCCAGCGTGAGTGAAAGCCACATGAAGGCATCAGTGCGTTATAGATTCATTACAGACTGTTCAGCAGCGGAACAGACGGATATTCATCTCAGTGACTTTGCTTTCTTTCGGATTTGTGTCATTTCCGTGGACTACACGTTTGCTGAAGTCAATGAGAAGTTTATTTAAGACATCCGGGACCTTTCTGACACTGTGTGCTAAAGAAAACCTAAAACAACCTTCATCTTCTAACCCGGACACAGACACAGACGCGCTGCTTTACATGGTTAGAGTTACATGTAGAATAAACTAGCAATGTTCTATAAATCCATTTCATTCAGCACCGGCTCAGAGACTTCAGGACACGCTGAACATCTGTCTTTAATCTCTCAATTTGTGTTTGATTTATTGTATCTAAGCGCTTTCATTGCTGTTAAAGATTGGAATTAACTTACAAAATGAGAAGAAAAGAGAGAAATCAAAGTTATTTTCAGATTGAGGTGATGATGTCATAATTACAGTAATAGGATCATCGTCATGAGAGGGTTTCCTTTAGTTATGAGAAAGTCTTCTTATGTATTTGATAAGGTTTCAGGTTATCAATGTATTTAATGAGGCGTAGTCTGATGTCATTCACTTCACTTCCTGCTTGGTTTTAAACGGTCTCAGGGTAACGTGGGTGCTGCAGTAATTACTTTGTGAACTTTGCACAACTCACTGTGCTCCTAACAGGAAGTGTAAATGTTGTCGTTTCTCCAGGACCATGAGAGGGTTTTCCATGTCATGTTTTTGTATCTCATTATTATGAGATAGTAAGTCGAGATTATGAGATAGTCCTCTCGTGCAGAGAATGTTCAGTTTCATTTGTAGTGAAACTAAACTGCAGTTTAGTTGTTTGTTACTGTGCCATTAATCTAACACCAGTCCAGTGTAGTTCCTCATTCTTCCTCAGTGTAATAATCATAATCCTCCTAACTGGCTCCATCTAGTGGCAGAAACACAGCAGTGGTTCCTCTCTTGTTGTGAGTCCTCTGGTCAGTCATGATGTCACCAGAACCACAGAAGAAGAAGACGTGTTGCAGAGACCACAGACAGACTGTAGCTGGTGTCTCTTGACCTGTGCTGTGATGTGTTGGTGACTCTGGTCCTCTGTCTCCTCTCACAGGGAGAAGATGATCTGCAGCATCCTGCTGCTCATCACACTGACCTCCTGTGTCTCTGGTTAGTTTACAGCTTCACTTTGTTCTCCACAGACTCAACACACCTTCAGCCTCACTGACACACTTCAACATGACTCGAGTCATTGTTACCATCATGCACCTTGTTCATACCTTTGTGTCTCTAAAGCTCAGCATCAGTAAACATCTCCAGGTGGACTTTAAAGGCTCTCATGGTAACGTTGTCAGTTAGTCTGCTCCTCACTCTCCCTCTCTGTCTCCTCAACAGGACTATTAGTAGTGGACGTGACACAGAGATCCTATCAGGCAGAGGAGAACCACAACGTCACTCTGGAATGGACCTTCAAGACCACAACAGACGGTTCCCTCAAGTCCATTAGCATCATCTGTGAGATGTTCACTGATCTCAGACCCTTCATCCTGTTTCATCTTCATGAAGGTGTCGAGGTCTCTGAGACTCAGCATGAACGGTTTGCAGGACGAGTCCAGTTTGACAAAGACGTCCTCAGAGAAGGACGACTCAGACTCCACATGTCCAGACTCAGGACTGATGACTCAGGTGTTTACCTGTGTGATGTGCTCACAGGTGATGGTGAAGGTTCGAGGACATGTCACCTCAACGTCACAGGTGAGTTGATTCAGTAGTTTCCTGATGAAAAGAACCTGATTGTTGTCGTTACACTTCCTTCTTACAGGATCTGTGAAATATGTTCCAGTTTCATCTGTTGGGGACGTTTAGTTGATGTTGTAGTGAGATGTTGTTTCTTCTCATCAATGACTCAGACTTGTTTGGTCTCTTTACAGCAGAGACACCAAACTCAAGAAGTGGAGGAAGAGATGCTTCAACGACAGGAAGTCCACCACAAGCAGAGAGTCATGGATGGATCGTCCCCTTCTGTGTACTGGGACTGATAGTAGTAGTAGTAGTAGGAAATATGCTGGGTGGTTGTTACTATCTGCGTAGAAAACATCCAATGAATCACTCTCCGTCTACAGAACCAGATTTAATGATTCACTCTCTCAAAAAAAGAGTTGAGTTCCCAGGACCAGCCTTAAATGAGGAATACATGGTAGGCCTGTAAATTAGGTTAAAGGGACACAAAGCGTAAAATTAAGAGTTAAAAGATGAAATAGAATAATTATTTTAAAGCAAGCAGGTATTACATAACAAATGTAAAGTGATTTTAAGAAATGTCAGCCTGATAATAATAATAATAATAATAATAATAATAATAGTATCTGAGTAAGAGTGCAGACTGAGTGAGAGTGAAAGTATTGAGAAAAGAGGAAGTGAGCTGACTGCAGGCCTGAAAAGATGTGGAAATAACTGCTGCAGAGAGAGAATAGGAGGAAAAGCTAAAAATGATTTTAAAAAGCAAGCGTGTGCTGAATAAAGCGTATAACAACTGTAACTGATTAATAACTGTAACTGATCATAATAACTGTAACTGATCATAACAACTGTAACTGATTATAACAATTGTAACTATGATTAAGATAACCGGTCTGAGTTTGAAATGTGAGTGTGTAAGAATGAAGAGACGTTAGGATTGCAACATCGGGCCTAACGGAAGGCAAAGTGATGTCCACACGTCCACAGTATAAGCGCACACACATGATGAGGGATGGATCAGATGCCGAGTGAGAAAGGAGGGGCGGTCAAGATAACCCAAAGGAGTTATAAAAGAAGTGACCCGCTAACGGACGGGAGGATAACGTCAGGAAGAGCCAGTCGAGTGCTCCACCTGAGAGGACCCTGGACTTCGCTCTACAGACGCAGCGGTGGACTTCGTCTCTGCTCAAGAATGAAGAATAGAAAGAAGAAAAGCATCGAGAAGCAAGAAAGAAGAAAGACGACAGAAGCAAGACTGAAAACCAACAGAGAGGGACGAGCCGACCTAGAAGGACGAGCCAACCGAGAGGGACGAATCCAGTCAGAAAGAAGAAAAGAGGAAGAAGGCCCTTTGTGAACAAAGAATGAAGATTGAAAGACGAAGAACCACATATCCTCCCTGCTCCACTTTAACAACGTCGTTTGCAGAGCAGGAAGGGGCGAGGAGGGTCTGGCCAGACCCTCCTCGCCCCTGACAACGTCAAAGAAAAATAACTTTTCACCGCACCCAAAGCCAGCTTCAACCTAGCAGACTCGGCATCTAATCATGAGTATAATCAAAGAATTGAAAGGAGAAAATCAAGTGTAGTATTATTATTTCATGTGAGCTGAAGCTTTGCCCTTGCTAAATATATTTTGCAATAAATATCTAACCTGCATTTAAAGTAAATTTCTCAAGTGCATTAATTTGCTTACGTAGTGAATGTTCCTCATGATAGTAAAAAGTTAAATCTATGTGTGTCTAACATCTGAAGTTCTGAATGGTTATCCTAATGAAATCCACTTAACAATCCCTTACGGCTTTATGAGTAATCCAAGCCGTTAAAACCAAACCTGGCAATTTACCAAGAGCACGGATCCAAAAGAGGAAGCTACCATAACTGACGCGACAGGTAGGTACGCCAGGGGCTAGGGGGCCCCTCAGCCAAGCGCGGACCTGCAGAGGAAGCAGGGATGACGTCAGGACTAACGGTAGTGAGAAGAGCCAGGCGAGTTCCTCAAAACAACACCAGCTTGCCAATCTTTTAATACAAAGCTGAGTCAATAAAAAGCCCCATACAGGGCTGAGAAAAACCTCCGGGTCTAACAACTCCTTATAGACTCAGATGATTCTGGTCTCTCAGGTCGGAGGTCGGAGGTCCAAAGCAGCGTCTGAAGGTCTCGTTGTGATGATCTGATGCCTGAATGAGCTGCTCAGTCACAGCTGGTCGTAGCGCAGTGAGAGGAGTTATCTATGGTCTTCATCTCCTCCTTCATCCTCCTCTTCATCACTGTCTGATGGTCTTCATCTCCTCCTTCATCCTCCTCTTCATCACTGTCTGATGGTCTTCATCTCCTCCTTCATCCTCCTCTTCATCACTGTCTGATGGTCTTCATCTCCTCCTTCATCCTCCTCTTCATCACTGTCTGATGGTTTCCATCTCGTCCTTCATCCTCCTCTTCATCACTGTCTGATGGTCTTCATCTCTTCCTTCATCCTCCTCTTCATCACTGTCTGATGGTTTCCATCTCGTCCATCCTCCTCTTCATCACTGTCTGATGGTCTTCATCTCCTCCTTCATCCTCTTCATCACTGTCTGATGGTCTTCATCTCTTCCTTCATCCTCCTCTTCATCACTGTCTGATGGTTTCCATCTCGTCCTTCATCCTCCTCTTCATCACTGTCTGATGGTCTTCATCTCGTCCTTCATCCTCTTCATCACTGTCTGATGGTCTTCATCTCTTCCTTCATCCTCCTCTTCATCACTGTCTGATGGTTTCCATCTCGTCCTTCATCCTCCTCTTCATCACTGTCTGATGGTCTTCATCTCGTCCTTCATCCTCCTCTTCATCACTGTCTGATGGTTTCCATCTCGTCCTTCATCCTCCTCTTCATCACTGTCTGATGGTCTTCATCTCGTCCTTCATCCTCCTCTTCATCACTGTCTGATGGTCTTCATCTCCTCCTTCATCCTCCTCTTCATCACTGTCTGATGGTCTTCATCTCCTCCTTCATCCTCCTCTTCATCACTGTCTGATGGTCTTCATCTCCTCCTTCATCCTCCTCTTCATCACTGTCTGATGGTCTTCATCTCCTCCTTCATCCTCCTCTTCATCACTGTCTGATGGTCTTCATCTCCTCCTTCATCCTCCTCTTCATCACTGTCTGATGGTCTTCATCTCGTGCTTCATCCTCCTCTTCATCACTGTCTGATGGTCTTCATCTCCTCCTTCATCCTCCTCTTCATCACTGTCTGATGGTCTTCATCTCGTGCTTCATCCTCCTCTTCATCACTGTCTGACTGCTGATATTTTTTATAATGAGAATTTGTTTATTGTCTGTTTGCTATATTTCCTGTTCATTGCATTGTTCAGAATGAATAAAAACAAATAAAGTCAAACAAAATGATTCTGCATTCATTCATATCCTCATGAATCTCACTAACATTCATTATGAATGCATGAAAATAGGGAAACATCTGCATTTTCTTTGTGCTGCAAGTCGTTTGAAAGTTATTTTGGACTCAGCGGGTTAAAATTATGACGATGGATAAACTTCCAGGTGCCACAAAAAGGACAACACAACTCCTCGTGCAGCAGACGTTTGGCTCCCTCCTACTTCCTCTTGGAACAACATCCAGCAACGTGGACAAAAAGCTGTCATGGTCATCATAAACCTCAACACGCAATATCGACAGATTGTCACGGGGTGTGGTGGTGGACTCAAATGCAGGACCAGAGGTAGCGAGAAACAGGGTTTAACGAGTAGTGAACAATCTAGGAATCGTTACCAGAACACAACCGGGAGAAATGAGGCGGAAATCCAGCAGCACGAGGCAGGAAGACTGGAAACCGGGACCTGGACGAGCCAAACGGGCGGGTCGACATGGCAACGACCTGGCAGTGCGCGACTGAGGGGCAGGGGTTTATAAAGTGGCTGAACAGGTGAGGGGAGTTGTGCTGATGAGGAGGGAGTGACTGACGGGTCGAGTGAGGAGGGTGTGGAGCTCCAACGACACACACACAGAAGGCAAAGCCGTGACACAAATAACACGATACAGTTTGACATGAAGACTGACTGTCATCTGAAATATAGTTGTGTGTTTATTATTTTTTATTATTGACAACAACTTTAATACAGTTTGCTAAAATTGCAACAAGGGGCAAAAACAAACAATGTTTCAGTTAATTAATAACAATATGTTTGAATCAACTCTTCAGTAAAGACTGCTTGTTTCTGCTGCTGTAAGCTCTGACGTCATGTCAGCAAAAATGAATCAAGTCTTCAAACTTCCCTGTTCTTTTGCTTTTGCTGCGGGTTGGATCTGAAAGTGTAATTTCCCAGTTCTTGGAACAGCCTTGAACGTCACATAAAGGGCTGTCCTTTACAGATCTGGCACTTTCTGCAGGTAATGTAACATTTCTCTCTTCTTAAAGCATGAATACTGACGTATCATCACCTTCAGTTTCTATGATGCATGTTAGCATGCATCCTCCAACAGAGCTAGAAACATGCTAGAAATCTGCGTTATTCCACTTTGTGATGTGATTCATATTTATTTTTGGGGGTTTTGCCATTGATGTCTCTGTGGATGTTTATTGATGACCCTGCTTCACACTGAGCTGAACTAGCTCAGCAACATGAGCCTAAAAACAACACATTTCGATCAATACGATCACTGATAACATGAACCACCGCTTCATCGAGTCACGTTCTCGGTCAAAGTGGCTCGTGTCTATTCATGTACTTTGTGTACTTTTTAGTACTGTACCTATTTGAGGTACTTGTACTTGAAGTATTTTCCATTTAAAGTAACTTCATACCTCTAACCCACTCCATTACAGGGTCACTGCCTTGTTCGTAAGTACATTTAGCTGATAATACTTTTACTAAAGTTAGGTTTTGAGTACAGGGCGTTGTCTTGCATTGGAGTATTTCCACACCACGGTATTAGTACTTTTAATGAAGTAAAAGGATCTAAATACTTCCAGCAGTGTTACTTTGTTTACCACAGTGATGGTTCGCTGATTGAATACCTCGTATAGATAAGAAGATAAGAATCAATATGACGGCTCAGTGGTGGTCTGTGTGAGTTCAGCACCACGGACAGAGACAGCGGTTACTGTTTCCCTCTCTCCGTGTTATTTACACGACTGTTCTTCTTCATGAGTCGTCTCCTCGTGAACAGATCCACTCAGTTCAACCACAAGAGGGCGCCGCAGGCTTTCACACAGACCTACAGCGAAACACCCAACACTGTTTACCTTTCATCCCAATCGATCAGCGTCAGCGCAGCGGCTCCTTTGATTTGTTTTTTGTGTAGAAATCTTGAAGTTCTTCCACTTGTTTTTCTTTTAAACGTGTTTGTGTGTAAAAACTGTCCTGCAGCAGATTTCACAGTGAAAGCGTTGTGTGTCCACTAGGCTCATTAAAGCATAATCATATTCTATATAAGTCTCTTCATGTCAATGAACCTCACGGAAACACCTAATCCAACAGTGAAGTGACTCCTATAAGTATTGACTTCACCTCTCATATGTTCGGAAGTTCTTCAGCTGTTGCTCCTGCAGTGCTGCTGGACGTTGTGTCAAAGTTAATCACTTCTTGGTTTCAACCTCATGAGGGCTCAAACAAGATGTTTGTCTCCCACTTTGGTAAAGGTTTATGATACAGCTATGTGGATGTTTTATCTTAAGGTAGAGGTTTATGATACAGCTATGTGGATGTTTTATCTTAAGGTAGAGGTTTATGATACAGCTATGTGGATGTTTTATCTTAAGGTAGAGGTTTATGATACAGCAGACGCTGTCAGTCTAAGGAGAACTAAGCAGAGAGCATAATAAAAACATTTTTTCCTATTACACCTGTAAGCAGCCGCTTCACGGAGCTCATCTATCTTCATATGAACTTATTAAATATAGAAACTGAATTCTTGGTGACCAACTCGAATGCAGCTTCTGGAACATAAAGTCTGATCTTCCGTCTGATTGAGCTGCAAGGACTATTCCATGACTCTTCTCTGAGATTCATATTTCATGCCTTCAGATCTTGTTGGGCCCAGCGTTGTATTCAAATAAATAAATACATAAACATGCAGAGGTACAACTTGTGATTAACAGCAAGAGCACCAATCATCGTTGACAACAAGGCCAATCTTCTTATCATCTGTTTGGAAGTGAAGCAAAGTTTTTGTCCTGTTCAACAATAAAACCCAAAGATTTCCCCTCAACGGCCTTTTACAGCTAGAAATAAAAACATATAAAAAAAGAAACTTGATTTATTGACTCTTGAAGTGTTTACAGTTTTTCTCAATTGCTGAAACACTAAAACCCGTTGGCTGGACAAAGTTCTCAGTTGCCTGAACTCATTCAGCTGATTGTGCAGTCTGTTGTCAATACCTTAAACTGTGTCACCTGGTAAAACACAATCTGCAGATCTCACTTAGACTTTTCAGCAAAACTCTAAACACATGCTGCACTCTAATGCACATGTCATCCATACTGGTAAACACAAGTGGCAACAAACAAATACAAATAGAGAACACAAGTCATTGATTAAACACAATCACTCAAAATAGATTTCACTTGTATCAAATGATGTGACACAACCAATATTAGTCAGTTTAGAGAGCAAACAGGGGGTTGAAGGTGGGAAGGAGAAAGTCTGAGCATGGATAGAAGAAACAGTGTGAGAGGACATCGTGCTTTCTATTTGTTACAGTAACAGCACTGACTGCTCAATAGATTCTGACTGGTTGCAGGTTCATATCAACAAAGAACAAGAATTACAGTATCACAGAGACAAAGGACACGTTTGTGAGATGCAGGGTACAGGACTGGACAAATAGGTACAAGGAGGAGGAAGAACAAAAGAAATTGCAAAGAGCAAAGCACAGCAGTCATTTCTGATACATTTTGAGCTACTGTAATAGAACATGTTCTCGTTCATATGAAATTTGTTTTGAGATTAAAAATCGACTTCTCCCTGAGAACTATATGTTTCTATTTATTGGTGTATTGTTTACTGACTGCTTGATAGTGTGTATTGTTTTGATCACTTGGTTTAGGATTTGAGAGCAGTGTTTGATTTTGAGCACAGGTGAAACTGTTTTGAGGCGAAAGTTCCATTTTGCAAGAGGATTCAGAGGTTTTGTAAATACTGCTTGAAGATGAGGTTTTGTGTTTACAGCTTTGGGAGAAATGTGTCTCAGCAATCGAGACAACTGTAAACCATTTATCTGATAAGGTTCAACCATGGTCATATTTTCCGTTGGACTCTTGAGCTCTGAGTGAACCGGTTTATTACATTTTCTCTTCTCTTGTTCATAGCTTCTCTGTGGGGATGGACCTTTGCTCCTGGTGCAGATTAACAAATGAAAGCCAGCCCACCTGACACCAGGTCTACCTGTCTTTAATACTCTGCGTGGTGTTCTGGTTCACACAGCCAGTAGAGACCAGCTCTAGTCCGTCTGTGGGTCCTGGTCTCTCGGGTCTCTCGGGTCTAGATACCTAAATGTGTTCACTTTGACACGTTGATGCAGCGATGAAGAGCAGAACTGCACTGATTGGACTGATTGCACTGATTGGACTCGTTATTATTTTTCTTCGGATCGAATCAGCAGCAGGTATTATTCATCATTCTAATGATATCAAAATGTACCTTTATAGGCTTCATACTCTTGTTGATCAGGGTGATCAGTTATTCGTTCATTGATTGGGTCTTTGGTAGACCGCCGGACTATCAGGGGCCACAGCGCTCATTGATTGATTTCTGCTGACACGTCACTAATAACTGCTGTCTGCTTGTCCGTCCACCAGTAGAGCAGAGAACAGAGCAGCTTTATGAACGGGACAGTTTGTGCTCAATATATAAACGTGTTGTCCAGCGTGAGTGAAAGCGACATGAAGGCATCAGTGCGTTATAGATTCATTACAGACTGTTCAGCAGCGGAACAGACGGATATTCATCTCAGTGACTTTGCTTTCTTTCGGATTTGTGTCATTTCCGTGGACTACACGTTTGCTGAAGTCAATGAGAAGTTTATTTAAGACATCCGGGACCTTTCTGACACTGTGTGCTAAAGAAAACCTAAAACAACCTTCATCTTCTAACCCGGACACAGACACAGACGCGCTGCTTTACATGGTTAGAGTTACATGTAGAATAAACTAGCAATGTTCTATAAATCCATTTCATTCAGTACCGGCTCAGAGACTTCAGGACACGCTGAACATCTGTCTTTAATCTCTGATTTAATCTCTCAATTTGTGTTTGATTTATTTTATCTAAGCGCTTTCATAGCTGTTAAAGATTGGAATTAACTTACAAAATGAGAAGAAAAGAGAGAAACCAAAGTTATTTTCAGATTGAGGTGATGATGTCATAATTACAGTAATAGGATCATCGTCATGAGAGGGTTTCCTTTAGTTATGAGAAAGGCTTCTTATCTATTTGATAAGGTTTCAGGTTATCAATGTATTTAATGAGGCGTAGTCTGATGTTATTCACTTCACTTCCTGCTTGGTTTTAAACGGTCTCAGGGTAACGTGGGTGCTGCAGTAATTACTTTGTGAACATTGCACAACTCACTGTGCTCCTAACAGGAAGTGTAAATGTTATCGTTTCTCCAGGACCATGAGAGGGTTTTCCATGTCATGTTTTTGTATCTCATTATTATGAGATAGTAAATCGAGATCATGAGATAACACTCAGTGGCGGCTGGTGGAACATGTTCTAGGGAGGGCCATCCTATCAATTTCAGCAAACATCCCAGTATGATTTCATGCAAAAAAAATGTAAGCATCAAACACGCATTATTACTTGGCAGTTAAATATTTAACATTTATTCCAACACGAAAACAATCAGTAAATAACACTTATATATTATAATACAATATAATATAACATGTTTATTTGTTGAGATGCCCCTATGGACCTTGTTATAGGAGGTAAAGATCAGGAGAAGTAAACATGAAGTGTAATTATGAATACTGATGTTAAATTAAGCTGTGATGAGTTTTCACCGTTAATTTAACATCTCTATTACATGTTGATGCCTCCATGACCAAGTTAAGCAGATGAGACTGAGGCTATGTAGAAGAAAAGATGTTCACTTTGTCTAATATGTAGCTTGACGGAGTTCTCCATGTGTGTCCTGGTGTTCTCATGTTTCCTTACCTCCTCATCCCTCACTCCCTGAACTGGTGTTCTCATGTTTCCTTACCTCCTCATCCCTCACTCCCTACCCTGGTGTTCTCATGTTTCCTTACCTCCTCATCCCTCACTCCCTACCCTGGTGTTCTCATGTTTCCTTACCTCCTCATCCCTCACTCCTGTAACTGTCCGTGCTGGATCCGTCCCCGTTGTTTTAAAAAGCTAAATAAATGATTAGCATGACGTCATCCAGCTAGCCAACCTGTCTGGTGTACAGCTAGTACAGAAGCTTCATGTACTGCTTCCCTTTCCCGCGAGTCTGCTGTCTGATTGTGAGGTCAGGCTGATCTGATATCAGCTCTTTGGCTGCAGAATCTCCTCAAAGTTCTCCTCTCAGACGGGTCTTGGAGGAGGAGAGCTCGCCTGTCGAGACTTCTCCTGACGAGAACGCGCAGCTCCGGGGCTTGATCGTTCTGGCCCACAGCTGAATCTATTTGAGGCGCTGATTGGCTAAATTGTATGTCACTCATTTATATCTTGAATCAGCAATTGGCTAAACGGCTTCATAGACCCGCCTCTTTTGGGCCAAAACGATCAAGCCCCCCTCGCTGCGCGCTCTCAGAGTGTCGTGCACACAGACAGAGAGCACGAGCAGACGAGCACACAGGGGGAGAGCACGAGCAGGAAAAGCATATCTTTTGCGCAGATATCATATTGTACACACATTACTGGGTACATTCCATAGTTAAAAAACACAAATATTGACAATTTGTATAATTTATGATTGTTATAATTTTATTTATTTTTTTTCTTGTGGCTCATGGTGGGGCCATGCCCCATTGCCCTCTATTGACCAGCAACCACTGCTCAGGACCTTTATTTGTTCCTCACAGTGACGGAAGTGTATGGGGTCAGAACAGTCTCAATAATCACAAATGCACACAGAAAGATTCACAAATGCGTACAGAACAATTCACAAATATATTCGATTTACAAATGCACGCAGAACGATTCACAAATACATTCCAATGCACAAATAAATAAATTACGATTTATATAAATGTAAAAAGAAATCACAAATATATTTCTGCATTTGTAAGTATTTCTGTGTGGATTGTTTACATTTGTTTGTGGATTTGTATGCATTTCTTTGTGGATCGCACTGCATTTCTTTACAGAACTCTGCACGGATTATTGAGACTCCCCTGACGTCGCTAGATTCACAAATATGCGTTTTTTCAACATTCTCTTTTTCAACCAATCACATGAGCGCAGCTCCCCCCTCCCCTCCCCACGAGGGTGGCAGCGTCAGAGATACGCAATTTGCGGAAGCGACATGGGAAGCTCAAAGGCACTTTCTGTTGCAAGCGCCACCGTTTTGTTGCGGTTCCGCGGTAGTTTAGCCTTTATTTGTTGTTATTTGACATTATGTGACAATATATTAAGGTCCTTGAAGGTATGACTGTTGTCAGTGGTGTATAAAGTACTCAAAAGCCATACTTGAGTAAAAGTAAAGATACCTTACTGGAAAACTACTCAAGTAAAAGTAAAAAGTCACTTTTTAGAATACTACTTGAGTAAAAGTCTTAAAGTATCTGATATTTATTGTACTTAAGTACAAAAGTAATTTTCTGATATTAAATGTACATCATAACCTGAACATTAAATGAACATCATAACCTGTTCATTGAAGGTAAAAGTACAAGTAAATGCTGTTCATAAAAAAGCAAAGGGTCAGAATTGTGAGAATGATGAAGTTTATTCTTTTAAGTGCTGTGGCACCATGACCAAGGACATGGAGCTGTGTTGAACATAACTGGGCTGGCTGTGATCCATCAGGAGCAACAATGTTCAACATAATATATTGTACATAAGTATACTTTTGCATCTACTATGAATGTATCATCATAATTCTCCGAAAAGCAATATGACACTATGAAGGAGTTGTAACAGTGCGTTTATAAGTCTGCTCATTAGACTAGAGGATGTAGAGGCAAATGCATCATATCATGTTCAGCAGAACATATCCACGTGATGCATCAGGTCAGTGTTTAGAGAAAGGACGCCTGCCTTGTAAACTCCTATGGGCCTGATTTGAACACAAAGGTTTTGTTCAAGCTGAATCTGCAATTGGGCGACTGCTGCCATCATAACGCCATCTGATCATCCACAACATGACTCAAATATCAAAACATGATCAATACTAAAGCAGCACCGAAAGTAACCCAGTCATTACTTGAAACTGAAACATGTCCTGTTCATCTTCAAAAGAAGTTGGTTTTCAAAATTGCGAGAATTCAGTCTCGCTCTTCTTGGGCTGAAGACTCGTCCTGCGATGCTAAATATCCTTTCACAGGCCGCTGAGGCAGGTAGAGGTGAGTTCAGCGTCACAGACAACTTGCACACAGCTGCGAAGGATTTCCCTAATGCTAATGCTAACGCTAATGCTAACGCCAATGCTAATGCTGCGCTCTCTCGGCTCCCGTCAATCCTAAGGTGTCACAACTGTCAACACTTCCTCAGCTCACTGACTCGCTGGCGATCCACGGGTGTTGGTCTTCGTCACCACCGTCGTTTGTTGCGGGAGTAGCAGGTGCTTCCATTTCTGCTTCCATCATGAAATCAGTCATCGTAGAGTGGAATTATACTCACGTAGTCGCCCGCTAGCTTATAGCATGTAGCATCCTGGGAATCAAAACACCGCAGCTTTGAGAGCACTTGTTTGCAATTGCGCATTAACGTGACTAACAATGATTTAACTCGCTGCTAGCACCACTGATTCACCAAACCTGCTTCCTTGCAGTCTGTGTTCCACCACAGTCCTCGACGCTGCTCTCAGGATTCATTTTGTTCTAAAGATTGATTTGATTTTGTAGCGAGTAACGAAGGTTTCAGGGGAAATGTATCGGAGTAAAAGTATCAGTTTTCTTTGCAAAATGTAGTGAAGTAAAAGTAAAAGTCAACAGAAATAATTAGTAAATAGATACCCAAAAAAACTACTTAAGTACAGTAACGAAGTATTTCTACTTCGTTACTATACACCACTGACTGTTGGTAGTTGTAATTAGTTTAGTAAAAAAAGGCCGAATTGTAATAGTATGGCTACTCGTTTTCATTAGCAAGCTAATATAGGCTAACATCAATTGGTACATGTTGCCATGGCAACGATACACACTTTCATGCAGACTGAAGGAATTCAAATTGTAAACCTGGATAATATGCATTGTACTGTTTAGAATGATAGCAACCCATATAACCTATTGAGATATATATATATATATATATATATATATATATATATATATATATATATATATATATATATATATACGAAGTGCCTTTGAGCTTCCCATGTCGCTTCCGCAAATTGCGTAACTAACGCTGCCACCCTCGTGGGGAGGGGAGGGGGGAGCTGCGCTCATGTGATTGGTTGAAAAAGAGAATGTTGAAAAAACGCATATTTGTGAATCTAGCGACGTCAGGGGAGTCTCAAAAATCCGTGGAGAGATCTGTAAAGAAATGCAGTGCGATCCACAAAGAAATGCATACAAATCCACAAACAAATGTAAACAATCCACACAGAAATACTTACAAATGCAGAAATATATTTGTGATTTCTTTTTACATTTATATAAATCGTAATTTATTTATTTGTGCATTGGAATGTATTTGTGAATCGTTCTGCGTGCATTTGTAAATCGAATATATTTGTGAATTGTTCTGTACGCATTTGTGAATCTTTCTGTGTGCATTTGTGATTATTGAGACTGTTCTGACCCCATAGAAGTGGGCTTCCATAGAATGTGGACCAAACGTCAGCAGATGTTATCGACATGTGGTGCTGGTGATCGTCCTCTCGTGCAGAGAATGTTCAGTTTCACTTCAACACGTTTTCTAGCAGAGTCACAATCACACAGGACACAAGACAATAATGTTGATTATCCACCTGAAGATTATTCTGAGAGTCACAATAAGTTTAGTGTCTCTTCATGAAAACGACGTCATAAAATCAATAAGTATTGTTGATAAAGCTCTCATTATATCTGTCAGACCTTCAGTGAGATCCATGTCTGTGTGTTTCTGGTTCATTTAGACTCTAACCTGCTGGTTGATCTTTTAACCAGAAATCACGTCTAGACAGCAAACTAATACATGAGAATTACATCTGAATAATATGGAGGTTCAACCATAAATACATGATTATTAAACAGTCTGTCACACAGAAGAACAGACATCAAGTCAACTGTGATTGGTGCAGTGATCCTTTGTTACAGTGAGCTACAGCTTCATGTTTGTTACTGTGCCATTAATCTAACACCAGTCCAGTGTAGTTCCTCATTCTTCCTCAGAGTAATAATCATAATGTTCCTAACTGGCTCCATCTAGAGGCAGGAACACAGCAGTGGTTCCTCTCTTGTTGTGAGTCCTCTGATCAGTCATGACATCACCAGAACCACAGAAGAAGAAGACGTGTTGCAGAGACCACAGACAGACTGTAGCTGGTGTCTCTTGACCTGTGCTGTGATGTGTTGGTGACTCTGGTCCTCTGTCTCCTCTCACAGGGAGAAGATGATCTGCAGCATCCTGCTGCTCATCACACTGACCTCCTGTGTCTCTGGTTAGTTTACAGCTTCACTTTGTTCTCCACAGACTCAACACACCTTCAGCCTCACTGACACACTTCAACATGACTCGAGTTATTGTTACCATCATGCACCTTGTTCATACCTTTGTGTCTCTAAAGCTCAGCATCAGTAAACATCTCCAGGTGGACTTTAAAGGCTCTCATGGTAACGTTGTCAGTTAGTCTGCTCCTCACTCTCCCTCTCTGTCTCCTCAACAGGACCATCAGTAGTGAACGTGACACAGAGATCCTATCAGGCAGAGGAGAACCACAACGCCACTCTGGAATGGACCTTCAAGACCAGAACAGACGGTTCCCTCAAGTCCATTTCTATCTCTTGTGCGATGTTAACTGTTCCGAGACCCGTCATCCTGTTTCATCTTCGTGAAGGTGTCGAGGTCTCAGAGTCTCAGCATGAACGGTTTGCAGGACGAGTCCAGTTTGACAAAGACGTCCTCAGAGAAGGACGACTCAGACTCCACATGTCCAGACTCAGGACTGATGACTCAGGTCTTTACCTGTGTGGTGTGACCACAGGTGATGGTTGGAGATCAAGGAAATGTCACCTCAACGTCACAGGTGAGTTGATTCAGAAGTTTCCTGATGAAAAGAACCTGATTGTTGTCGTTACACTTCCTTCTTACAGGATCTGTGAAATATGTTCCAGTTTCATCTGTTGGGGACGTTCAGTTGATGTTGTAGTGAGATGTTGTTTCTTCTCATGAAGGACTCAGACTTGTTTGGTCTCTTTACAGCAGAGAGAGTTTGGCCCAAACCTGAGAGAGATCCTTCAACGACAGGAAGTCCATCACAACCAGAGAGTCCGGGATGGATCGTCCTCTACTGTGGACTGGGACTGTTAGTAGTAGGAACTCTGCTGGGTGTTTGTTACTGTCTGCGTAGAAAACATCCAAGAAAACGGCATTCAATGATTCACTCTCAGTCTACAGCACTAGATTCATTGGATTACTCTCAGTCCACAGCACTAGATCCAATGGATCACTCTCTGTCCACAGCACTAGATCCAATGGATCACTCTCTGTCCACAGCACTAGATCCAATGGATCACTCTCTGTCCACAGCACTAGATCCAATGAATCACTCTCTGTCCACAGCACTAGATCCAATGGATCACTCTCTGTCCACAGCACTAGATCCAATGGATCACTCTCTGTCCACAGCACTAGATCCAATGAATCACTCTCTGTCCACAGCACTAGATCCAATGAATCACTCTCTGTCCACAGCACTAGATCCAATGAATTACTCTCCGTCTATAGAACTAGATCCAGTGATTCTCTCCATATAGACTCAGATGATTCTGGTCTCTCAGGTCGGAGGTCCAAAGCAGCGTCTGAAGGTCTCGTTGTGATGATCTGATGTCTGAATGAGCTGCTCAGTCACAGCTGGTCGTAGCGCAGTGAGAGGAGTTATCTATGGTCTTCATCTCCTCCTTCATCCTCCTCTTCATCACTGTCTGATGGTCTTCATCTCGTCCTTCATCCTCCTCTTCATCACTGTCTGATGGTCTTCATCTCCTCCTTCATCCTCCTCTTCATCACTGTCTGACTGCTGATATTTTTTATAATGACAATTTGTTTGTTTACTCTTTGCTATATTTCCTGTTCATTGCATTGTTCAGAATGAATAAAAACAAATAAAGTCAACAAAATGATTCTCCATCCATTCATTCATATCCTCATGAATCTCACTAACATTCATTATGAATGCATGAAAATAGGGAAACATCTGCATTTTCTTTGTGCTGTCAGTCGTTTGAAAGTTATTTTGGACTCAGCGGGTTAAAATTATGACGATGGATAAACTTCCAGGTGCCACAAAAAGGACAACACAACTCCTCGTGCAGCAGACGTTTGGCTCCCTCCTACTTCCTCTTGGAACAACATCCAGCAACGTGGACAAAAAGCTGTCATGGTCATCATAAACCTCAACACGCAATATCGACAGATTGTCACGGGGTGTGGTGGTGGACTCAAATGCAGGACCAGAGGTAGCGAGAAACAGGGTTTAACGAGTAGTGAACAATCTAGGAATCGTTACCAGAACACAACCGGGAGTCCGAGCACGAGACAAGAAATGAGGGGGAAATCCAGCAGCACGAGGCAGGAAGACTGGAAACCGGGACCTGGACGAGCCAAACGGGCGGGTCGACATGGCAACGACCTGGCAGTGCGCGACTGAGGGGCAGGGGTTTATAAAGTGGCTGAACAGGTGAGGGGAGTTGTGCTGATGAGGAGGGAGTGACTGACGGGTCGGGTGAGGAGGGTGTGGAGCTCCAACGACACACACACAGAAGGCAAAGCCGTGACACAAATAACACGATACAGTTTGACATGAAGACTGACTGTCATCTGAAATATAGTTGTGTGTTTATTATTTTTTATTATTGACAACAACTTTCATACAGTTTGCTAAAATTGCAACAAGGGGCAAAAACAAACAATGTTTCAGTTAATTAATAACAATATGTGTGAATCAACTCTTCAGTAAAGACTGCTTGTTTCTGCTGCTGTAAGCTCTGACGTCATGTCAGCAAAAATGAATCAAGTCTTCAAACTTCCCTGTTCTTTTGCTTTTGCTGCGGGTTGGATCTGAAAGTGTAATTTCCCAGTTCTTGGAACAGCCTTGAACGTCACATAAAGGGCTGTCCTTTACAGATCTGGCACTTTCTGCAGGTAATGTAACATTTCTCTCTTCTTAAAGCATGAATACTGACGTATCATCACCTTCAGTTTCTATGATGCATGTTAGCATGCATCCTCCAACAGAGCTAGAAACATGCTAGAAATCTGCGTTATTCCACTTTGTGATGTGATTCATATTTATTTTTGGGGGTTTTGCCATTGATGTCTCTGTGGATGTTTATTGATGACCCTGCTTCACACTGAGCTGAACTAGCTCAGCAACATGAGCCTAAAAACAACACATTTCGATCAATACGATCACTGATAACATGAACCACCGCTTCATCGAGTCACGTTCTCGGTCAAAGTGGCTCGTGTCTATTCATGTACTTTGTGTACTTTTTAGTACTGTACCTATTTGAGGTACTTGTACTTGAAGTATTTTCCATTGAAAGTAACTTCATACCTCTAACCCACTCCATTACAGGGTCACTGCCTTGTTCGTAAGTACATTTAGCTGATAATACTTTTACTAAAGTTAGGTTTTGAGTACAGGGCGTTGTCTTGCATTGGAGTATTTCCACACCACGGTATTAGTACTTTCAATGAAGTAAAAGGATCTAAATACTTCCAGCAGTGTTACTTTGTTTACCACAGTGATGGTTCGCTGATTGAATACCTCGTATAGATAAGAAGATAAGAATCAATATGACGGCTCAGTGGTGGTCTGTGTGAGTTCAGCACCACGGACAGAGACAGCTGTTACTGTTTCCCTCTCTCCGTGTTATTTACACGACTGTTCTTCTTCATGAGTCGTCTCCTCGTGAACAGATCCACTCAGTTCAACCACAAGAGGGCGCCGCAGGCTTTCACACAGACCTACAGCGAAACACCCAACACTGTTTACCTTTCATCCCAATCGATCAGCGTCAGCGCAGCGGCTCCTTTGATTTGTTTTTTGTGTAGAAATCTTGAAGTTCTTCCACTTGTTTTTCTTTTAAACGTGTTTGTGTGTAAAAACTGTCCTGCAGCAGATTTCACAGTGAAAGCGTTGTGTGTCCACTAGCCTCATTAAAGCATAATCATATTCTATATAAGTCTCTTCATGTCAATGAACCTCACGGAAACACCTAATCCAACAGTGAAGTGACTCCTATAAGTATTGACTTCACCTCTCATATGTTCGGAAGTTCTTCAGCTGTTCCTCCTGCAGTGCTGCTGGACGTTGTGTCAAAGTAAATCACTTCTTGGTTTCAACCTCATGAGGGCTCAAACAAGATGTTTGTCTCCCACTTTGGTAAAGGTTTATGATACAGCTATGTGGCTGTTTTATCTTAAGGTAGAGGTTTATGATACAGCTATGTGGCTGTTTTATCTTAAGGTAGAGGTTTATGATACAGCTATGTGGATGTTTTATCTTAAGGTAGAGGTTTATGATACAGCTATGTGGATGTTTTATCTTAAGGTAGAGGTTTATGATACAGCAGACGCTGTCAGTCTAAGGAGAACTAAGCAGAGAGCATAATAAAAACATTTTTTCCCATTACACCTGTAAGCAGCCGCTTCACGGAGCTCATCTATCTTCATATGAACTTATTAAATATAGAAACTGAATTCTTGGTGACCAACTCGAATGCAGCTTCTGGAACATAAAGTCTGATCTTCCGTCTGATTGAGCTGCAAGGACTATTCCATGACTCTTCTCTTAGATTCATATTTCATGCCTTCAGATGTTGTTGGGCCCAGCGTTGTATTCAAATAAATAAATACATAAACATGCAGAGGTACAACTTGTGATTAACAGCAAGAGCACCAATCATCGTTGACAACAAGGCCAATCTTCTCATCATCTGTTTGGAAGTGAAGCAAAGTTTTTGTCCTGTTCAACAACAAAACCCAAAGATTTCCCCTCAACGGCCTTTTACAGCTAGAAATAAAAACATATAAAAAAAGAAGAAAAGAAACTTGATTTATTGACTCTTGAAGTGTTTACAGTTTTTTTCAATTGCTGAAACACTGAAACCCGTTGGCTGGACAAAGTTCTCAGTTGCCTGAACTCATTCAGCTGATTGTGCAGTCTGTTGTCAACACCTTAAACTGTGTCACCTGGTAAAACACAATCTGCAGATCTCACTTAGACTTTTCAGCAAAACTCTAAACACATTCTGCACTCTAATGCACATGTCATCCATACTGGTAAACACAAGTGGCAACAAACAAATACAAATAGAGAACACAAGTCATTGATTAAACACAATCACTCAAAATAGATTTCACTTGTATCAAATGATGTGACACAACCAATATTAGTCAGTTTAGAGAGCAAACAGGGGGTTGAAGGTGGGAAGGAGAAAGTCTGAGCATGGATAGAAGAAACAGTGTGAGAGGACATCGTGCTTTCTATTTGTTACAGTAACTGACTGCTCAATAGATTCTGACTGGTTGCAGGTTCATATCAACAAAGAACAAGAATTACAGTATCACAGAGACAAAGGACACGTTTGTGAGATGCAGGGTACAGGACTGGACTAATAGGTACAAGGAGGAGGAAGAACAAAAGAAATAGCAAAGAGCAAAGCACAGCAGTCATTTCTGATACATTTTGAGCTACTGTAATAGAACATGTTCTCGTTCATATGAAATTTGTTTTGAGATTAAAAATCGACTTCTCCCTGAGAACTATATGTTTCTATTTATTGGTGTATTGTTTACTGACTGCTTGATAGTGTATATTGTTTTGATCACTTGGTTTATGATTTGAGAGCAGTGTTTGATTTTGAGCACAGGTGAAACTGTTTTGAGGCGAAAGTTCCATTTTGCAAGAGGATTCAGAGGTTTTGTAAATACTGCTTGAAGATGAGGTTTTGTGTTTACAGCTTTGGGAGAAATGTGTCTTAGCAATCGAGACAACTGTAAACCATTTATCTGATAAGGTTCAACCATGGTCATATTCCGTTGGACTCCTGAGCTCTGAGTGAACCGGTTTATTACATTTTCTCTTCTCTTGTTCATGGTGCAGATTAACAAATGAAAGCCAGCCCACCTGACACCAGGTCTACCTGTCTTTAATACTCTGCGTGGTGTTCTGGTTCACACAGCCAGTAGAGACCAGCTCTAGTCCGTCTGTGGGTCCTGGTCTCTCGGGTCTCTCGGGTCTAGATACCTAAATGTGTTCACTTTGACACGTTGATGCAGCGATGAAGAGCAGAACTGCACTGTTTGGACTTATTGCACTGTTTGGACTCGTTATTATTTTTCTTCGGATCGAATCAGCAGCAGGTATTATTCATCATTCTAATGATATCAAAATGTACCTTTATAGGCTTCATACTCTTGTTGATCAGGGTGATCAGTTATTCGTTCATTGATTGGGTCTTTGGTAGAGCGCCGGACTATCACGGGCCACAGCGCTCATTGATTGATTTCTGCTGACACGTCACTAATAACTGCTGTCTGCTTGTCCGTCCACCAGTAGAGCAGAGAACAGAGCAGCTTTATGAACGGGACAGTTTGTGCTCAATATATAAACGTGTTGTCCAGCGTGAGTGAAAGCGACATGAAGGCATCAGTGCGTTACAGATTCATTACAGACTGTTCAGCAGCGGAACAGACGGATATTCATCTCAGTGACTTTGCTTTCTTTCGGATTTGTGTCATTTCCGTGGACTACACGTTTGCTGAAGTCAATGAGAAGTTTATTTAAGACATCCGGGACCTTTCTGACACTTTGTGCTAAAGAAAACCTAAAACAACCTTCATCTTCTAACCCGGACACAGACACAGACGCGCTGCTTTACATGGTTAGAGTTACATGTAGAATAAACTAGCAATGTTCTATAAATCCATTTCATTCAGTACCGGCTCAGAGACTTCAGGACACGCTGAACATCTGTCTTTAATCTCTGATTTAATCTCTCAATTTGTGTTTGATTTATTGTATCTAAGCGCTTTCATTGCTATTAAAGATTGGAATTAACTTACAAAATGAGAAGAAAAGAGAGAAACCAAAGTTATTTTCAGATTGAGGTGATGATGTCATAATTACAGTAATAGGATCATCGTCATGAGAGGGTTTCCTTTAGTTATGAGAAAGGCTTCTTATGTATTTGATAAGGTTTCAGGTTATCAATGTATTTAATGAGGCGTAGTCTGATGTTATTCACTTCACTTCCTGCTTGGTTTTAAACGGTCTCAGGGTAACGTGGGTGCTGCAGTAATTACTTTGTGAACATTGCACAACTCACTGTGCTCCTAACAGGAAGTGTACATGTTGTCATTTCTCCAGGACCATGAGAGGGTTTTCCATGTCATGTTTTTGTATCTCATTATTATGAGATAGTAAATCGAGATTATGAGATAGTCCTCTCGTGCAGAGAATGTTCAGTTTCACTTCAACACGTTTTCTAGCAGAGTTACAATCACACAGGAAACAAGACAATAATGTTGATTATCCAGCTGAAGATTATTCTGAGAGTCACAATAAGTTTAGTGTCTCTTCATGAAAACGACGTCATAAAATCAATAAGTATTGTTGATAAAGCTCATTATATCTGTCAGACCTTCAGTGAGATCCATGTCTGTGTGTTTCTGGTTCATTTAGACTCTAACCTGCTGGTTGATCTTTTAACCAGAAATCACGTCTAGACAGAAAACTAATACATGAGAATTACATCTGAATAATATGGAGGTTAAACCATAAATACATGATTATTAAATAGTCTGTCACACAGAAGAACAGACATCAAGTCAACTGGGATTGGTCCAGTGATGTTTTGTTGCAGTGAGCTACAGCTTCATGTTTGTTACTGTGCCATTAATCTAACACCAGTCCAGTGTAGTTCCTCATTCTTCCTCAGAGTAATAATCATAATCCTCCTAACGCTCCATCTAGTGGCAGGAACACAGCAGTGGTTCCTCTCTTGTTGTGAGTCCTCTGGTCAGTCATGATGTCACCAGAACCACAGAAGAAGAAGACGTGTTGCAGAGACCACAGACAGACTGTAGCTGGTGTCTCTTGACCTGTGCTGTGATGTGTTGGTGACTCTGGTCCTCTGTCTCCTCTCACAGGGAGAAGATGATCTGCAGCATCCTGCTGCTCATCACACTGACCTCCTGTGTCTCTGGTTAGTTTACAGCTTCACTTTGTTCTCCACAGACTCAACACACCTTCAGCCTCACTGACACACTTCAACATGACTCGAGTTATTGTTACCATCATGCACCTTGTTCATACCTTTGTGTCTCTAAAGCTCAGCATCAGTAAACATCTCCAGGTGGACTTTAAAGGCTCTCATGGTAACGTTGTCAGTTAGTCTGCTCCTCACTCTCCCTCTCTGTCTCCTCAACAGGACCATTAGTAGTGAACGTGACACAGAGATCCTATCAGGCAGAGGAGAACCACAACGCCACTCTGGAATGGACCTTCAAGACCACAACAGACGGTTCCTTCAAGGCCATTTTCATCATCTGTGAGATGTTCACTGATCTCACATCCTTCGTCCTGTTTCATCTTCATGAAGGTGTCGAGGTCTCAGAGTCTCAGCATGAACGGTTTGCAGGACGAGTCCAGTTTGACAAAGACGTCCTCAGAGAAGGACGACTCAGACTCCACATGTCCAGACTCAGGACTGATGACTCAGGTGTTTACCTGTGTGATGTGCTCACAGGTGATGGTGAAGGTTCGAGGACATGTCACCTCAACGTCACAGGTGAGTTGATTCAGAAGTTTCCTGATGAAAAGAACCTGATTGTTGTCGTTACACTTCCTTCTTACAGGATCTGTGAAATATGTTCCAGTTTCATCTGTTGGGGACGTTTAGTTGATGTTGTAGTGAGATGTTGTTTCTTCTCATGAAGGACTCAGACTTGTTTGGTCTCTTTACAGCAGAGAGGGTTCGGCCCAAACCTGAGAGAGATCCTTCAACGACAGGAAGTCCATCACAACCAGAGAGATGGATCGTCCTCTACTGTGGACTGGGACTGATAGTTGTAGTAGTAGTAGTAGTAGTAGTAGGAGGAGTAGTAGGAAGAGTAGTAGGAAGAGTAGTAGGAGGAGCTCTGCTGGGTCAAAGTGGCTCGTGTCTATTCATGTACTTTGTGTACTTTTTAGTACTGTACCTATTTGAGGTACTTGAACTTGAAGTATTTTCCATTTAAAGTAACTTCATACCTCTAACCCACTCCATTACAGGGTCACTGCCTTGTTCGTAAGTACATTTAGCTGATAATACTTTTACTAAAGTTAGGTTTTGAGTACAGGGCGTTGTCTTGCATTGGAGTATTTCCACACCACGGTATTAGTACTTTTAATGAAGTAAAAGGATCTAAATACTTCCAGCAGTGTTACTTTGTTTACCACAGTGATGGTTCGCTGATTGAATACCTCGTATAGATAAGAAGATAAGAATCAATATGACGGCTCAGTGGTGGTCTGTGTGAGTTCAGCACCACGGACAGAGACAGCGGTTACTGTTTCCCTCTCTCCGTGTTATTTACACGACTGTTCTTCTTCATGAGTCGTCTCCTCGTGAACAGATCCACTCAGTTCAACCACAAGAGGGCGCCGCAGGCTTTCACACAGACCTACAGCGAAACACCCAACACTGTTTACCTTTCATCCCAATCGATCAGCGTCAGCGCAGCGGCTCCTTTGATTTGTTTTTTGTGTAGAAATCTTGAAGTTCTTCCACTTGTTTTTCTTTTAAACGTGTTTGTGTGTAAAAACTGTCCTGCAGCAGATTTCACAGTGAAAGCTTCGTGTGTCCACTAGCCTCATTAAAGCATAATCATATTCTATATAAGTCTCTTCATGTCAATGAACCTCACACAACACCTAATCCAACAGTGAAGTGACTCCTATAAGTATTGACTTCACCTCTCATATGTTCGGAAGTTCTTCAGCTGTTGCTCCTGCAGTGCTGCTGGACGTTGTGTCAAAGTTAATCACTTCTTGGTTTCAACCTCATGAGGGCTCAAACAAGATGTTTGTCTCCCACTTTATGAAGCACTTCACGTGCTTTTAAACTGATAGATTGTGGTATAAAGTATACATATATATATGTAATCCTTGGGACTACATTTGAATTACAATCTGCATTTCATTCATTAGTCCTCTGTGTCAAGCGCTCTAGCAATTGTTGCTTTATGATCTGTGCTTGTTTTTGCTGACCTCGTTATTGTTTGCCTGATTTTGTGTCGGATCAGTTTTGATAAGTAAAGACCTCATCCTGCTGTGGATCTGTTATGAAGTAAGCTGACACGCGGTGCTACCAGGTCTCTGGTTTGATGAGATCAGGTGTGATGTTCAGACACATTGGATAAGTTCAGCATGTAGAGCAGTAGAGGCCTCGTCTGCTGTCTCTGTCCATGGTGCTGAAGTTAACCAGCCAGACGAGCTCTGACCCGTCTGACCGTTAACGCGTTGGTGTAGATATTTAAAGTGATGCTAATCTAGATTAGTGGTTTCATCTACAGCAGGAATCTTAACAACAAACATTATGACATTTCAGAATGAAACCATGTTTCCAGCACAGCGTTGGAGGATTCCTCTTACTGGATATCATAATGTCTACTGACAACATAAACATACTTTATCATTAATGATTATTAGAATCAATTCATTGTTGGATTTGGTGTTTTCGTTGGATTATTGATTGGAAGAGACCTGTAGAATATGATTAAACTTATCCTTTAAAGAGGTTTGTGCACACAGAATGCCGACACCATGAAATGTGTTGCAGGACTGTTGTTGTCCCACAGTTATGTTCAAGAGAAATGCACGTGGAATAACACTTCTGATGCTGAACGTGAACAAATGAAAGGAGACGCTGGAGGATGAGTGCTGAAGCGTTTACTGCAGTGAAGTTCAGAGCTTGTGTTTACAGGTTATCATGAACCAGACTGGTCCTCCTGCAGCTCAGCGGATCAGATGATTGAACATGTGAAAGCAAACATCAGCTGGTGACGATCACTTTCTCTTGGCGCACACAAAGTCTTTCTTCAGTGAGCAGGGTGCATCGTTCCACATTCCCCATTCTGGAAAGAAAGAAAAGGTCGATTATATATATTCATATTTCCTGCTTTGAGCGGACAGATCATGGACCTCATGCAGGAATATCTTAGTCTTAAAGTTCTCGTTTCAACTTGATGAGGTCACATGATCCGGAGTAGATGCACGTTCATGATGAGTGCTCATCAGCGTAATCAACGGCCCTGAATGACTTCATAAGGCCACATGTTTCATTAAGGAACACATTCAGTCGTGTTTGGGCTCCTGAATATTAATATTACCGTCATCATTGCAGTTCTGTGACTAAACAGTGAAGTTGATGAACGCTCGGTAGAGCTGAAGGGAACGGTGGAGTTGGGTAATAACTTCCGGTGGGTTCATCACTATGAGCAACCGCTCATTTACAGGTCGTCATGTGATCCTCCATGTTAAAATATTGATGATAGCAGCTTTAACCTCCAAATTCCTTCCCAATAAATGGTGATAAGCCGTACGTCACGTTGATCTGCAGGTGACTCGACAGGCCGGTGAAACTTGTTTCATATTCAGAAGTTACTTTGACATCATTTAGTTTCCCTTACTAAGAGCATTCGACTCGACGCAGGCCTCATTTCCGCGATAATTGTCCGGTTGATTGGGAAGCCATTTATTGTAGTTGAATTTAGTTCCATCAGTGTATATGAAGCCGGCCTGAGGAACAGAAAGGTGGGGGTCAGTGATGACATGTGACACGTTCTCTATGTATCGAGCATCAGGGTCTCTGATCAATGCTTACCCCTGATCTCTTGCCTCCGATCCAAAAGGCTCGACGTTCAAAACCACTGGTGAAATAATAGCTCATGTACTTGACATTAAGCATGTCTTGATCATTGTGTATCGACACCAGATCACTGTGCAAGGAGTGGCAGTGAGCCTGAAACAACAGACATGTGAGTGTAACTTTTCTTTATCAGAACATATAACTGTGTGTGTGTGTGTGTGTGTGTGTTTTATCACCTGGGCCTCCCGGAACGTTTTGGGGGTCTCAAAGTATCTCATACACACACTATCCCGACCAAAGGCGACCCAGTGACACTCTTTACATAGTACAGGATTCACGTTGTGGCACAAGTCTTCAATACCCTCTGTGAAAACACAACGTGCTTCAATGACCCAGTTTCTTGGGTTTTGGTTCAATAACATGCCGGTCGTGGTATATTGTACTTACCGTCCCCCTCTTGGTCTGCCACAGCGATGGTGGTTCCCACCAACAGCAGGACAGCAGTTACCACAGCTGGATGCATGACTCAGACCTCACTCACTCTCTGCTCCTCAGCTGGAATATGACCTGGACATGTGACAGTTTAATGGAGACATGACTGAATGCTGCAGGTGGTTCAATCGATCACTGGATCATGTTACTGTCAGTCATCTCAAAGAAAAATAGCGTTTTTATGGACTACGTGCTCAAAAAACAAAGAGAGAAGAAGAAGCTCACCACAGACGTCTTCTGGTTCCTCGTTGCCCTTCAGTCTGACTGTCAGGTGGATCTTCCTCTCGCTCTTATACTCAACACTCATGGCCTGAGGACATGTCAATGTCTCTGCCAATGTCAACAAATGGATCACTGTCATACGATTAGTTCTCAGAACAAACAGTTGTCAGAACAAACAGTAATAAAGTTGTCCCATGTGACTGTTGTTTGAAGTGTGTTCAATTCAACCGACAGTGACTGATGTTAAAATATATAAACTGTCACTTTAAGTGTGTTTTCAGCAACAACGTTCTCTGAATACACTTGTAGAATTCAAATAAAACTGCGAACAGACAATAAATAAGTGATGTAAATGCATTTGTATCGTTTCTTTGCTTGTTTGTGTCGCGGTGTAGGCTTTGCCCCGTGTGTTCCTGTGTTCCATCATACTCACCTGCCCATTCCACCCAGCTGCCTTCAATCATCATCACCCCACACACGTATACTCCCCTGCTTTCCCTGTTGTGATCGTTGGATCGTCCCCCTGTCTGCTTCATGGTCCAACGCTGTGTCTTCCTCCTGTATGCTCTGTGTTCCAGCGTTTGGCCCTCGTGTTTGCTCCTGATTGGTGACTTTGCCTTTTTTTTTATTCAGTTTGGATTTTTTGCCCGCTCCCTGTTGGAGTTGTTTTCTGTTACTGTGTTTGATGACTTGGAGCCCAGTAAAGCTACCGAGTTCTCCTGTGTCTGCGATGGAGTCTCTGATCTGCCCATCGGACGCCACAGTTTGTTTGTTGAAGACCTGAAGAGCCTAAATCCAGTTCAGCCCAGTCAGGATCTTTTCCAGCATCCTGACCCAGATGTGGCCCTCTTTTGTTTCCATACCGTCTCTAACAGAGTCCGTCTCTCTGTTAAGACCATGAAGTCTGTATTGAGCTCAGTTCAGGGGAGTAACGTCGCCTCTGTCCTAGACACCGTTCAACTATTGAATCAATATTTGAATTCATCACTTATGTAAGGAGGACGTTCAGAGCTAGAAGGCGGTTGACATTAATGAGAACACCAAAGGTAGTTTGCTTTGGCCACTAAATATTTGAAGTTGAAGGGTGTGGATGGCAAATATTATTCAATAGACAAGTCGTTACATTACCGTATGAACCCTCCTTCGGTTCACATCCTGTAGATGGTATGATTCTGAGTGGCGTGAAGCCAGTGCCAGCTGCTTTGAAGCCCCATTCCTCCCCATGTGAAGTGTCTGAGCATCTTGAGTCGGTCTGAACTGAAGATCCGGGTCCGTAAAAGGTTAATTAAGAGTAATCCGTAACTTGTCACATCCTCTCCTCAAATGTCATAAACTGCTGAATGTACAGTATGAGTTACACTTCCTCCACAAGTTTATTTAGGGAAGTCCGTCTGGTTTCCACAGCTGCATGAACACCAAGACGTCGTTGGATGAAGGCTGGAGGTACGTTTGTATATTTATACTTAATTTACATTAATTTTAAGGTTATTTTACTGACATTTACCATTGAAATTAGCATGTAAAGTACTCATTTGCAGATACACAGTTTGTTATATTTACATGAACACAATTTTTACATTTTTGATCATTGATTATTAATATATTCTTATAAGAAAATACTTATGGTGGTCAAAAATGTCTCCATAAATATGCTTTTTAGGAAAACAAGAAAAATCTTTATATACCTTTTTTTTTTATATATATATATATATATATATATATATATATATATATATATATATATATATATATATATATATATATATATATATATATATATATATATATATATATATATCTCGTGACTCCAAGCATTGACTTGGACATATTTGAAGTAAACTGACACCAAAACAAAATGCAATATATGGAAGTGGCTACACATCACAGATATTAGTTACTTGTCAGTTATACACAGTATTCACAAATACAGTGTAAGAATATTTTAACCCGCTTAAGTTCCCAGAACTCCAAACCTGAAATGATCAAATGATCACTTCAAATTTGTACCCGTGCTGTTTTAGCCGGCCCGACCTGAAGCTTCCCTAATTCTGCAGCGGTTCCCAAAACCTGCACACCCTTTGGTGGTGAGAATCATTCCTCTTATGTCTCTGAAGTTTCACTTACCACCTGGTTCACTGGATCACAGCAGCGAGCCGGCTCCGGTCCTCCGTCTTCAGACCTCCACTTCTTCATCTTCTTTGGCGGTTGAGGTTTAGAGTCCCAGACCTTTGCGGTGCACGGTCTCCACCTTCGGCGCAGAGTGACCAGATTTGCTCTCACAAGAGTGATCGTGCCGACAACGCCAAGTTTTTGTTGGCAATTACCATTGAATGAAGCACAAAGTCAACTTTTGTCTTTCTGTAACTTTAATTCGAGCGTCTACAGCCCAGTCAAATGAATGAGATGAGCGAAGGACACGAGACTGTTGAGTTCACATTATCTAGTCCTGGTGCAGAAACAGCATCTCACAGAACAATGTCGGCCATCTTGTCTTGCTCTGTCCTCGTTCATTGTGTAAGGCACTCAAGCTTTGTCTTTGGAATGACACACTCTAATATAACGAGCCGATTTGTTTGGTTAACAGAACACTATCTCCCACTGGATGGGGTTTTCCTCAAATCCATTGAGAGCATAAGAGAGTCGCTAACGTTAGCCCTAAATTCTGATAGCGTCCAGGACCAGCAGCAGCACAGTACACAGTGGATGTGCTGGTCATTAACGGGGCTTTTTCTTTTTTTTTAATGCAACCTGCATCCCAACTAACTAGCGTAGTTAGCTAATGAAATGCTCCTATTTGGGAGTAATGCTCGGATACCGCTACAGGTAGTTAGCACATTAGCTCGACATTCTAACTTCTGCAGTTGACATTAAAGCAGATACACATGTGGTTTAATCCATTCCTTCTACTATTGCTTATGTTTTTGGCTTTTCAAAGGCTGAAAATTACTCCAACCTCCAACCTCGGTCAAGACTCGTCATTTGCACGCCACTTATGGCTATTAGCTATGATTGGGCAATCATTGTTCAGGTTTAGCTGATGGGCACCACCAGCTGCTGAAATTAATTCTGAGATTTGTTTTCCTGCTGTAGTTCCACATGAAGCAGTGTAACTTAACTGTAACGACGACTGCTCTTGTTCTCTCTTCTGACCTAAAGATGCACAGTGTCTGACGATGACGTCCCTGAAGACGAGCTATCTCCCGCCCCTCGCTGCCTTCCTCTTCCTGTCCATCGTTCCTACTGTATCTGAAGTGGTGGACTCAATGTCCGACTGCCACCAGTTTCTTCTGGAGGGAACTCCGCCACAGGTCCCAGGCGTCTTGGAGGGCGGGAAAATCCAGAACCAGAACCGATACAAACCCATATGCCAGACTTTTAAGAACGAGATCAGGGGGACGGAACTCTAGAGACTGGGGATGGAGAGGGGAACTGCGCTCTAGAGGCTGGGGACGGAGAGGGGAACTGCGCTCTAGAGGCTGGGGATGGAGAGGGGACCTGAGCTCTAGAGGCTGGGGATGGAGAGGGGAACTGCGCTCTAGAGGCTGGGGATGGAGAGGGGAACTGCGCTCTAGGGGCTGGGGATGGAGAGGGGAACTGCACTCTAGAGGCTGGGGATGGAGAGGGGAACTGCGCTCTAGAGGCTGGGGATGGAGAGGGGACCTGAGCTCTAGAGGCTGGGGATGGAGAGGGGAACTGCACTCTAGAGGCTGGGGATGGAGAGGGGACCTGAGCTCTAGAGGCTGGGGATGGAGAGGGGAACTGCACTCTAGAGGCTGGGGATGGAGAGGGGACCTGAGCTCTAGAGGCTGGGGATGGAGAGGGGAACTGCGCTCTAGAGGCTGGGGATGGAGACGGGACCTGAGCTCTAGAGGCTGGGGATGGAGAGGGGACCTGCACTCTAGAGGCTGGGGATGGAGAGGGGAACTGCGCTCTAGGGGCTGGGGATGGAGAGGGGAACTGCACTCTAGAGCAGAGGTCTTCAACAGGGGGTCCGCAAACTTTTTGGTTGATTAGAAAATAAAAAAATTCTCGAAACATGAATCTGTCCATTATTTTAATAGTTCAGTATTGTATGAAAGATAACAGGTATCTTTATGCATGGCAGTGGTACTAATAGGCCATCACTCATTTTTCGTTTCCACGTTTAAAATGAAAACATCAATTTGAATAGCTTGTGTGCATGATTATCATGCAATTGACAGACAATGTTGATATTGGCATCAGCGGACAAGGATGTTTATGAATGGCAGTGGCACGGCCTCCCTACTCACTGTACCTGTTTAAAATGAAAACATGAATATATGAACCTGTGTATTATTTTAATAGCTTAGTACTGAATGCACAATAAGGTATGTTTATACATGGCACTAGGCCCATTTAATATAAAACACTATTTTATACAATATATATATAGTCGGGGGTCCCTGCTCCATCTCTCAATCAGTTTGGGGGTCCTTGGCCTGTAAAACGTTGAAGACCCCTGCTCTAGGCTGGGGATGGAGAGGGGAACTGCGCTCTAGAGGCTGGGGATGGAGAGGGGAACTGCACTCTAGAGGCTGGGGATGGAGAGGGGACCTGAGCTCTAGAGGCTGGGGATGGAGAGGGGACCTGAGCTCTAGAGGCTGGGGATGGAGAGGGGAACTGCACTCTAGAGGCTGGGGATGGAGAGGGGAACTGCGCTCTAGGGGCTGGGGATGGAGAGGGGAACTGCACTCTAGAGCAGAGGTCTTCAACAGGGGGTCCGCAAACTTTTTGGTTGATTAGAAAATAAAAAAATTCTCGAAACATGAATCTGTCCATTATTTTAATAGTTCAGTATTGTATGAAAGATAACAGGTATCTTTATGCATGGCAGTGGTACTAATAGGCCATCACTCATTTTTCGTTTCCACGTTTAAAATGAAAACATCAATTTGAATAGCTTGTGTGCATGATTATCATGCAATTGACAGACAATGTTGATATTGGCATCAGCGGACAAGGATGTTTATGAATGGCAGTGGCACGGCCTCCCTACTCACTGTACCTGTTTAAAATGAAAACATGAATATATGAACCTGTGTATTATTTTAATAGCTTAGTACTGAATGCACAATAAGGTATGTTTATACATGGCACTAGGCCCATTTAATATAAAACACTATTTTATACAATATATATATAGTCGGGGGTCCCTGCTCCATCTCTCAATCAGTTTGGGGGTCCTTGGCCTGTAAAACGTTGAAGACCCCTGCTCTAGGCTGGGGATGGAGAGGGGAACTGCGCTCTAGAGGCTGGGGATGGAGAGGGGAACTGCGCTCTAGAGGCTGGGGATGGAGAGGGGACCTGAGCTCTAGAGGCTGGGGATGGAGAGGGGAACTGCGCTCTAGAGGCTGGGGATGGAGAGGGGAACTGCGCTCTAGGGGCTGGGGATGGAGAGGGGAACTGCACTCTAGAGGCTGGGGATGGAGAGGGGAACTGCGCTCTAGAGGCTGGGGATGGAGAGGGGACCTGAGCTCTAGAGGCTGGGGATGGAGAGGGGAACTGCACTCTAGAGGCTGGGGATGGAGAGGGGACCTGAGCTCTAGAGGCTGGGGATGGAGAGGGGAACTGCACTCTAGAGGCTGGGGATGGAGAGGGGACCTGAGCTCTAGAGGCTGGGGATGGAGAGGGGAACTGCGCTCTAGAGGCTGGGGATGGAGACGGGACCTGAGCTCTAGAGGCTGGGGATGGAGAGGGGACTGCACTCTAGAGGCTGGGGATGGAGAGGGGAACTGCGCTCTAGAGGCTGGGGATGGAGAGGGGACCTGCACTCTAGAGGCTGGGGATGGAGAGGGGAACTGCGCTCTAGGGGCTGGGGATGGAGAGGGGAACTGCACTCTAGAGCAGAGGTCTTCAACAGGGGGTCCGCAAACTTTTTGGTTGATTAGAAAATAAAAAAATTCTCGAAACATGAATCTGTCCATTATTTTAATAGTTCAGTATTGTATGAAAGATAACAGGTATCTTTATGCATGGCAGTGGTACTAATAGGCCATCACTCATTTTTCGTTTCCACGTTTAAAATGAAAACATCAATTTGAATAGCTTGTGTGCATGATTATCATGCAATTGACAGACAATGTTGATATTGGCATCAGCGGACAAGGATGTTTATGAATGGCAGTGGCACGGCCTCCCTACTCACTGTACCTGTTTAAAATGAAAACATGAATATATGAACCTGTGTATTATTTTAATAGCTTAGTACTGAATGCACAATAAGGTATGTTTATACATGGCACTAGGCCCATTTAATATAAAACACTATTTTATACAATATATATATAGTCGGGGGTCCCTGCTCCATCTCTCAATCAGTTTGGGGGTCCTTGGCCTGTAAAACGTTGAAGACCCCTGCTCTAGGCTGGGGATGGAGAGGGGAACTGCGCTCTAGAGGCTGGGGATGGAGAGGGGAACTGCACTCTAGAGGCTGGGGATGGAGAGGGGACCTGAGCTCTAGAGGCTGGGGATGGAGAGGGGACCTGAGCTCTAGAGGCTGGGGATGGAGAGGGGAACTGCACTCTAGAGGCTGGGGATGGAGAGGGGAACTGCGCTCTAGGGGCTGGGGATGGAGAGGGGAACTGCACTCTAGAGCAGAGGTCTTCAACAGGGGGTCCGCAAACTTTTTGGTTGATTAGAAAATAAAAAAATTCTCGAAACATGAATCTGTCCATTATTTTAATAGTTCAGTATTGTATGAAAGATAACAGGTATCTTTATGCATGGCAGTGGTACTAATAGGCCATCACTCATTTTTCGTTTCCACGTTTAAAATGAAAACATCAATTTGAATAGCTTGTGTGCATGATTATCATGCAATTGACAGACAATGTTGATATTGGCATCAGCGGACAAGGATGTTTATGAATGGCAGTGGCACGGCCTCCCTACTCACTGTACCTGTTTAAAATGAAAACATGAATATATGAACCTGTGTATTATTTTAATAGCTTAGTACTGAATGCACAATAAGGTATGTTTATACATGGCACTAGGCCCATTTAATATAAAACACTATTTTATACAATATATATATAGTCGGGGGTCCCTGCTCCATCTCTCAATCAGTTTGGGGGTCCTTGGCCTGTAAAACGTTGAAGACCCCTGCTCTAGGCTGGGGATGGAGAGGGGAACTGCGCTCTAGAGGCTGGGGATGGAGAGGGGAACTGCATTCTAGAGGCTGGGGATGGAGAGGGGAACTGCGCTCTAGAGGCTGGGGATGGAGGGGGGACCTGCACTCTAGAGGCTGACTCCAACTCAGTCAGACTAAATAAAGCTGCATAAAATGGAAGTACTCAAGTAAAGTATCTCAAATTGCAAGTACAATACTTGGGTAAAAGGTACATCACCGCCACATCCGGAAATCATCCTCAAGCTGAAACGAAGAGGAAAACTTAATAACGGTGAGCCTCTGCAGTTATGGGACATAAATAAACACCAACATGTTGAGACCTGCTTGTTTGCTGCTGCAGTCAGGGAAAGTCCCTGGGATACGTCTGCAATCAGGACTTGGCTGACCTGTGTTTTTTTACAATAGATGTGAAGCCACACCTCCACTGAAATTCTTATTCCTACTTCCTTAAAATAGTTAATAGTAACTTAGATTCTGTTTCGGCAGATTGCATGAAGCTCTGAACTAAGATGGTAAGTTTTGTTTTCTTGGTTTATTTTCAATGGCTGCTGCAAATAATTATTTTCTTGTGTGATTTACTCTTTGGGATATTTTATCAATTAATCAAAGTGTTAAAATGTCACGAATTGGCAAAATAAATAAATAAAATGTGTATCTCAGTTTCCTCAGAGCCCACGGTGACGTCTTCAAATGTTTTGTTTTGTCGGATAAAAGTCCGAAACCTAAAAATTATATTTATTTTGTAATCAAATCCTCACATTTGAGGAACAGGAACAAACTGATTTCTGGAATTTTTGCTTGAAAAAAACCCTCAAATCATTTAAATACTTTCTTTGATTTATGTTTAATAAAGAAAATCTAAAAGAAACTTATTTATAAACCCAAAGTTTGTGAACATGCATGCAAAAAAAACAAATTACCGTTATTTGGATAAACCATAAAAAATATAAAACCTCTTAATACATAAACAACCAAATATATTTCTTAATTACATCTACACATGTGCTGCTCAACAGGTTTAACTGTTGATGTATCAAATACTCATTACAGATCAAACTCTAGTTTAAATAGGCATTAAAATGAAATACTCAAGTAAAGTACAAGTACCTCAAAAGTAGTTGATGTACATTCCACCACTGGTTACCTGTATATCTTCCATAGGCTGCATGAACAAAGTTTATTAAGTACAGAAATGCAAGACAGTGATGAGAGGATGGCAGGGGTGGAAAGTACTTAAGGACAATCTTCAGGTACTTTATACTTCGTGGAAAATGTATATAATAGAATATTTTACATTGTGGTGCTACTTAAATAAAGGATTCACTTCTTCCACCACTGCAGGACGGAGGAATCGCTGTGTTCTCCTGGATTCGATTCAATTCAATTCAATTTGTATTGTATAAACTGTATAATTGAACCAATCCACTGTGATACTAGAATTAATTTTACATTAAGAATGACAGCAAAACTACTACTAATCAACCTAAGTAACAGAAATCACCTGTGTGGGTTTACTGTGTGTGTGTGTGTGTAAGACCATAGTCATTACTGTGTCATGTTATTGCAGTTGAGTTTTGGTTATTCAGTTGCTGCATTAGCCAGCAATAGAGAAGTGACAGACATAATCAGTGTACAGTAGGTGTTTTACTTTGATTCTGTTACTAATCTACTTTTACCTGTACAAACACGTACTGCTTCATGATGCTGTGAAATACAAACATCTTGAAGAATGTTTTCCCAGGTTTTGTCCCTCCAGGAAGGAAGGTCTGATTTTCTTTGTGTACACAGTGACGCTGGTCCTTACAGGAGCCAGTACAGTATACATGGATTAGCTGGTGGGTTAGCAATCATTAACAAGGTGAAACCCCTTTTCACACAGACTTTAAATCTCAGTCTTTGTGGAAAGTTTCAAATGCCCCAGAGTGAAAAAAAATGTATAAAAAGAAACTGCGGCAACAAGTAGGTTTGCACATACAAGCAATGTGATTTGGTGATGTGGTGCATAACAATAAACAAGTGCAAAAGTATAAAGACCTCATAAAACGGCTGTTTTGCCCGACGCGCTTTGCCAAGCAAGGGCCGGTTCTGATGCGGCCGTGCCTGTTGCGGTGCGTCTTGGTTTGATCAGGGCCTGAAAAGGTTAACATGTGTTTTTGTTGGGCATGTAATGAAATGGCTTCTCCAAATATGACCCATTAGTTGTGGTTTTCCACAAGCTTTGGTTCTCAGTCCAGTTTTCTATACATGCTTTACTTATGTTCCTGTGATCAATAACGCAGGTTGTCCATCCGTTATTATGCTGACGATACCTGAATATACGTTGCATTCTACAGTGCTGAGCTGAAGCTAAAGATCACATTTGTTTTTTTTGATTCCTCTCAAAGAAATCTCAGGTTTTTACAGGTTACACAAACTCTGACTGTAATGTTTGACATTCTTTGTTCTGTCCTCACAAAAATACACAGGACGTGACGATGACTTCACTAAAGAGATGGAGTCTCCTGCCCCTCGCTGCCTTCCTCTTCCTCTCCATCGTTCCTACTGTAACTGATGTGGTGGACTCAATGTCAGACTGTGACCAGTTTCTTCTGCAGGGAACTCCGCCACAGGTCCCAGGTATATTGGAGGACGGAAGAATCCAGAACCAGAACCGATACAAAACCATTTGCCAGACTTTTGAGGACGAGAGAAGATTTGTGACGCTCTACGACACCGAGAACAAGATTCCAGTGTTTTCTGCGTACAAGTACAGAGGGGGAGGAGCAAAGAGACGCAGTACCAAGTGGAGGATAGAGCCACAGGTAGTTTCTTTTGATTAACTGATTAAAAAAAATAGATCAGTAATATTGTATTTGGAGTGCAAATATTTGCTGCTAGTACATCCACATCTATAGTACAAGTTCTAAAACCATTAGTTACTATGAATCATTATCATCATCATGATTAAATCAAATTAGTTTTGGGTACTTTGAAATTAAATATATTAAATTACGTTCTGGAAGTTTATGTTATCATACCGATACAATATGAGTTCCACTGACTGAGCCCTCTAACTTTTGCACCTTCAGCTTGAAGAAAGAAACATGGACAACATGTGGGACGGCGCATACCGCCATCAGGCCACCAACAATGATTACACAAAAAAACGACACAGGCTATAATAGGGGACATTTATTTCCATCTTCTCATGCATTCGATGAAAGTGATAGAAAATCAACGTACACCCTGACAAACATCGTTCCACAAGCAGTGAGATTCAACGGAGGCAGCTGGGCAAAAATGGAGAGCTGCATCAAATGCATCCTGAACAAGTACTGCGTCAACAATAATAATGACACTGAAGGCTTTGTAGTGACTGGAGCGCAGCCTAGCCAGAATAACACACTCAATAACAGGGTTAATATACCTTCCATGTTATGGTCAGCATTCTGCTGTTACAGCAGTAAAAGGGAAATGTGGCTCGCAAGTGCACACTGGGGCAACAATGTTCCAGAATCTGGACCTCAATATCTGCAGACAAAGACTTTGGCTGAACTCCATCACGAACTGAGCTTTGAGATGTTCCCCAGAACACAGTGTCCACTCCACACAACTGTTGCTGAGTTTTACCCAGAAATCAATGCAGATAAGATTTGCAAATGCCCACCGCAAGCTTCAACCACATCGGCCCCTCCCACTACCACTGCTGCTACTCCCACTTCAAGCACCACTATACCTACAACTATAGACACAACTACTATTTCACCAACAACCACAGTACCTACAACCACCACCAAAGGTACAACTACTACTTCTACTACAAGAGTTACTACTACCACTACTACAACCACCACCAGAACTACAACGACAAATAACGATTCAGAAAATGAGGACCATGGGCAAGGAGGAAATCAGGAAGGACCAGGAGGTGGTGCTGGAATTGGAGGTGGTGCTGGTATTGGAGGTGGTGCTGGAATTGGAGGTGGTGCTGGAATTGGAGGTGGTGCAGGTATTGGAGGTGGTGCTGGAATTGGAGGTGGTGCAGGTATTGGAGGTGGTGCTGGAGTTGGAGGTGGTATTAACACAAACCAACAGACATCAACAGCCTTCATTCCAGCAACTTCTGAGCCCCAAACTAACACAACCAACCAGACATCAACAGCCTTCACTCCAGCAACTTCTGAGCCCCAAACTAACACAACCAACCAGACATCAACAGCCTTCATTCCAGCAACTTCTGAGCCCCAAACTAACACAACCAACCAGACATCAACAGCCTTCATTCCTGCAACTTCTGAGCCCCAAACCAACACAACTAACCAGACAACAACAGCCTTCATTCCAGCAACTTCTGAGCCCCAAACTAACACAACCAACCAGACATCAACAGCCTTCATTCCAGCAACTTCTGAGCCCCAAACCAACACAACCAACCAGACAACAGCCTTCATTCCAGCAACTTCTGAGCCCCAAACTAACACAACCAACCAGACATCAACGGTCTTAGTTCCAGCAACTTCTGAGCCCCAAACCAACACAACCAACCAGACATCAACAGCCTTAGTTCCAGCAACTTCTGAGCCCCAAACCAACACTACAGCTCAACACCTAAACATCTCCAATAGCCCCCTGTCTTCTACAGCTCCCTCTTCAACCTCTAACCTTTTATGTTCATTCATATTTTGTATATTGTTTTGCCAGATTAACACCTAGACAAGATCAATCATACTGTCTTGTGCCAGTAGAAGGGCTGGATGTAACCATGATGACAATGTTCAACCGTAACCAAGTAGTTTGAGTTAACTAATCCGGACAATAGTTAGGACTCCCAAACACTGAGGTAAACTAAAGGCTCCTAATCTATGGAAGCTCTGCAGTGTAGAAAAACTGCAAATAAATCTTAGTTTCATTCCTGATTCTGTTTAACATTTGTAATGATTGTTATCCTTCTGGGCTTATTTAATTACTAATTAAAATAAACTTATTGTAAGTCGCTTTGGATAAAAGCGTCTGCTAAATGACTGTAATGTAATTAAAATTTAACATTGTTTCACTATTTGTCAAGATAATTCAATTGGAACCAAATATGTGGCAACTTACACCCGACTTCACAGTGACTTCATTTGTACTTTACTTGAGTATTTCCATGTTATTCAACTTCATCATTCTACTCCACGGCAGTTTAAGACTTTACAGATTAAGATTTAAGAACCAAAACATCAATTATATAAACTATGATACCAAGCTACCGATTAAAATAACGTAGCAGTAACAGTATGTGAAGTCTGCTTCACTTCCAGCTGCAAAATGAAAATACTACTTACAAGCAAGCATTAATATTTAAATATGATAAATATAAAAGTATAACTCTCTGCCCAACATGTACGTTTCCTTGAATACTTTTAAGTGCATGTAGACGTCAGCTCTGATAAGGTCCAACCCTGATGACATCAGCGCAATCTGTAGGCGGAGCTACAGACAGGAAACGCATTCTGTCCAAGCTGTGCATCTAAACGCAGCTTGTAGTGTCTGTCGCCCTCCGGTGGACAAACTGTGCCACAAAACTCTATGACTAGAGTTACCTATGCATCTTGGTGGAAGGCTGAATTAAAACACCAGTAAAATACCTCCTTTATGACGGTTGTGTCATTGTTGGACAAGATATAAGTTTTCATGGGAACTTTGTACACAAACATAAATATATTTGACCATTTCTTTACGGCAGCTTGTTATTGGACAGCTGATATAACTCGGCTCCTGCAGACGTGGTGAGGTTAGTCGTGGAGACAAAAGGCCAGAGAAGAGACGCCGGGAGCAAAATGTTAAGATTTTATTTACAAAGTCCTTTTTGTTTGTGTGTGTTTTTTTTGTTTGTTTTTCCTTTAACTTACAGAAAGTAAAAAAAAGAAAGAAAAGAAAAACACAACATCAGCTAGTCAGTGTGAGTGTGAAGGATCAACTGGATCTCTCTGAGCAGGGAGAGAGAGAGAGAGGGGGGGAGGTAAAGAGAGAGAGGGAGAGAGAGAGATAGAGAGGGGAGAGAGAGAGAGACCATACAAAATTAAACAAAAAACAATTTCTCTGAAAAAATATTTCTTTTAAAAAGCTCTGTTGGCAAAAAAGAGAGAACACAGTTTGCCCTGAGCGCGCTCGGCCTGGGGAGGGGGGGGGTCCTCTGACTACGCTTGACTGTCTGTTGATGACATCACAGAGCTCGTCAATGAGGTCACAGCTGCTGGCTTCGTCCCAGAGTGGTGATGTGAGAGGAAGATGGTAAAAATAATAAAACGGGGGAGGGGGGGGGGGGATTTGGTATTTTTGGCTTTAGCGTCCTTAAAGCTCCGTTTCCTCCCATGAGCCTCTCTGTTGCGGCTCCTTCTGCAGACGACAAACGACTCAAATCTTCTCAACGTTTAAAGCTCCGCGTGTTCATGACAATATTAAATATGGAGAATTAATTGACCTAAAATTACAAATAAGGTGATTTTGACTAAACATCTCAAGCGGTCTTCATCAAGTCTTCCAGTCCTTTCTGATCGGTGCTTCATGAGCTTCTTCTCCTGACCAGGGGGGGGGGGGTTCACTTGTTACTTGTTCGAGTACGAATTTTGGGGTTTGGTTCGTCACAGCAGTCACGTGATGTTCAATCGACCACGTTATGTCCCCGTCAGGACCACAGAAGCCAAAATGAACACGTCAAACATTAATAAGAGGCTTTTGTGAAATTAAACTTTGAGAACAATTTGTTCATATTTCTCTGAAAAATAAGAAACAGAGGCTCAGACGTCAGTGTGTCGCAGGTTCATCGATCATCCACTGAATATTTACGTCAACATTACAGCGATTTTACGAACAAAAAACTCACCGGTACTTTCTGCTGAGAAATTATAAACAGCTTTTTTTTTTTTTAAATCACGATTTTCAGACGTTTTATAGAAAACAACCGTCAGAGTACGTTTTTAAAGGTTTCGTGAATTTGAAGCTCGACGCGCCAGAAAGTAGTCGCAACGTAATCGTGTTATTCGATTATTTTTGGAAACGAAATGTGAGAACATCGTGTTTAGCGTCCGCGGGAAGGAGGAGACGAGGGAGCAGTGGGAGGAGACGGGCTTCAGAAATGGGACGCAGCCCAGGAGTCGAGAGGAAGGGGGAGGGCGAGCGTCGGTGGGGGGGGGATAGAGGGTCAGAGGAGGTTAAGCAGGTTTTGTGGGTCCTTAATCATCATCTTCATCATCATCATCCTCATCTTCAGGGTCCCTCTTCCTCTTCTCTCCTTTGGCCGGAGACGAGTCCTCGTCTGCAGAACAGAACAACATTATTTCTGCTATTTTTGAACGGTTTTATGTACTTTGCACTCTAAAAACTAAACTACAGTTTAACATCTTCAGTCACTGACCGTCATCCTCGTCATCTTCCTCGTCGTCGTCCTCGCTGTCCACGTCTCCGTTCACCTCTCCGTCCTGCGGAGACACAAGCTGGTTGTTGAAGGTGTTTGTAGCGAGTTAAAGCGTGAAGAGTCCTCGTGAAGGATCCTTAAGGACCTAAAGAACCACGACAGGAGCTAACGGATCTAAAGGCAGCAGAAAGTAGCGATTCCTCCACGCGTCTGTGTAGAACTAGCTTTAACTTCTCTCAGGGGCCGCTGCAGCTGGCGAGCTAATTGCTAACGTGTTAGCTTCCCATTAAAGGGACAGTACGGGTCTTCTGAAGTGGGATCATTGACTTGATCGTGATGCGTTCAAGCGCTCTACTCAGTAGAAACGAGTACTGGTGTCGAAGGTAAATCATAACGCGGTCACGATGTGTTCAATGTAATCTATTAAAATGTAGTTTTAGGTGAGAAACAGATGAATCCAGTTGTTTCCACATCAATACAAATAGATATAAGAGGAATATTGAGCTGGTTAAACTCCTCACACCACCACCACAGCAGCCAATGAATCCCCTTAAATCCTACAGACTGGACCTTTAATTGTGTGAAAAACAAAAGGCTCCTCTGAGCTAGCTCTGCTGCTAGCGCGACATTCATTTCAGTATTAAAACGCACATTAGTACCATCAACTGCGGAAACGTTTGCATGTATTTACGTCACGTTTTGACAGATCCTGTAGCAAACTCAAACACTTCCTCTTCAGGACTAAAGTGTATTTCGGAGGCGGCCCCGGACTCACCTCATCTTCATTACTATCATCATCGTCGTCCTCTTCGGCCACTATGTCCTCCTCATCCTCTTCTTCCTCTTCGTCAAAGTCCTCTGACTCTCCCTCTGGAATACAAGAAACAGAGAAAAGGTGAGTAAAGATTAAAAAGATGGACAACATTTCAGGCGGTGTGCCGGGAAACTTTTCTTGTTGCCGTTACCCAGACCCTCTTCGTCCTCGTCCTCCACGCCGTCTCCCTCTCCGTCGGAGTCGGACGCCTCGCAGTCGTCGATGTCGTAGCCGTCCAGGTAGGTGAGCTGGGGGAGGAGCTTAAAGATGGACTCCCTGTAGTCGGCCAGGTTGGTCACCTCGCAGTTGAACAGGTCGAGGCTCTTCAGCTGGGGAAGCTTTTTCTGGAAGGGGTTCAAAGACAGACGGGATCATTTACTCCATCACACTTCTGATGTTTCCAGCTCGTTGGTGGAAGTTTAAGCGTCATTATTTATCCTGCACTGTTTGGGTTACGAGGTCTGGTGGAAAGTGTGTTTTTTTGACTCCACCCACCAGAGGCTCCAGGGTGCTGATGTCTTTGAACTTATTCCCGCTGAGGTTGAGATGCGTTAGGTTCACCAGTCGCTCTGCCAGGACCTCCAGACCGCCTGATATCCTGTTATCACTCAACTCCAACTGTGGAGACAAAGGAGAGAGAGAGACAGACAGACAGACAGACAGACAGGGAGAGACACGGAGAGGGAGATACAGAGAGACAAAGTTTAATTTCACTTTCTGGTGGGGCAAATTTTCTTAGAAATGTATCAAAATTGTTGCAGATTAATATTCTCAATTAACCGTTTCAGCTCCAGGTTGTTCCACTGAGGACATCCTGATACACGCGTTCACACTACATGTGTATTGTGGTTTAAGTGTAACTACGTCTGGTTCTCTTACCTTTTTGAGTTTGTCCAGCTTGGGGATGTCTGCTACGCTGGTCAGGCCGACGTTGATGAGGCTCAGCAGCTCCAGGTTGGAGAACTCTTCTGTGATTCCTTCGATCTTTCCTTCGCCGGAGCGACAGTTGTCCAGAACCAGCTCCTGGACCTGAAGAGGGCGCAGAGACAAGAACAATAAGCTCTACATTTTTATAACCGAATAAAAGTTGAATGTCCCCTTTTTCTTTTAGCTACGCAGAGATGTCTTGATATGACTAATCCAGAGAGTAATTTAACTCAAACCAGCTCTGCCACGCGGTGATGAAAAGCAAAGATGAGTGTTATGAATATGCTGCACGACGACAGGTGAAAACCAGAGAAAGCCGTAAAAATAAAGAACTTTACTGCTGTGTTTCAAGTACCAGCTAGCTCATATTTTGTTTTTAAACTCAATTACGTATTCTTTCACCTGATATTAAGAGAATTTAAATATATGTATGCCAATTTATATTCAAACATTGTAATTTAACCCAATTTAAATACATTATATATACACAATTATAATATTATATATAATATTGAACATATGTACTTCTATTTAATATCATATCTCATTTTATATATATAGTTTTTTTTAAATACAATATTTGTATAAAATACAACAAATACAATATGAAACTGCGCAGGAATCCTGCGCAGTTTCATATTGGAAGGGACCCCGGCACGAGACTGTTTATAAACTCCCCACACACACGTGACGCTGCTAAGTTATAGCTTCTTGCTCAACTCTTACATTTACTAATTATTCCGTTTGATTACCGATGAAGTGAGCGCGAGAGGATATAACTCGTTTCTATTGGTTACAATGGAGGCGACAAAAAAGCACAACAAGCGCACGCGACGTAGCCACTTTAGCAAAAGCTAGCACGCCGCTGGCTACGCGCCCTTTTGGGCTTCGACTAATTCCTGGATCCGCGACGATAAACAACGACAATTATACTTTTTTAAGAATGTAAAACCCCGAACGTTGCGAGGCTAGTTTAAAGACGGTGGGTTGTGGTTTTAAAACGAATAACTTCGGATTTAACCCGCGTTTTAAGTGTGTAACCCCAAAAAACAATGACGCATTTCCTGCATTACACGAGTATTAAATGTTAAAGATATATCGTGACGAGTCGTTTTTTACGTAGTAACATAGCGTCATATACTACAATATATACATATAACTTATTCGACCGGTCAAAATACATTTATTTAAATTGAGTTACGTTACCGTCTCGTGCAAGGAAAATATACGCCGTACTGTAACTTATTGAAATATCGCAGGCCCAGACATTAGCCGGTCCCGCGAGACACACGGATGTGTATACGTCGGTGCTCAAGCAAGGAGGCACGCGCAAGTTTATTTTGCACACGAGCAGTTTTATGAATGAATCATTTAACAACAGTTTGGAATGAAATAAGCGAGAGAAAAACGTGAACATTAAAAATGGAAACAAGACGGTAAAACAGCTGCGCAGTTGGTCTGTTCAAGGATTTATTGGTAGCTAATTGAATATATTTTTAAACGTTATATCTAGTTGCAGCTTAGGTATAAACAGTAAACGGTAAATGTCACATTTTAGCACTTTTCGGTGGAGCTGCAGACATCCTGCCATGTGCTCGCCATCACTCCTTCTTCTCCTGCCGGTCGAGTTTAACGTAAAACACAACAACATAAAACTACTCACTTCTGTCGGCGACCGGTGCCTTAGTTCTAATGAGACCCTCTTCTTCATGTCCATTTTCCTCTGGTTTTTGGCCTGAATTTGGGTCTCTGAGATGCGGAAAAACTTGTTTCTCCTCGAACCTCTTCGCTTCAGTATCAACACGCGGAAACCTGCGTGAAGCTAGCTAGAGTCAAAACGCAAAGACTTCCGGGCAAGACTTGCAAAATAAAGTTCTCAGTCATCTCGGCGGAAATGGAACTGAAGCATATCCTGTGATGAATATTAATTTACAACCACCACACAATACCTATGGTATAACTGATACTTTTTAGACACGTGTTTTGTCCTTCATAAGCTAGATATTTACTTTGTGGGTATGGAGGTTTTTTCACTTATATATTTATTTTGAAGGAACACCATTGTATTTCCGGTTTTCTCTGTCTTTCCTGTCGAGCTTGACACAGCGCGTGAAACGTTCCCGTGGCGTGTGTGAAAAGTGGGTCAAGCCGATTGCTGCTTTACTTGTCCTCGAAAATACATCAATTTAACATTGACGACCCAACAAATGAATAAAGCAAATTAGGATTTCACTCAATACATCATACTTAATTGAACAAAAAGGGATAATACATACAGCTATCACAACCATGTTAAAAACGTATCTTTCCCCTCATCTTGTATGTTTATAAACACAAATTCCTCCTTTTTACTCTTCCAGCACGCTGGGTTTTTACATATAAACAGCAATACACGGCAAAGAAAGATACATGCGTCATTGAGTCAATTTATGAACAATATTATTGGCATATATAGTTGATTTCGCGCACAAACGTCATATTTTGCCGCTCGTGAGCGATAAAGTTCGATTTTTTGAGTAGCACATGAAAGCACCATATGCTAATTTGTAAAAGGAGGGAAACCAAACGGCAGCAGGGGGGAAACATGTCTCCACAGCGCCGGCGGCGGCCATTTTGGCTCATTGCACACGAAAAAAACAACTGAAACATCTCTACTGTTGAGCCCTACGGGGCCACAGGACAGAGGATTGAAAAGCCCTCTGAGGCAAATTTGTGATGGGATTTTAGGCTATTAAATGTGTTATGTAATGTATAATAAATGTATTATACTAATAATTTTCCTAGGTTTTTAAAAATATATTAGGCCTACCCAGTGCTGGAAGAAGAAAATAACATTATTTCCAAAGTGTGATTTGATGTTGTAGGCCCAAATAAAATTTCAAAATAAAAGTCATCCCATAGAAAGTACACGTGAAGTGTATGCATCTTTTTTATTGATGGTGTCTTTCTATGAAGAACAAAATGGACTCTTGCCATGTTTAATCATAGTGTTTATTCTTTATTGTCATTACATTGTAGATCATCTTCACGACAAGCAGTTATACATACAGTGGTCTTAGATTATATCATCGTCCAATACGAGGAGAGCAACAGTAAGTTAGTATCACAGCTAGATTTTTCCATTGACCACGCAATCCCCCCCCACACAAACACCCAAAAATCCCTCCATCCTCCCCTCCTGCTCATCATATACGAATGTATAATGTCAAATACGCAACAGGTGCCGAACCAATGAACAGGACGCAGGAATAAATAAATACATACATACATACATACATACATACATACATACATACATACATACATACATACATACATACATACATACATACATACATACATACATACATACATACATACATACATAAATATACTCACGTATACACATCTCACCAGAAGACAGGTTCCATAGGCATGGGGGCTATTGTATACAGCCACAAGGCATACAGTTCAATAGGCCAGGCCAAGGCCACGTTGTCACAATGCAGACTGTAGTTTGTTTCTTTAAAGGCAAAGCAGCCCCGAGAGCAGGAGTAATCTCATTGGTTCAATGAGGACTTGGTGGGAGGGGCCTAAAAAGTGGAACAAAATACAAACAATGTCCAACTTATAATAATGTTAATATTTCCAAAGATGTCGAACTCTTACTTCAACCATTTTATTAAGTTCTTTGAGCTTTGGAGAGTCAATGCTAAGCTAGGCTAACTGGCGTCATACTGAACACACGTGTTCTTATCTAATTCTCACCAAGAAAGCTAATAACAATAATATTTCCCAAAATGTCAAACTCTTCCTTAAACAAGTGCCGTCATTTCTTTAGGCATTGGACAGACCCAGGCTAGCTGATTCCTCCCGTCTCCAGTCTTTATGCTAAGCTAAGCTAACTGGCTTTGTGGTTTCCAATCTTCTCACATAACTCACACTAAGAAAGCTAATAATGTTAATATTTCCCAAATATTGAACTCTTACTTCAACCATTTCTTTCTTTGCAGAGAGTCAATGCTAAGCTAAGCTAACTGGCTTCATATTCAACACAAGAGTGGTTGCAATCTTCTTCAGTTAGAAAGCGAATAACAATAATACTGTTGATTCAAGGAGGCAATAGTAGATAAGAGATGTTGGTCCTTTTGTGTGTGATTTACTAGTTTATTGATTCATGTAAAATAACCAAATTCCATAATCCCTCATCTCGACTGATTTCTCTTAGATTCACAATTAAAAAGGTACATTTTTAGTTCAATTAACTTCCTTAAAAAGAGATTTCTGATGCTTTCAGAGCTGCTTTACCGCTGTGGACAGACTGCAGAACTGAAGTTTCAGTCTGCAGGTTTGGTTCGGAGTTCTCCGCCCGAGCTCACAATCGAGAGAGACATCGATAATGAAACGGAGGCCGAGGTCCGACTCTCATTTTAGGTGAACAGGAAAAAAAATAAATATGTGAGCGCAACACTGTACAAGTCCCTCATTGAGGTTAGAATACATGTCGCCTTAGAGGGCAAATCAGCACAAAAAACCCACAAATAAAAGAAGACAAGAGCAACAAAATTCTCAACGAGAAAAGTCTTAAAGCACTTTGTAATTTGGAGAGGAGTGCAATACAAATATATAGCATAAGCTTGTCAAAAGATTGTAAGAAAAAAGAGTTAACATAGGCTGCAGCTGCACAAATATCTCCCCATTTTTATTTGGATAATCATCCCAAACAGCCGTGAAGTGGTTCGGTTGCATGCAGCTCAGACTTTTCCACAGGTGGATTCAGAAAATCTGTTTTTTTCGCAATCAAAACAAACAGACAAAGCAAATAAAATCAGGAGGAAACACCAAGAACCTGTTCACAGTTACAGAACGAGCAGGTTTGTGGCAGAAACAGAGAAAGTTCGTTTCTGATTGTAGTGTTGCTGTAATTAACGTGCTTTGGCAACGGAAGAGATGTCCAAGCTCGACAGTTATTGATATCCACAGTTTCCCTTCAGAGGCACCTCTTCCTTCTATATTTTATTGTTAAATCGTCATTTATTGCCTTGGTATTCAATCGTTATTGACTGTATAGATTATACTGCAGTATTTCTTATTATTCATTGTTATTATTTGTGTCGAAAAACACCATTATAGCTTTTCAAGAGGACTTTCCCATCCTCTAACCAAACATTTTATTGAAAGATGAAGATAAAATCTCTGCTGGAAACCTGGGATCAACTACGCGACCCATTTAATGGCTATTATGAACTGTGTCGACTTGTTGTCACGGAACATTTTTAAAACACCAAAAGGTACTGTATACATTCTGAGGATACTTTGATACTTCATACCTTCACGTTAAAAATGATTGAAACAAGCAACTCATGAGCTATTTTCAGACCGGTTTGCGCACACTTTCGCCATCATGCAGATTTTGGTTATCATCCTGAGTATGAATCAGGGAAGTTTTAACATCTAAAAATAGTCATAATCGTCCACTTAAGTACACATTTGTGATATTAGTTTGATTTTGGTTCCAACAAAAAGTTTGGTCCAGTTCACGCCAGTAAAGCTGTCGCTAACTGAAATGAGTTATTGTGATATATGACCAGTAATAATTGTCATATATTACAATTTTAAGTAAAGAAAAGGCAGCCATGCTTTTTAACCAATGCTTCCCAAATGTATTCAGAATACACAACTTTTCTCTGTTTTTTAACAGAATATGTTGAACTTATGATGAGGTATTCACTATTCAGGCACTACATACTATGAAGTATTCCGCTCAACGCTGCAAGTACTGGAATGTGAAGCGAACGGCTAGCCGGTTGTCCACATCGGGCACAGATTCCTGCCGATGTTTGACGGCGGAGTAAACAACGCCTGGAAAGAAGAAACCCTCAGCTTCTTAGTTTAACAAAGCACGTTGAATATCCTATATGATACCCATTCAAATTTCAGTTTTATTATATTTCAATATAAACCCAGCACCACATTGAACGCCCATGGATATCACAGCTCTTCACTGTTACGATTCGCTTTAACATCTCCATTGCTGGTCCATTGTATGTGAAACTCCCTGTCAACTTGTCTTGTAGCTAGCGCTAGCGCTAACACTTCTGAACACATATAACTGTGGTGGAGTAACAGTTAAGTCCACAGAACAAGTCCCACTTCATACTGTATGTGATGCATACTCCAGGGAACTAGCACGGCTAACAGTTAGCACCAATACCGACCGCTGACTGACATGATACTGTTTGGAACAGTCAAATGGGATTTTATGCCCCATCAGCATATTTTAAGGGTTCTGAATCTTGTGTTAATGCTTCAATGTCTGGAGGGTTCCAGACGGTTCAGAACATATGAGAACACTTCTGGATGTCCTCACACTGTTCAAAATGTCACCAATGTTCTACGATGTTTGAGAGTTTCTTAAATGTAAAAGGGGAGTTTTCAGAACGCTGCCAAGATTCTGGAATGATGAAATGTGTCCACATCATTCTCTCAAGGTTCTAGAAGGTTCCCCGGGCCACAGGTACGGTCATTGTATTGATGAGTTTGAAGACTCTGGCTGCTTCCGAAATTCCGCGCTAACATGCTTTTTTTCTACGCTAAAAAACAGTACGTGAGAAAATCAAAACTACATATTGTTCCTCTTATCTGCAGCGCTATTCATCAATCCAGACATCTCAACGGGGGATATCTCCAACACTCAGCAACTCACACCAAAACAATGTCGATTGATAAATAGCACAACAGGTAAGAGGAAAAACATGTAGTTTTGACTTTGGGGGTGAACTGTCCCTTTAAATGAAACGTCTTATTGTAGGACACACTGAGCATCAGCCTTCCCAAATGTAATCGAAGGCATTGGACGGAAAACAGGAATTTTAGAACGGCTACCACTGTTCACACGGTCCTGCATGCAAAAAGCCACAAATAGGACAAGTCAACAAGCATCTACTCCACACAGTACACACGAAACACTGTGAATGGGTAAGTCAGAATAGTACACAGAGAAAAAACAAGCATATTTTCCTCCACACACACTGTAATAACCCTCTTATCTGTTCACCAACCTGGCGAAAAGTTCTGTTCAACACAACTGGCCTGTGCTGGTGGTGTTAGCATCTCGCTGCTTCCTGGTAAAACACCAAGTTTTCCTTTTTAATCTCTTGAGCTGACATGTTTATTGACGTGTTGAAGGCAGTTTCCTGACCCTCAAACCTTTCAAAACATCCCCATTTATAAGATAAATCGGCGACCACTTTATGTTCTTCTTCATTCTGGAAAAATCAACTTATTGCAGACACGGCTTTTAATCCAAAGATGCGCTCTGGAAAACCAAATTCCCCCGGGGCGTCGTATCGCTCAAATGTCTGATTTGGCTGGTTCATGCATACAGCCACTGAGCTGAGACTCTATGTCGACTCTGAGAAAGAAAGGCAGAGTGTGTTACAGGAGATACACTCAGAACAACAGCAGCGGGGCAGGTGACCAACTGCAGCTCTGGGTCGTAGGGTTAGAAGCCTGCATACAGTGTGGAGCCGTGCTGAGAGGCAGTGCTAGCCGAGGAGGGACGGAAGGAAAGAAAAGACAGAACGAGGGGAAGACTGTGACCAGTGCTGAGAGATCTAGGGCTGACGAAAAAGCACAGGAAGGCAAGTCAAGGTAGAAAAGTCAGACGTACAGCAAGAAACAGAAGAAGAGAAGAAGACAGCAGTATAAAAACAGCTGTCAGGCAGTTTAACGGACAAGCAGAGCTTTATGCTGGCTCGGTCGTAGTAGAGTAAGAACAGGTCGAAATGCACATACAGACACAAACATGCACGTACATATACGTCGCGCCTCAAGTCTCCAAAGCCTCATCGGGTCTCCGGTGCCGCCCGGCTGAGCGAGTGCCATAAAAGATCATCCCTTCTCGTTCCTTCTGTTCTGCATCTCTTAACGTGGGGAAATCCTCAAATCCCCCTTTCTTCTTCTTCTCCGTCTCTAATCACCGTCCTACCGCCTCATCTCATCCGCCCCCGTCTCCGTCATTTCAGTCCCGTTTTGTGAAAGCAGAATCGCACAGAAGCACAGAAGAAGAAGAAGAAGAAGAAGTAGAAGGAGGGCGTGCTTTTGTTGTTCAGTAGTACAGGCTGTTTTCTCCGGGGTGTCTGGATTCGTCGAGGCGTCATTGTCGGCATTCCTAATGAGGGAGCGGCACCAGGATATCCACGTAGTTGATGGGGAAGAAGCCCGACTGGCCGTTGATCATGCCCTCGTACCAGTTGTCATCGATCTGATTGGTCAGGGTGATGACGTCGCCCTCCTTGAAGCCTAGCTCGCCTTCGTTCTCTGCTTCGAAGTCGTAGAGCGCTCGGCAACAAGGCTGGTCCATGGGGGCTGTGAAGAGACGGACACAAGAGGTATAATAATTGTAATTGAAGGGCTACGCCCTCTAGTTGTCATATTTTACAAGGCGACAACCTAGGTACCTTGCACAAGTTCCTTAAACCTGCATTCTCTCTAGTGTCCACCAGGGGGCGACTCCTCTGGTTGTATAGAAGTCTATAGAAAATGACTCTACTTCTCTCTTGATTTATTACCTCAGTAAACATTGTAAACATGAGTTTATGTCTCAGTCTCTAGTTTCAAGTCTTCTTCAATACAGCAGAGTGAAGCCAATGCGGAAGTGTCGTAGAACCTGCATTCTCTCTAATGTCCATCAGGGGGCGACTCCTCTGATTGTATAGACGTCGATGAGAAAATGACTCTACTTCTCTCTTGATTTATTCCCTCAGTAAACAGACAGTAGACCTGTCAATCACTGTGTAGCCCCGCCCTAAAGCATCCCCTGCTTTATGGTCTGTTTGACAGAAACCGGAGGCTGCCGCCTGGTTGCAAAGAACCAAGATGGCAACAGGCAAAAAAGTCTCTTGGTTTGGTCAAGCACTCATTCACCAACCCAGAACGCACTCCCGCTCTGTACCTGGTGATCTTCCGGGCGATTTGGCCGAGTTTATCCCGCCGTTGTGGCTCTCGATGGGGGGCAGCAGCTCCAGGGTCATTCTGGGTTTCGGAGCGTACTCCTTCCTCGGTTTAGCGGACACTTCTTTTATCCTGAAAGGGCCAGAAACCAATCAAAAAGGTCTGTCTAACCACTGTTTCTTTCTATTGGTTTACGTTCATCACAGGTCGGCACATGGATCAATACCTTTCCTCCACCTTACTGGAGAGCTGTTGGAGGATTTCGGCAGAGCGGCTGTGGTATTCCAACTGAGCTTGAACCAACGCTGCCAGCTGGCTCACCTGTTCTATCTGCAACACACACACACACACACACACACTTTTGTTTTTTCAACAGCACAACCTGTTCTGTACCCATGCTGGGCCCTGGTCTGGCTTGGCACAGCGCGGCACAGGATCGCTGAGTATAAAACTGATTCACGGTGGTTTATAAATTAAGTCCCTGCAGTTCCCCTCGGGGCAAAATCTGATGAGAATTCTGTTTCCATTTCTCTTCTTTTCAGATTATTTTGCTTTTTTTCCTTGTACATGTCCTTCCTTTTGTCACATTTGCTAAACATTCAACCCAGGCAAACTACATTAAAGTCAACTGATGCAAAAATTAATTCTGGTGCAACTACTTTAAAGCAGACTCGAGCTGCATCGACTAACAGTTGATCAATCTGCAACTATTCTAATAATTAGTTTAAGACCAGTTGATGATTCCAGCTTCTTAAATGTGAGAATTTGTTGCTTTTCGTCCTCTTACATTGCAGTAGATTAAATGTATTTGTTTTTGGACTGCTTGTTGGACAAAACAAGCCATTTGATCGATTACTATAGATAATAATTGGCAGATTCATTGCCTATGAAAATAGCTGCAGGGCCTCAAGCAGACATGAATAAAGAGAAGTCCTCACGTCGCTCTCCAGCAGGTTGAACATGCTCTGCTCCGCGATCTCTTTGCTCTCGTCGAACTTCTCCAGCGCCTGTTTGAGTTCATCGTCCTGGCCTTTCCCCTGACGCTTCTTCTTGTAGTCGAAGTCCAGACGGCGGCCCTCCATCTTCTTCAGGTGGTGCTGCAACAAGACATGAGAGGAGCGGAATAAACATCACTTTAGAAACCATTTACAATTTGTCTATAAGCTCCGACACAGCATCTAACTCACACACATATTAAGGCTTAGTCCATCAGATGACCTCGTGTCTTCATCGAAGCCTTTCAACTGGGAACCAATCACAGGGTTTTGCTCACCTGTATCTCTTTGAGGTCTTTGTCGTGGAGGTTCTGCAGCGGGTCGATGAAGTTCTGTTTGACCTCCATGTCCAGAGCGTCCTTCACCTCCCCGAGCTCCTTCATCGACTCGCTGGCATCGATCAGCGCCAAACCTGGGATGAACGGACGGGATGAGGGCGAAATAGAGACGGAGAAAATATCAATTAATTTTTTCCTCATAGACAATCTCTGTTGAAGCACTTTAATCATCAGTACAAAAGATGAACAAAAGTCAAAAGGTACAAGGCTGAATCTTTCATAAAAGGCCTTGAGTTAGATGTTAACTATGACTTCAAAGGTGCATTTTGACAAGAAACATCCAATCAAGAATAAATACATTCTACAATATACATTTCAAATCAATTTACCTGAAATCAATTTTGGATGAATTCAGGAGATGATTTCAGTTGAAATAATTAAAACTGGTGGCCATAACGTAGACCTATAGAGTGCTGCAGGAATGAGTCCTAAAACCAGGAAATGAGTCAGCGTTTTTGTACTTCATGTTTGTTGCCTGAAACACAAGCTGAAGAGATTTTAAGGTTTAGTTTAGGTTTAGTAAAAACCCCTCTGGTGAATTTAGAAGCTTTTACGTGACTTAACAAAGAGTGTAAATGAGACGAGTAAGCGTCCTCTCTAGAACACTAGTCCTCCTGTAGCTTAGTGGTGGAGACGTGAAGCCGTGTCACCGTGGTGTAGTTCCTTTATAGCCGAACATAAGCGGTTTACTTCTGCTGGTTGCATTCACGCTTCAAAAATCATAAAAGTGGTGTTCATTTGTGAAGATGATCTTGTTGAACAAAACGTGTGATAAACGTTTGTTCGCTACAGAGTTTATTTTCTGCAATAATCCCATTGGCTTTTTTTTAACCACGTGCGAGACTAACTTCCGAGATGGCGTACAAAGATACGTCATCCCCGCAGCAATTACAGAGTCCACCGTTTCTACGTTTAGTAAAAGCACAGACCCAAAACTCCTTTTTGCCTCCAGACAAAAAAGCGGAAACCCCTGTGAACTAACACGCCTTTGTCGATATCGTAGCACCCTAAATGTGTGTACGTTCCCACTTACCGAAGGTGGACTCCTCCCCTAACTCCCGTCCAAACCTTAACATGGCGTCTCCCAGGACGCTCTCAGCCTGCGGGTACCCGGGTCCCTTTTCCTGCCCGCGGATCTTTGACATGGTGTTGATCATACTCAGCTTGGCTCTGGATGCTGCAGGGCGGCGAGGGTTAAAATCATCAGTGACTGGTTTTACTCTGCGTGTTGTGGCAGTGTGAGTGTGCGTCTGATACCTGGATTCGGTTGTAGGTACTCTGTAGTTTTGGTCATGATGTCCAACACCGCTCTGCTGGTGACGTCCACCTTCTGCAGAGAAAAACACATCGGACATGGTGAGAACATGAACCTACTGAACACAAATGTAGATATTTATATACGTTGATGTTGATAGATGAGAAGCAAGTCGCTCTTCACTCAATGAACGCACCAATGGAAAACTGAGAAATGTAAATAAACATTTGCTCCAAATCTTAAAGGAATAGTTCGACATTTTGGGAAATATATTCACTTGCATTCAGGCAGAGAGATTGATACCACTCTCACATTTGTTAGCTTAGCTTAGCATTAAGACTGGAAACAGCTAGCCTGGCCCTGTCTGATAAAATCCACCTCCGTAACCAAGAACTCAAAAGCTCAACAACTAACAATCTTGTCGGTTTTATGCAAATAAATCCTCAGCTTTACGGGGAGCTATGTGCCAGACTCTTTATGCTAAGCTAAGCTAACCGGCTGCAGCCTTATATGTATTTATATAAAGGCCATATGCGAGTGTGGTATCAATCTTCTCATCTAACTCTCAGCAAGAAAGCAAATAAAAGTATTTCCTTTGTTTAAGGGAAGCTATCACGTCGGAAACCTGCTTCACTGTAAAAAAACATAATCTTTTGGGCCCATTACTGTGAAGCAGCTGCAGCGTTAAACCCCTGAAAACAAGTTACAAGCTGTTCTTTAGGTATATCTATTAAATCCTAGTTGATGCACAGAAGTGTGACATCTACAAAACAAGAACAACTAAAATCTTTAATGTGAAACAACCTGAACATATGTTTTGAGGGTATTTAAGAAACAAAACACTCGAACAGAAATGTGACCGTGGTGCAGAAAGCAAGGTTTGTATATTTACAGGTAGTCTTTCATACTGCAGTGGTTTGATTTACATGAGGTTCTGAGTATTTTTACTTTCAGCGAATAAATAAGATAGATCTGCATTTACCTTTTCCATTTCTTTGAAGTCATCATCGAGCTTGGTTCCTTCCGCCCCTCCAACCTTCTCACTGACTTTCTGCAACAGGAAACACAAAGAAACTAAGAAAGACTTTCATGTTTTGAAGCCACACAGAGAAGAAAGAGAGGATCCTTCTGTCTACACCTGAGCTGAGTTTCACTGCCATCCTTTCATGGTTTTACCATGAAGAGTTCAGAGACACAAGTTTAGTCATTATTTTGATATATTCATGAATATTAAGGGCTTCTTTTGGGTTGATGTGCCACGTTTATTTTTTGGTATGCATAATATATGTAAACGTTGTGGAAGAAGTATTCAGATCACATCTGATGTCTCGCTGTCCTGTGAGAACCACGTATCTCTAAACAAGTCAACTTTTCATGAGATACAGTGGAGCAAACGAAACGTGTGACTGCATTCAGACTTCACAACCTCGGACACATCTCTGCAGAGAGACGCCTCTCGCTTCCTAATCGCCTCAGGATGCAGGAGAGGAGGCGGGACGAGGAGCAGAGTGGGATTCTCCACCATCGTGACTCACAGCAGCCACCCACGCACACACACACACACACACACACACACGTAGTGCAGCATATATATATATATCAATGCATTCATACAGAAGCAACAGGAGAGAACTGCAGAGACACGGACATTTCCACTATGGACAGCATGTATGTATGTTATCCACATATCCTGCATGGATAACATACATACATGCTGCTGCTAATGTTAATAAAAAAATAACAATATTTGTAAGTTTTTGTTTTTGTTTTTCTGGCGGAAAAAAAGTAAATAAGTAAAAAACAAAATGAATGAAAATAGAGATTTTTAATCTAGCGAATTAACATATACAGCATGGCAGCCATAGAAAAGCTTCACAGAGACAAGGGCTGAACTGTTAGGGTTGTTTCAAAGCAGTTTCATTTTTTGCTACGTTATAGTTCTATTCAACTACATTTTACTGGAAAATATTGGACTTCTTTATTTGTACAAAAAACTTACAATTATTTAAATTTTTTTTGTGACTTTTAATTTTTTTACTGGCGGAAATGGACTTCCATTGTTAACCTGTCATGAAATGATTTTGTTACTATGCACCATTTCCTCTAAAACCTAATCTGAAATTAGACAAATAATCTCATGAATGTGATTTGAAGTTAGCTCATGAATGAGATTAAAAAAGTGAGTTAAGTATGATTTTGAATGCAGGCCTTTCACTTGCAAAGGAGTATTTTTTACATGAATGTATAGTTCAGGATCTGAACACTTCTGCTGCTCCTCACATAGAAGCTCATTATGCAGACAAATCAACATGGAATGCGGTTTGATGACTGTGCTGCTAATGTGTGTGTGTGTGTGTGTGTGTGTGTCTTCATGAAACTAACAATCCATGCCGACATAAAGGTAAACATGTGAGTGTTTATGTAACCGCGTACACACCTGAGCGCCTACGTGTGTGCATGAGTGTGTGTGTGTGTCAGAGAGGACATGCTTCAATCAAAGACATGTGTGTGTGTGTGTGTGTGTGTGTGTGTGTCAGAGAGAGGCGAGAACAGTAATGAAAAAAGGTCTATTATGAAATACAAAAACAATAGGCTACCAAAAAGTGAGGACAGACAGATGAGGAAGATGCAGTTTCCATGGAGACAAGGATCTGACTGGGTGCTCTCATGTTTCCAAGAAATCACACACACACACACACACACACACACACACACACACACACACACACACACACACACACACACACGGTCCAGTAGTAACACACAGTTACATAACTCGTGTCTCCTGTTTCGCCGTCTCTTCACACTGCGTTCAAAATGTGCCGAGTTCCACATCCGACATGGCGGCGACTGAGCAACGGGGACCACGTTCACACTCGCAAAGGGCTCCGATTTCTGCCGAAAACAACAATAATCCTCTCGCCAAAAACTACATTTTACAAGACTTCATTTGAACACGTCACGATGACGTTATAGTTCACTTTCATCCAATGCTCATCTGTGCCGAACGGTGACTGAAGGCACCGTACTGTCACTCAATGGAACAGCCGTGCCGAGTATCCGGCTCATTTCAGGAACAGCAGCTGCTGGTGTTCAGTAAGGTCAGCCGCTCTCCTCCTGAACACCTCAACACACGCGTGTCCTCTGTGTGTGTTAGAAAGACGAAACAGCACCACTGCAGATCTCCAGATGGCACATTACTACTGAATCTAGGCCGATGAGGATCGGCATGGAAACCTTTTTCACTCTCCGATGGTTAAACTCACACGAGTCTCTTGTTAATTAAAACACTCCTTCACTGCTGCTTTAAGGCTGTTGAGTTCTGATTCCCTCAAACACAAAACAAACCTCGATGCAGAAACCAGACATCACGCTTTATTTAATAAAAGATCGATACTCGTCCGTGTATGGATATCGATATCGCCAGGCGGAGTACCCCCCCCCCCCCCCCCCAACGTTCACGTGCTCCATTCACCCTCCGTCTCCGTCTCTTTAAGAGTTTTGCAAAAAACTTTTGAGTGTTTTGGCGGCACTAATCTCACAAGAAAAAAACTCAAAATGCACCCATGGGTGCTGGCAGGGGAAGTCATTTCACACCCACCAACATGTTTACACACACACACACACACACACACACACACACACACACACACACACACACACACACACACACACTCACAGAGTAGAACAAACCACCTTCCCGACCGCTGAGGCATCAACAAACCTCCATCTGTTCCTCCTCCACTGTGGCCTTTAGTTTTTTTTTGCCACTCCTCCTCCTCCAGCTATACTTTCTCCAACCTCCTCCATCTCTCGCTCACTTGTCCTCGCTCCTTCCTTCACTCCCTTCATCTCCCGTCTCTTTCAGGCCTCTTTCTTTGGAGTTATTCACCGTCATTACAAGCGGCCGAGAGCGAGGAGGTCACAGGTCGCGGTGCCCTGACAGGAGATGGAGCAGATACATCCTCCTCCTCTCCGGAGGACATTCCTCCGGAGAGGAGGAGGATCAGCGGTTAGAAATAAGAAGAGAGAAGTTCATCTATCAGTCTGAACGGCTGCCAGAACACTCAGACGCCATCTTGACTGGAGATGGATTAAAGGCTGGACTAATGACCAGCTCAGGCTATTCATCCAGAATCTATACCCAATCGTATTGTTCCATTCATATTCATACACCTCAATTACCCAGAAATCATCATGAAGTGATTACGCTTCCCTGCGTTTCACGGCAGAAATTCAGAGCTTGTTGGTTCTGAAGTTCTACTCTGGTGCCTTCAAGGGCTCAAACAAAAAACAGAAGCCTGGACGCTGCAGCATCAGCAACATCAAAGGCCAGTTATAACCACTGACATGTGATTCATGTGATACATGTGGAGGAAACAGAAACGGTCCTGTACACCATGTGGCCAGACGTATGCGGACACTCTTTGCTCATGCTTTAGTGGGTCTTTGTGCTGAGTCAACACTTTCTTTAAGTTACATTTTCAATTTGTGCACAGCTGCAATTTAAAGAAAAGTTGCGCTGTGGAAAAGTTGCTGTAGCGGCAGTCTGAATGTCTGGGTTTCACTTTAATTTGACTTTTCAGACCTTTGTAAAGCAGGATTATCATATTCTGGGGAGGAGGTGAAGAGGCTCGCGATGCTGCGGTTGCTTGCCGGTTTCATCACTTGTTTCAGACAAAGACAATCAGCCAGAGAATCATGTGACAGCTGCAGTCGTTCTTCACAAATGACGTCCAGCTTTAACGTGGTTTAGAAGCTCACAGTGTCAAGCTCTCTGTCTTTGAGCCAGGTTCCTCCACACGGTGCATTTATTTAAAGAGCAGCGAGGAGGATGACATCATCAGAGGAGTGAGGGATGTTCAGCAAAACGCCGACGAGGAAACCCTGAACGTCGATTTCTCCTTCCAGCTTCATACATCTGAGGGATTATGAGTTGTTTTGTCACAAGTTACTCATCAGAGAGGACATGTGAGACGCAGCAGAGAGAGAGAGAGAGAGAGAGAGAGAGAGAGAGAGAGAGAGAGAGAGAGAGAGATAGATAGATAGATAGATAGATAGATAGATAGATAGATAGATAGATAGATAGATAGAGAGAGACAGAAACAGAGAGAGACAGAGACAGAGAGAGACAGAGAGAGAGAGAGACAGAAACAGAGACAGAGAGAGAGAGAGAGAGACAGAGAGAGACAGAGAGAGACAGAGAGAGAGCGAGAGAGCGAGAGAGACACAGAAACAGAGACAGAGAGAGACAGAGAGAGCGAGAGAGGGAGAGAGAGACACAGAAACAGAGACAGAGACAGAGACAGAGAGAGAGAGAGAGAGAGAGAGAGAGAGAGAGAGAGAGAGAGAGAGAGGTTTATCTTGCAGTAAATCAGAGTGAAAGACAGCGATAGCTTTCATGACATGTTGGGTTACAAATACATTTAAAGAGACAGAAAGAGGAGGAGAAACCAGAAACAGGAAAGAATGCATGAGACACGGATGACAAGGATGCAAGAAAAGCCCAGAAGCACCAGCCATTCTGTGTGAAAGAGAGAGAGAGACTCAAATAAGAAGTCTGTTCAACACTTGAGGGCATGAGGACGCTCAGAGACGGTTTAGACCAGAGCACATCAACTCTGGCTGTTTGTTCAGTTCACAAAATCTGATCCGAAAAGCTCTTTGAGTCCAGAAGGTGCGCTGCCTCTGAGAGGACAACCGGATCAAACAGACTCCGAGGACAGACGGGGAGATCATCAGACGGTGAGGAGGACGAGGAGACGGAGAGGAAGAGGAAAGGAAAGGAGAGACTAAAGTAGAGAAGAGAGGAGGCGACAGGACGAGGAGAGGAAACCATGGAAAGGCAGAAGAAGAAGAATGAGAAGAGTTGAGCGGAGGACCAGTGTTCAGCTCTGTGAGTTGTGTTTCATTCCTGCAGGTTCTCAGTGCTCTGCAGATGCATCTTCACTGTGGTTAGATTACTGCAGGAAGCCCGGCTGTGACTGCAGAGCAACACCAACACTCATGCATTATGAACACTAGAGGAAGAGGAAGAGGAAGAGGAGGAAGTGACTGCAGTGATATCCAAAGAGTATTGAAGTCAGTTCATAAATGACGTGCATTTATACATCCAGTGAGTAACGTGAGAGGTTCTTCATTTCTTGCTCCTCTGGGAGTCACGTTAACGCACAAACTCCTGATCCACAACATACGCCAGAGATCCACAACATACGCCAGAGATCCACAACATACGCCAGAGATCCACAACATACGCCAGAGATCCACAACATACGCCAGAGATCCACAACATACGCCAGAGATCCACAACATACGCCAGAGATCCACAGCATACGATCCACTTGCCGCCACCAAACAAACTCCAAGAAAAAATCCGGAAATTCTTCATTGCATTTACATTTAAACATTTAATTTCCTCCCTTTGAGTGTCATGATGGGGTTCTATAACAGGGGTCACGTGCTACTACTGTAACGCACGCACACACACACACGCACACACACGCACACACACGCACACACAGGATGTCACATTGCAGTGACTCAGTGGTGAAAGTGTGAAAAGAAAAGGCGAGAAAGAAGATTAAAAGCAAAGAAGAGATGAAAAGAATGAGCTCAGGAAGATAACTGATCAGCTGCTCCATCATGAGAAACACAATCCTGAAGTTTTATGAACTTCTGGAAGCTTCCTCTGGAGCTCCACATGAGGAATAACCACGAATCACTTGTTAAAGGAACAATATTCTACTTGTTCATGTGAATAACCAGCTTCTCTGGATCTCAAGAGACTTTCCTCTTCACAGTTCATGATGCTGCTCCTCTACAGGCCAAAACAACCACGGTGTCACTTTATGTCACTTTTACCCATTTACAGCTGCTGCGATACGAAACGATACGAAACGATACGATGCGAAACAAAACGATACGAAACGATACGAAACGGTACGATACGATACAAAACGATACGAAACAATACGAAACGGTACGATACGATACGAAACAATACGATGCGAAACAAAACGATATGAAACGAAACGATACGATACGAAACGATACGATGCGAAACAAAACGATATGAAACGAAACGATACGATACGAAACGATACGATGCGAAACAAAACGATACGAAACGATACGAAACGATACGATACGATACGATGCGAAACAAAACGATACGAAACGATACGATACGATGCGAAACAAAACGATACGAAACGATACGATACGATGCGAAACAAAACGATACGAAACGATACGAAACGATACGAAACGATACGATACGATACGAAACGATACGAAGCGAAACGATACGATATCATACGATACCATACCATACGAAACGAAACGATACCATACGAAACGATACGAAGCGAAACGATACGATACGAAACGATACGATACGATACGAAACACTTTATTGGGAGACATTTGTCTTGGACACACGATATGACACACGACGCATCGTCTTCTCATTACAGCTGTGTCCCTGGAAGTAAATGAAAAAGAAGGCGAGACATACAAAGCAACATGTACTAAAGCACATTACAACCGCACATTGCACATTTAACACAATGTTATGAACAAGCAACATACTGCACCACCCCTCTCCTGTTACCATGAACCTGTTGCACGGCGCCGAGAGTTACGTGCAAAGATTGACACCACTCTAATATCTGTCTTATGATACGAAGCTACAGCCAGCAGCTGGTTAGCTTAGCATAAAGTCTGACACAGCTAGTTGGGACGGGCTCTGTCTAAGACGTGTACCTTTAAATATCTGCTCATTAGCCAGGCGTCCTGTTACATTAATCACATTTCAAACACGGTGATGTTTCACCATCCAAAGAGAATGAAAGTTATCCGGCTGGCTGAGACTTCCTGTGACCCGTCATCCCTCCGACGCTCCAAGACGCCCGCGGTCACGATGTGTTTGTGCTGCTGGAGCCGTGTTGTGGCCACTCAGGATTGATGAGGCAATAAAAACACCCAAAGAGACACAAACCGGTCCAGAAGGCAGGCGTGATAAAGACAATTTCTCCGAACTGGGCGTTGAAAGAGTTGGAAAGAGCAGCAGAGGGAGCGATGGTGAGGGAATCATCGTAGGATGCAGCTCAGCAATATGTTCTACATATTGCTGAGCTTCTTCATAATGTGACAGAGAACACGAACACATACAAAGAGAGGGAATGCTGTGGATCGATGTTCTTGTTCTAGAAGATGAACAGTCTGCAACCACACACAGGAAACAACTCAGTTATGTTTAAGCAACAAACATACGAAGTTTGGTTTCGGAAAAGATTGTGAAATACTTCGTAGGGTTGTGCAAACATATCGATACAGCGACGATCGCGATATTTATTTTATGTCCGCGACATTTTAAACATCCTCGCCGGAGTCAACGAGCGATCTTCATATGTTACATTAATATCAGAAAATATGCAAATATCCCGATCGTGCTATTGATTTTGGGCAGCCCTACTTTCATCCGTGGCTCCGCCCCTTGTCGTTCAAACCGGCCAATGAGAGAACTACAACCTTCCAGTGCTCATTGAGGTGAACTCCCTTCATGCCTGATGGCTGCTGATGGTGAGGAGGTCAGATGTCAAAGGTAAAAGAGACGTTTTGGACATTTGAGAACATCTGAAACCAAAAGGTGAAGGAAACAGGAAACAGGAAGCAGGAAACAGGAAGCTCTCACTCCTCGTCCTCCCTCTGCTGCTCCGCCACGAGCGATGGCCTGAAGGCTGATCAATTATTGAGAGAGCCAACCAGAGCACAGCGCTGCCGTGTGTGTGTGTGTGTGTTTGCATCACGCCTCCTTTCTCTTTACACGTGTGTGTGTGTTGTTGCCACGACAACAGCGTGGTGAGGGTTTAGTGTGTTTGAAGCAGCAGAGAGACAAAGATGCAGGCTGCAGTCTTCATCTACCATCTTTAACATTTAGTTTTTAGTTCACTCCTCCCCTCACCGATATGTGTGCATGGATATGTTTCTAAATGTTATTGTTTTAACTTTTCCTTTTTCATTATCTTGCTGTTAATGCTGCGTTGTTTTGAAGCTCTCGGCCTCTGTAAATAATTATCTTCTTATCCTCTTTCCTTCCTTGAGTTCCGCATTTTGGCCGTCGCCATCTTGGTTTCTGAGACACGAGAGGGGCGGAGCTACAAGTACAACTGAACAAGACATTTTTTAGGCAACCAAAATGTTACAATTGATTTTCATGAAGTGAAAACACTGTGAAAGGGTTAAAGGTGTAAGATGAAAACACTCCGTTATAGAGACATGTCAATCACCGTGTAGCCCCGCCCCTAAAGCATCCCCTGCTTCATGGTCTGTGTGACTCTAAATGGACCATCATGTACTAAATGAACATCATGCTGTATTGAAGAAGACTTGAAACTAGAGATTGAGACATAAACTCATGTTTACAATGTTTACTGAGGGAATAAATCAAGAGAGAAGTAGAGTCATGTTACTCAGAGTAAATATGGAATTTTATGAAAAGTCTACACATAAAAGATCAAAAGACTGTATTGAAGGAAACCAGAAACAGAATTCGGATGATTATGTCCTTTGAGCCACAGGAGGGCTTTCAATGTGAGATATCTGGAGGTTGCTTCAACTTACAGGAGAATGAACTGATAAATAAATAAAAGACTTAAATAAACTGCAAAGTAGACGCAATTAGGAAGGAAAACAAAGTTGAAACTGGAGGACGTTTCGAGCGTTTGCGTCAACAGCGAATAATAAACAGGAGCAGATGAGGAAACAGGAAGTGCTTCTTCCTAACTCGCCTTATTTCCCTTCCCTGTCCTCCTCCTTTGTGCACATCTGATCATTGATCTCTCTCTCCCTCATCTTTTATTCAGACGGGTAAGACCGAGGTGTCTCATTTCCTGCCCCTGCTGGCGGTGGCGGCAGCGGCGGCCATCTTGGTCTGAGGGCCGCTGACTGGCTTCACGCTGACACTCAGGTTCTCACCGTGCATCCGTGAAAACACGACAGCCTCACGTATAAGCACGCATGCTGAGATGTGTCCTACATTCAGGTCTCGGCGGACAGGAAGTCGGCGTGCATATCAAGTTCAATGTCCCCGCGGCTCCTCGCCGCCCACATCTGATTGGCCGGCGAGGCTGATGGGAAATGACGTCTGAACTTAAACCAGTTTTTCTCATTGTGGAATTAATTGATGTTATTTTTACCTGCATTCATTTTGAAATGCTAGAAAGCATTACGTAGTGTGCCAGCGCTGCATATAAACATCTGTAACTATCCATCTGTCGCCCACGGTTACCCCGAACACACCTCGCTGAGGAACTGCATCACAGCGGCCATCGACGGCGAGTCCACACCGGAGAGACGAGCGATAGGTTCAACTCCCACGGAGAGACCAGATCATAAGTAGATCGATTATCTGTCTGCTCTGTCTCCAGAGTAACCGCTGTCTGACGTCTTCACATTAATGTCTGCTGTTCATTCACAGATCTGTTCCGGGCCTCGCTCCTCGCTCCGCATCGTTCATGCCGCTGCTTTTATGACAGTTGCTCCTCTGTGACACACGTCTACTGGTTTGAGTCCATTATGAACACAGAGTCTGGAATCAAAGCGAGGGTCTCTACCTCTTGTGTTTTGTCCTTGTGAGTAAATGTCCCTGCTCTAAGAAATGATACTAACTTATAACACTGATAAAGTAACTAGCACAACCTCAGCTTATTCAAATCATGCACTAGTTTATAACCGTGGTGGAAAGTACCGGGATAGTGAGAAAGATCCGTCACAATTGCCCAAAGTGACGCCTCCACAATGTGTGTTTAGTCCGAACCTCAACATTATTACTAATTAATTAACATGATTAACATTATCAAGAAGGAACAGCGGAACATCTCCACGGCTGTGACGCTGGACGCCTGAAGTCTTTCCCTCTGAAGTGGAAGTGGCAGTACAGTACAGTGCTTGAGTCTACTGCGTTACCTTCCATCACTGCTTGTTATTTCTACTTCCTGCTCTGTTCTGCTGCAGTGACCCAGTTCCCCCCTCGGGGATCAATACACTCCATCTCCTCTTCATCGGCAGCGCCTCGTCAGACAAATGCAACAAATGTGCAGGAATGCGTCCCGTTGACAGTCGGGAGGAGAGACCGGCGTGAAGGAATGGATCTGCGGCGCTGCTGATCCGGTTTCTCGGCACCGTGTTAGTGACGGTGAAGCAGCGAGGGTCACGTTACTGAACAGAGCGTGAAACAAACAGCGTCATTGATTTGGACTCAGACGGCTCAGTGGAGGGTCAACAGATAAGAATCATTTAGTTCACTCAGTGTTGATGCTACTATACTGATCCTCACAGCAATGCGTTATTATAACAAGTATTTAAAAAACTACAAAACTCCTTAACTCAGAGTAGCAGTTTAGTTTCTGTCTTTCACTGAATTGTAACACATGCTTTATACACATCAGCGTCTTTGTGTTTAAATGTTGCTCTGCGACATTCGGGTGATGATGACGGACGTAAAGAAAGATGGAGGGATGTTTAGAGAGATGAAAGGTTTGAAGTTGGTAAATGAAAGTGAGGGACGAGAGAGGAGAGCCGCAGGGATGGAGGGACAGACAGAAGGATGTAGAAGGGATGGAGGGATGGCAGGAGGCATCCAAAAAGGAGTGTAATCAAGTTTACGTTGGGGGATGAAGAGGAGGAATATTTAGAGGGAATTAGGAATGATGGAGGGATGACTTCAAGGTCTGGTTACCAGACAAAATGGATGGAAAAGAGAGGATGAAGAGATGGAAGAGGAGGGTGATGGAGGGATGAGGAAGGAAAAAGATGGAGGACTGACGGGTCAATGTGAAGAAGAGGAAGGGGGTGATGGAGGGATGGAAGGAAAGTCTCAAATGAGGACGGACAGACTTTAAAGATGGAGGGATGATTTAGTGGCGTCATAACGGGAGGTGAGAGGAGGACGGAGACGGATGTGAAGATGGACAGAAGACGTAAAGGAGGAATGGAGGGAATTCCCTGTTGCATGCAGCAACAGCCAATCGGCTCTGCACACACACACACACACACACACACGTTGGGATGCTATATTATGTAACGGGATATGAGGTGTGTGTGTGTGTGTGTGTGTGTGTGTGTGTGTGTGTGTGTGTGAGGGGGTTTACCCTGATATTGAATGCATCCACTGCCAGATAAAACCAGCCTGTATTTCACACACACATCACGTTCATGGTCACATTGTTATAGATGTGCAGTTTAAACATATTTATATTTTCAAAACCTGGACATAAAGATTCTTCTATAAGTGCAATATAAATATTCTCAACATTCAACAAAAATCAGAATTAAATGCGATTTTTTTACAGATATACCCACGATTTATTGTGATACATTTATATATATATATATATATATTTATTTTTCTCGCTAATGCATGACAGGAAATGCGATGTTTACTTCCACGCATAAATACATAATGTCAGTTATCTGTGGAACAGAAACACGAGGAGATGAAGCGGCGGCTTCTCTTCCTACCTGAGTGGCTTTATGGAACTGCTTCTTCAACCCCGCGACAGACATCACTTCGGTTGAGGAGAAAAACGAAATAGTGCAAAATAAGATAATTAAAATATAAATATGAATAAAGCCTATGTATGTAGGCTGCTGGGGGTGAATTCAAGCCCCCCCCCAAAAAAAAACGGCGGTAAATCCTCCGGTTAACGGTCGCCAGACGTCGATGTTGTCCGTTTATTTTGGTGAAATCGGTGGTGGATGCCGATGATTGCCAGAACAAACCCAGCTGAGAGAGAGAGAGAGAGAGAGAGAGAGAGAGAGAGAGAGAGAGAGAGAGAGACGCACACAAAGATTGTCTCATGAAGCGATGGATCACACAAGCAGTAAATAAAGCCCAGTGAATATAATTGTAATAACAATAAAAATAATAACAATACAAATAATAATGAAAATAATAATAATAATTATGTAAATACTACTACTACTACTAATAATACCAATTCTATCCTGATGATTCAGACCTCAGAGAGAGGGGATAACTCCCACGGTATTTTAACGCACCATGAAAGAGGAGGAGCTTAGCCTCGTCTGTCCCGCACACACGATCTTCGGCAGGGAGCGAGCGTCACGTTTCCTGTGACGTCAGCGCGTCGCCCTCCGCCACCCGCGAGCCTCCCCGCGTCGCGCGCTCTCGTGCGTTTTATTTTTGGGGCGTTAAAGCGATCAAACGAGACGGCACGAGACGGAACATCGTCTGGATGTGCAGCGTAATGAGGGAGAAGGAGAGACGTTCAGGGGCTTCAGCACCACGGACAGCTCCTGAGAGGGCTTAGGAGCTGTCGTTTCAGTCCTTTATTGGTGTTCCCACATATTCTGTATCTGCCTCTATTACATTTCATTTTAATTTAAACTTCAATACAGTGCATGACATGTGTCTAAATGTGTTAATAATTATACTTAAAACAGGCAGTATTTGCCAAATATTTGGTTTATGTATAGCCTAAAACCCCACTTGAAATACTAATATGCAAATGTAATGTCTAATAACCCAAAAAGGCAGACATTTGTTTCTGTGCCAAGAGGTTAAGACAGAGATAATTTAACTAAAATAAGTCGACATCTAGTGTTTAAACTCGGTTACATGCGGTGTAATTTATCAGAAACATGCTCAATCCATCGCCTAGTTCATTTAGAAAAAACCCAGTTTGACCACATGAACTATTTATTGAGTCTTGTCTATGAGGTGTACATCTACATGTTAACACTAGAGACAGCTGCACAGCTGCAGCTACTGTCTGCTGAAGTGTTTCAGCTTCCAGCAGACAGAGAGCTGATGGTGTGCTTCTGTCGCCACCTAACGGCCAAATAAAGCTATTACAGCTTTTTACAGGAATTACAGGAATAAGAGATACTATAATTATTATAATAACCTTCCAAAACAAGTTACAAAGTGCTTTACAAGGACATAAAAACAAGAAGAATATACAGGTAGTATAAATAATTATTTTATTTACCTAGCACCTTTAAAAACTATGGAAGCCCATTTCCGCAAACCAAAAATAAAAATAAAAAAAGGAAGGTAGCAAAAAAAAAATCCATCCCTCGAAAAAAAGGAAAAGGATTTACATTTTTTTTGCTGGCGGGAAAAAAAGTAAAAGAAAAAGTTGCAGTTGCTGTTTATTGAAGGTCTTCACCTCAGCTACATTGGTTTTATTATTTATTCTCCAGAGCTGCTTCTTGCTTACAATTCTATCCAAGGTTTGCTCAGTACAATCCACGTGAAACATCAAGCTATTGAAGTATTTCATCTGTTGTTCACCACGTTTAAAGAAGTCTTCAATGTTCTCACAATCCAATCACATGTCTAATGCAGAGTAACCTATGAAGAGCTGCTTCTACGACTCATCATTTAGACTTCCTATAGCAGCTGGAAACATCTGGTCAGTGTTATGGTTACAGACGGATGCACCAAAAGCATTTTTTTAATTAATTAATTTATGCTGGTGGAAAAAAAGTAAAAATGCTGGGTCCTACATTTCCCACAATGCAATTCAGTAGAGCAAAGACAGCTGTCGTTCTCCAAATCCACAGAAGTCAATGTATAAGTATCACAGGATGTACAAGTATCACAGGATGTATAAGTATCACAGGATGTATAAGTAGCACAAGATGTACAAGTATCACAGGATGTATAAGTATCACAGGATGTATAAGTAGCACAGGATGTATAAGTATCACAGGATGTACAAGTATCACAGGATGTATAAGTAGCACAGGATGTATAAGTAGCACAGGATGTATAAGTATCACAGGATGAGTACTCCTCAAGTACACGAATCCTCCTTCAGAGTGTTTTTAAAAAGGTGTGATATGAAAATAAACTTGTATTGATATGTTACAGATATTATTAAAGTTGTGATTAATTATTAGATAAAATGATCAGACTTCACTTTGTGAGTCTGATAACATTGAGATGCACTCAGAGATGAATGCTGCCACCTCGTGAAGTACTACACGGTTGTAGCAGTAGTTTCTCAAATCCATAAACGTGTATTTAAATAAAGTGGTATTTATCGGTATCATATAGTTCTCTGCTCTGCATCAGATTAAAATAATACATGTAACATAACTCTGCTGTTCATCTGGTTATTTGCATGACCAACTTACTATCTGCAGGATGAAGTCCTTTGATTTGAATACACCAATCACCGAGTACATTAAGGGGATTTGAATTGTGTTCATTTCAATGGATGAATAGATTTGCATCTGTCTTATGAAATTGGAAACGGGCACGAACGTCTGCACAAATGAATCATTCGTGGATTTGTTTGATCTCAGGTTTTAGCTGACGGCTGATTGGCTGATCAGTGAAGTTGGTGAATGAATGAATTTATGGAAAGAACCCCGTCCATCAGCCAGCAGGTGAAGGACAGCCCCCTCATTTGCATAATGAGCCAGAAATACATGAAGACGTTTATCAAGAAATGAAAGAAAACACAAACATGTTTGGGTGAATAAATAAGGAAAAAAGAATGCATAAATAAATACACAATATAAATAATGAATACATATACGTATATATAAAAATCCATTTAAATCAATCATCAATAAATACATCAATAGCCTGATTTATAGAACATTTAGTTTAAACTGTACGTGACGATGACCTCCGTTGCTGCTTCATCCTCTCCATCGATGATCCGAACCCGCTGGAGCAGCTCATGGAAAGAAGATTTGCCTACAGCGTGATGAGACAGAAGGAGTGAATATCACTGTTTGTAACATGCAAATACACACACGCGCACACACACACACACACACACACACACACACACACACACACACACACACACACACACACACACACACACACATTAATCTCTCTTCTGACACCTGTGTGCAGCAGCTCAGAAACACGTCCTACTGTCAAAGGTTGGTCTCTTTTAATGAACATAAATACATTTAATTACTAGTTTGAGCATTTAGGAAGTCACCTGCCACTATGATGTGTTTATCAAGGCCTCTCATACGAGCTCACACTGTACAGTTCATATTGTATGATGCAGGATATGTTTTAAGTCAACCTTTAAAATGTACTTTTTCCGTTTAACCTCTTCATACGATACAAACATCTCACATCTCAGCTTACATATTCATACATTTATGAGCAGTTCAAGGAATGTTCTCTTCTTAGACAGACTACACTTCTACTACACTTCTTCTATTTAATAATCTTGAAAGCCTTGGATTGATCTGCAGCTTGTGGGGGTTTGATTCTGTGTTTGGGAGACTTTGTGGAGCTTAATATGAAGTTTTATGTGAAGATTAGTTCCTCAAGTCTGTAACAATATTATCAGGTTCAGACTTCATCGTTGTGTTGCACCTGATTTAAGGCATCTCACCGAAAACACAAACAAAGTCCTTGACTTTGTGACAGGGGAACCTGAAGTGCAAAAATGCTGACTCATCGTCTGGTTTTGTGAATCTCTAATTGTAGAACAAGCCTGATCCAAAGAGTCACAGTTCTCTTGGCCATTGAAGGGCTTTGCCACTTCAACGTGGACGTATGTGGTTTGTGAGGACTTTGTGGAATCTTTCTGGTCCGAATCATCGAATGTGTTGATAAACTTTCTGTGTTTTTCCTTCAGTTCACTTTTCATGGAGAAAAAGACTGAAGGAAACCAAAAGGAACCTACTTTCTGTCATTCCCTCCTTTGGAGGAAGAACACAACTTGTTTCATGGAATAAAGATGATGAACACGTCTTTCACTTATCTTTGTTTTGGGAGACTTTTCTACGTGACTGGAGTAGAATGTTTCTAAATGTCTTCATCGTTAAAGAATGAAATACACACTGGTCTCTCCTCATCGCCCAAATGTCTTTTTTTAATAAATTGTTTTTACATTTGACGCTTCATGAGATATGAGGAAAAATTGCGACAAAAAACATTTCGTCACATTCTTCTGACAAAGACAACAGTTCCAAAAAAATACATTTTCATAAGCCTTCAAAGATCTTCCCTCCCTTCATTGTCTCTCATGTCAGTTGTTTCTCTTCTTCCTTCAGACGTCGTCAGCGATCACAAATGTCTCTGAACTCGTCCTCCTCGAATGCCTCCGAGTCCTCTTCCCTAATCCTGTGCTCCGACTCCCCCACCGGCTCCCACATGTTCTCAGCCTTTGCCGCCACCAACACCCTCCTCCTCCTCCCTCTCTCCGCCCTGGTCCTCTACGTAGGATTCCAAAGACGGAGGCGGCAGCGCACCGCCTCCGCGACCACGGTGACGAGGCCACATCGACGTCGTCACCTACCACATGGTGGCCATGGAGATCTACTCCCTGGTGGGAACTCTCTTGTTCTGCATTGGCATCTATGTGAGAAATTGGAAAATGCAGGTGATTGGGTATTTTGGCTTCTCCATCATCTTACCTGGACAGGCTCTGTTTCACTGCCTGACCTGTGTGGAGCGCTACCTGGCTGTTGTTCACCCCGTCACCTACCGGGGCCTGAGGCAGAGCGGCGGAGTGAGGATCAGAAACATCAGCGTTGGGTGTGTTTGGCTGCTGTGTGCTGGGTGGATGGCACTTACGTATGTGAAGTTACCTGATATCCCCGTCACCGTGTTTTCCTGCCTCTTTGCTCTTTCCTTGTTGGTCAGCTCCTTCTGCAGCCTCTCCGTCCTCCGCGCTCTCACTCGCCGATCGCCGGGCGAGAGGGCCGGGGTCAAGGAGAGGGCGGGCCAAGCAAAGCAGAGGGTGTTTCACACCATCATGGCCATAATGGGAGTGCTGCTGTTGAGGTTCTCTGGGCTCATGGTTTGCATGGTCGTCTTCACTTTCGTCATTCGTGCGAGTGGAGATGGTTGTGTGGTGCTCAACGTTGCACTCTGGTTCTGTCTGCCCAGCAGTCTGGTGTTACCTCTGCTCTTTCTACACAGGGCGGAAAAACTGCTGTGTTGTAAGAAGAGCAACACATCAGGACAAGGAGCAGATTAGATTTCTATTCTTGGGAGATGCATCTGCTATAGATTGCAGCTCTTTGTGGTCATTTTGTGTCTCTTTGTGGTAGTTTTGCCCCTTTTTTCCGAGTTGTTTTGCAAGGATCAGAGTCGATCCCCTTTAAATGAATATAGCACTTTTCCATGATTTTGCTTCGAGAAAGAAGTGTTGCTGATACACACTGGTAGTGTTTGTAGATGTTACAGAGTGGAACCTTTGCTGTAAAATTGTCTGATTTCATTAAAAAAAGACGACTATCTTTGGAGCGTCGTTGTGTCTCTGTGTGTAGTCAAAGTCTCTGATGTGCTTTTGAATGTCATACGATCACACCGCCTCTGGAAGGAGAAGCAGAACGGGACATTTGCCTGCTGAGATTCAGAGGATACAGTTTCAATACATAAACACGATACCTTTATGCGACATGCAAAAGAAAGTCCATCATCACACACGGAAACACAACAAAAAAAAAAAAACCGCTGATGCACTCGCACGCAAGCATTGATATATATTGAGTGGCGACAGCAGCTCTGCAGTCCAGTCTGGAGACCGAAGTTCAAGAAGAAACGCTGCTGAGAAGTAAGTGCCTGTTTTTAAGCTTCGTGTTTGAGTCTGCAAAACTAAATAAATCACAATATTACACTTTTATAATTTGGCAGCAGGAAAAGCTCTTCCTTATCCACCGTCTAATTTTCTGTTGTTGTCTCCTCCTCTCCTCCTCATCACACCTTCATATCAGCAGTTATGTCCTCCAACTCCTCGTCCTCCTTTAACGCCTCCCTTCTTCCCCCTCACCTCTCCTCCTCCAATTCCTCCGTCCATCCCGGCATGAACGTCTGCTTCACATACAGATCCAGCTTTCTCATCTTCACAGCCTTCTCCGTCACCAACATCCTCCTGCTCCTCCCTCTCTGCATCGTCGTCCTCTACCTGGGTGTCCGACGAAGGCGGCGGCAGCGCTCCGCGGCGGCGAGTCACTCTGACATCTTCACCTTCCACATGGTCGCCATGGAGCTGATCGGCATCTTTGGGTGTGCCCTCTACTGTTGCGCCACCTGGCTCGATGTGCCACGGTTGTTGCTGACGGGCTTGTACGTTATCTCAGTCGCCCTAAACGGGCAGATTCCCTTTCACATCCTCACCTGTGTGGAGCGCTACCTGGCTGTTGTTCACCCAATCAGCTACCTGGGGCTGAGGGAGAGGGGCGGCGTCAGAATCAGGAACGTCTCCATCGGGTGCGTTTGGGTGTTTCTTTTTGTATTGTTCGGTACAACAATGGGAAACAGCTCCGTCCCATTTTTTTGTATCTCTGTATTCTCCATGGTTGTCATCTCTTTCTGCAGCCTCTCGGTTCTCCGCGCTCTGATTCGTCCGGGGCCGGGGGAAGGGGGCGACCGGTCCAAGATGAGGGCGTTTCACATCATCACGGCCATAATGGGAGCTCATTTGTTCCAGTTTGGGGGACACCTGATTGTTCTTTCAGTTTACGACTTCTTGGCGGTGAGCGAGCATGTCAGGTGTGATGTGTTGTTGTCCGGAGTGTGGTTCAATTTGCCCAACAGTCTGGTGTTACTTCTGCTCTTCCTACACAGGGCAGGAAACCGACTGTGTTGTAAGAACAGCAATGAATCAGGACGAGGATCAGAGTAGAGCGTCCTAAGTTTGGAGATATTCTCTTTAATTAAAGTTACTATCAGGAACTTTCATGTTGTGTTGATTCTGGCGCCCCCTGTGGACTAAAGTGGTCGTGTTTCTGAGCGCCAGACCCCCTAGGTCTGACAGTCTGTCCCTCTCAGTCCTGGTTCTGGTCCTCCCATGCCTCCCTTCCCTCCAGCGGGTCCAGCATATCGGACAGTTTCATAAACACTTCAAAATTCCTCACAGAAACCTTTACTCTGCTTAAACTTGGACACACAGTCACACAACATCAGAAAATTACTGTAACAACCAAGATAGCAACATTTGGAAAACAACCAATCAGTTAAGGCGATTGATTAATTGCTGTATGAAATATAAAATACCCAAATGTTTGTCTTTCTTACAGCCTGTTGATGTCCATAAACAACAAGCGACACACACACAGAGACAGGTGTTTGATTTGAATAAGCACCGGTTTTATGTTACAGCTCGTTTGAATCCTGTCAAACATCCACTTGGTGAATAATGAGGTGAATAAGCACATTACTCAAAACCAGAATTAGATATGTTGGGGTCTGAGCATATGGCTGCACATGTGCTGTGAACAAAGAAAATCAGGCCTTCCCTTTTGCAAGCAAAGGTTTCATCCTGATTGTGGTTTGATGAGCACCAAACCCCCTCTGAAGGACTTTCACATTAGGGTGTGAATTCCCCCCCCCCCCAAAAAACTATGGTTCCTGAAGTCACCTGAGAGCACCGCTGCAACCTCATTGGCCGAGAGCCAAGACAGCACCAGGACCCCTGTGGTTCAGCCACTGTTCAACAAAACTGACTGCAGTTCACACCTCCACGCTTTTTCCCTTCGACCTCCGTCGAGCAAGGGAGCATCCAAACGTTCTTCACCCTGGACATCCGTCCCTGGGACGCAAGGAGACGCATCAGCTTTCTCCCCCCCCCAGCATCGCGCTGTCGACGAAAGCCTCGAACCCTCACCAAACCCTGACAGGTCTTATGCTATCTTCGCTGGCCGAAGTAGCCGTGTTGTCTTTTTGAGTCAAGGCCCTCTCACTCCACCGGGACGAATCTCTTCCGCGATTCCTCCCCGTGTTTTCTTTTTGTGCACATTCCGGTAAAGCAGCAGCTGAAAAACTCGCTCCTTCCCGAAGATTTCCGATGAGACGTACGGACCACAGCGTCTCAATCCGATGTTAAATCATCCTCTCTGCAGCGAGGATTGATCACGTCCAGCGCCCGCTCCAAAGCGAGCCGAGCCACAACGGACCGGGCCGGCAAACGCCGTGCCCCCAGCAAGCCGCCCCCACCCCTTCCCTTCTGGACAAAGAAGGCACGATCCTGCACGGACTCTCTCCCCGCTGCACGAGCTTCAAACAGTAAGCGTTCATTGGTGTCTGGGCTAGCTTAGCTTAAATTAACTTAAAGTTCATTCAAGTTAATTCATGTATATGTTGATATTCCCGTGTTTTTGTGTGTTTCGTTACTATTGCGTAATATCAAGGTATTGCGCAACACTCAGCGGGCCCCAGCTCCGCTCCACTGTGCATTGCCCGTATTCTGTTCGCGTTAAAGACACCGTCGCAGTATACGGAGGTAAATACACAAACCTCACGGACCAGAGAAGTTCCGTTTGTATTGTGTATTAACTGCATTGACTGTTTTCTTTGGGATTATTTTCATTCATTTGTATTCAACTTTGTGGGATATTTCTCTCTTCATTAACTCGGCTCTGTGAGTGAGGTGAGTGCCGTGTTCATCACTGCGTAAGCTGCCGACAGTTCAAGACGACAACGGTATGCTTATGCATGAGAGAATAACGTACTTATGCTCCTCAGGATATCGCAGCAGAAGTTTGATTTATGTTGACTTACGATTTCTCTCCACCTTTTCTTGGCTCACCCTCCTGCCAACACAGCAGGAGGTGACCCCCTCTCTCTCTGACCCTCTCTCTCTCACACGTGCTCACACACAGCGACCCCCCCCCTCTCCTCCGCCAGTTTGCCCAAGTCACTCGACTAGGCCATCTAGTGGTGGGTCACGGTAGCATCTTAAGGTTCACCCCCCCCCCCAGTTTGTCTAAGTCCCTCGACTACGCCATCTGGTGGTGTTCAGCGGTAATACCTTAAGCCCTTCCCCTTTTAACCCACAGTCTCACCCCCTTCTGCTTGGTGGCCAGCGGCCATCTTTGTAGTCTTTGACTGTGAGTGTTAAGGGCCCACACCCCCCTTCCTTTTATACACGGACACACACACACACATACACATACACACATACTTATATACACACCCTCCTCCTCTTTTATTTTCATTTCTTTAGATATTAGGTACATAAAATTGTATGATGGCGTTTGTTGATTGCGATATTAATTGATCTGATCTTTTATTATTCTAATTTAATAAACTCTATTATACTTTAAAGAGCAGTCGTCTGTGATTAATGGTGCATATGTATGTGATGATCTGTATGTAGTAGCCTGCGCTCGGATTCCAACCTTCACTGTCACTGATGAGTGACGACTAATTATGAGACTTAGTTTTATCGTTTGGTTATCGGTCCCTGTTCGCAGGGTGGTGCCCCGTTATTATTAATAATCATTAATAATTGTTATTCACATTAATAATACTATTGATGTCAAGAATTCAGTTTCTTAAAGCTGATAACTCAAACACAAGCCCCTATTGATCCCAACAGATATAATGAAGAAATACACAATGAAAATCATTTTCTCTAAAAAAATCCACTTAACGTTTCAAACAACCAAGTTTGAAAACATTTTTCTTGACATTTTATTCTAAGTTTTTTATTGATTTACTTTGTTGGATATTCTACTTGCATGTTTTTATGGCGCTCTGTGGCAGAAAAGTTCATTATGAGAAGTTTTTTGTGCACTAATTGTCATATTACTCGAATAAAAAAGTGTTTCTAGGATTCATGATTACAATGATTGATATTTACTAATGACTTAAAGGTTCTGTTTCCATAACGGCCAGTGTTGAAGTGTCTTTGAGCAAAGCAGTGACGTGGTGCTATTCTCCATCTGTGAAGGAGATCAGATGCAAATCAAAGCAATTCAAAGCGAATGAGCAACGCTTACTGGTTATAAAACATGCAAAACACACACACACACACACACACACACAGATTCAAACATATACAGTTGTTTTAAGGACAACACACCAGTTCACAGTCCGAACACACAACGGACAGAAGATCAGAAAGTGTGGAATCTACAAACTACCGTCAAAGTGAGTTAAATCTTAATCTTAAAGTAATTCAATGTTTTTGTCAACTCACGTCCATAAAGTGACATATAATAAAGTAATGCAGATTACCAAACTGTTTACTTGGCAGGGAACTTTATTCAATGTGTATTTCAGCTGTTTCATGTTTTTAAAATGCTGCTTCATTTCTATCTGAAACTCATAAAAACTTGATTTGTCATATATTATTGTTGTTGGATGTTAAAAAGGTCATGTTAAAGAAATAGGTTGAATAGACATTATGTCAGATGTATCAAAGGTGTAAATGTGTGTGTTTGGGTTTTTAATGTCTGTCTTATCGTTTCATGCTTACATGATTTATATTCTATTAAATCTACTTTATCTTCAGAGACAGACTAAGAGACAAGGGGCTGCTGTTTTTGGTCATTTTGCATCTCTTTCTGAGTTTGTTTGTGGTCATTTTGGGTCATTTTTAGCCCTATGTAAATGTTTTTTGGTCGTTTTGTGTCTATTTTATGAATTTTGCATCTGCTTGTAGTCATTTTGCAGCTATTTTTTAGAACTATTGCAATACTCTGAGTGTTTTGCATCTATTTATAGTCAGTTTGCATGCCTTTGTGAATGTTTGTTTATTAAAGTCATATTTCGAAAGTTAATTCCCGTTAGATGAATATTATTCGACGCCCAGTATAAAAATCATTAAACAGGACATTTATTCCTGCAAGAAGGAACGGAGTTGAAACACAAACAGATTATGCGTCAAGTTGCTGCTCAGAGGTTTGTCTCTGAGTCTCTGAAACATATACTGCAGATAACACATACAAAGGCGTTGGAACAGAATGATTTGCATAAAGTCTGGACATCGCTTGGACCCGTTTCTTTGATAATTCGTTCTGTCAAGGGTCATCTTATCCAAATCTCGGAAGACGTCATGGTTGCAAATCAGCCTACGTATATACTGACGTGAACGACAGATTTACTGTCGTCCCTTGACGCCCGGTCACAAGTCAACAAACAGATGAGAAAACCATTAAGAAAGACAACTAAGACACTTAATGAAGAACACATCTGAGAAAGCTTGTGTGAAGATTGGTTCATACATGGACTCAGGCTTTATTGGACCAGCTGCCTAGATTACAGTGGCTAAACAAAAACATTATTTAAGTTTTTCCAACAATTCCCCTTGGGCACCTGGGCCTGTTCAGTAATAAACCATCCATAGATGTACCCAGTGGTGTACAGTAATGAAGTAGAAATACTTCGTTACTGTACTTAAGTCGTTTTTTTGGATATCTGTACTTTACTATTTATATTTCTGTAGACTTTTACTTTTACTTCATTACATTTTGCAAAGAAAACTGATACTTTTACTCCGATACATTTCCCCTGAAACCTTCGTTACTCGCTACAAAATCAAATCTATCTTCAGAAACAAAATGAATCATGAGAGCAGCGTCGAGGACTGTGGTGGAACACAGACTGCAAGGAAGCAGGTTTGGTGAATCAGTGGTCCTAGCAGCAAGTTAAATCATTGGTTAATCACGTTAATGCGCAATTGCAAACAATCGCTCTCAAAGCCGCGGTGTTTTGATTCCCAGTGATGCCCAGGATGCTATATGCTATAGCTAGCGAGCGACTACCTGAGTAGAATTCCACTCTACGATGACTGATTTCATGATGGAAGCAGAAATGGAAGCACCTGCTACTCCCGCAACAAACGACGGTGGTGACGAAGACCAACACCCGTGGATCGCTAGCGAGTTAGTGAGCTGAGGAAGTGTTGACAGTTGTGCAGCACTAGTAGGCTAACGTTAGCTAACTTAACGTTAGCTAGCCACCACACCATAGGATTGACGGGAGCCGAGAGAGCGCAGCATTAGCGTTAGCGTTAGCATTAGCATTAGCGTTAGCATTAGGGAAATCCTTCGCAGCTGTGCGCAAGTTGTCTGTGACGCTGAACACACCTCTACCTGCCTCAGCGGTCTGTGAAAGGCTATTTAGCATCGCAGGACTAGTCTTCAGCCCAAGAAGAGCGAGACTGAATTCTCGCAATTTTGAAAACCAACTTCTTTTGAAGATGAACAGGACATGATTCAGTTTCAAGTAATGACTGGGTTACTTTCGGTGCTGCTTTAGTATTGATCATGTTTTGATATTTGAGTCATGTTGTGGATGATCAGATGGAGTTATGATGGTAGCAGTCGCCCATTTGCAGATTCAGCTTGAGCAAAACCTTTGTGTTCAAATCAGGCCCACAGGAGTTTACAAGGCAGGCGTCCTTCTCAAAACACTGACCTGATGCATCAAGTGGATATGTTTTTGCTGAACACAATATTATGCATTTGCCTCTACATCCTCTAGTCGGAATGAGCATACTTATAAACGCACGGTTACAACTCCTTCATCGTGTCATATTGCTTTTCGGAGAATTATGATGATAAGTTCACAGTAGATGCAAAAGTATACCGTACTTTCCGGCATATAAGCCGCTACTTTTTCACACGCTTTGAGACTGCGGCTTTTACACCGGTGTGGCTAATGTATGGATTTTTTCATAGCTTTGCGCCGCCAACACATTTAACATAAATATGGATGAAGTACCTTTGACCTACCTCTCACTAGGACTGTTCCTCCGCAGACTTTTACAGTGCAGTAAAAGTCTGCATTTCTGTGGAGGAATCAGCTGTTATTGGAGCTCGTTGTGCTAGCAGCAACTGGCCAAGCCAGTTAGCCGTAAATGCTATTCCGAGCTACGAGCAACAACAGTTATTGCCTCGTTGCTTTTAGATTCTAATGAGAAGACACGCTGCTTCGTTTTACTTCTTCCGTTTGGTAGCCTTGAGAGACCTTAGTCTGTAATGTAAGTATGTCTGTATTAAGCATGAAAAGATGTACGAAGATATATTACCGGTATATTCGCTAACGCTAATCATGGTTAGCATTTCCCTATTGGCGGTAATGTTAAAATTAGCTTAGAAGCTAGCGAGTCGGACATGTTACGATGTTCAGAGAAGAAGACAACTTTAGTTCTGTTAAAAGCATCTTGCCGTTCAACGGGGACACCTGCGGCTTATAGACCAGTGCGCCTTATCTATGAGCAACACGTTTTTTCTTTTACAAATTCGCAGGTGCGGCCTATATGCAGGTGCACTCTATAGCCCGGGAAGTACGGTACTTATAAGATAAGACAAGATAAGATAAGATAATCCTTTATTAGTTCCTCAGTGGGGAAATTACAGGATTACAGCAGCATTGCTCACAAGTAAATAAAATGAAGGTAAAATCAAGTAATATAATAAACTAAACAGTAAACAGTAAGCAGTAATAAAACGTCATAAAATAAGACAGTAAAGAAGAATATTGAATATACCAGTATATACAGAATATACAGACGGGGTAAAATATACGATAAATACTTAAACGTATTGGACATTGCACGGGATATTGCACGGGATTCACCTGATATTGCACCAGGTGAATGAATTAAAGTGTTCAGAAGTGTTCAAAGTGTACAATATATTATGTTGAACATTGTTGCTCCTGGATGGATCACAGCCAACCCAATTATTTTCAACACAGCTCCATGTCCTTGGTCATGGTGGCCACAGCACTTAAAAGAATAAACTTCATAATTCTCAAAATTCTGACCCTTTGCTTTTTTATTAACAGCATTTACTTGTACTTTTACTTTCAATACTTAAGTACATTTAATATCAGAAAATTACTCTTGATACTTAAGTACAATACATATCGGATACTTTCAGACTTTTACTCAAGTAGTATTCTCATAGGTGACTTTTAGTGGAGTCATTTTCCAGTAAGGTATCTTTACTTTTACTCAAGTATGGCTTTTGGGTACTTTATACACCACTGGATGTACCTGACATGTTGATGTATTTCATAGTTAAATAAAAGCTGGCTGGCTGTTGGCTGGCTGTTGTCACTTCAGTGAGTCCATGACTTGCCGTAAGTCAGTTTAGAATACAGAAGTTAACCGACTAGAACTCTTGCAAGGACAACGGTACACAAACTGAGCATCGTAATACGTTGATTTGAATGTGAATGTACTTTCTACTCCTATTTTATTATTTAAAATCCGAACATATCCCGCTAAACATCAGCATGTTAGCATTCAAATTGTGTGCATGTTAGCATGCTAGCATCACTACTCAACCTGTAAAATGCTACGATTCTCAGTCATGATCTACATAATTTCACTATTTCCACTTGTTTTCCGCTCTCCCATCTTTCTCTCTTATTCACTCTATCCCTGCCTCTTGCCCACAGTCATGTCAGTCAACTCCTCTTCCTCTTGTCCTTCTTCCAACTCTTCCTCCTTCAACTTCTATTATTTCATGCTGAACTGCATCGACACCACAGCCGGCGCCTTCAGCATCACCGGTTTCACCGTCACCAGCATCCTCCTCGTCCTCCCTCTCTGCATCCACGTCATCTACCTGGGTTTCCAACAATGGCGGCAACAGCGCTCCGGTGCAACGATGACGCACTCCGACATCTTTACCTACCACATGGTCGTCATAGAGCTGATGAGTATCATAGGGTCCACTATATTCTGTTGTGGTGTCCTCACTCGTCTCCCAGTAATGGTGATGGTAGGTACGTACCTTTTCACCATCAAAACAATTGGACAGCAGTTCTTTCACACTCTGACCTGTGTGGAGCGCTACCTGGCTGTCGTTCACCCCATCACCTACCTGGGCCTGAGGACGGCGAAGGGGATCAGAATCAGAAATATCTCCATCGGATGTGTTTGGCTGCTGTGCTTTGCAGAGATAGGCTTCCTATTCGTGGAGGACACCAATTTCATCATCATCCACTCGTATTGTACCTTAGCCTTCAACTTTGTCGTCGTCTCTTTCTGCAGCCTTTCTGTTCTCTATGTTCTGATTCGTCCAGGACCAGGGGCAGGGGGTGAGGGCAGACAACGGGTTGACCGATCAAAGATGAGAGCGTTCTACACCATCATGGTCATACTGGGAGTGCTGGTGTTGAGGTTTGGGGGGACTGCAGTTAGCTATGGTCTTTATGCCTCACCACATCTGGGGGACTCTGTAAAGGTCATTCTGTGGTTGTCAGTACCGTGGTATGCTTTGCCCAGCAGTCTGGTGTTACCTCTGCTCTTTCTACACAGGGCAGGAAAACTGCTGTGTTGTAAGAACAGCAACAAATCAGAACAAGGATCAGATTAGATTATTATCCTTGAAAATGCATCTTCTGCAGATTGTATCTCTTTGTGGTCATTCTGTGAATCTTTGTGGTTGTTTTGCCCTTTTATAGGTGTGTTGTGTCTCTTTGTAGATTAGTCGCACTTTGTAATGCACTTTGGTTTGGGCACGTCTTAATCCAGACTAGCAAAATTTGCAATATTAACCAAATAGTCACAGTGATTGACAAATTACGGTACAAAATATAAAATACCCAAATGAAATAATAAATGACAAGACTAAGATCTGGTTCACAGCCTGTTTATGTCCGTAAATAACAAGCGACACACACACAGAGACAGACAGGTGTTTGATTTGAATAAGCACCGGTTTTAAGTTACAGCTCGTTTGAATCCTGTCAAACATCCACTTGGTGAATAATGAGGTGAATAAGCACATTACTCAAAACCAGAATTAGATATCATGAAGAAATACACAATGTACATCTGTCTTTGGTAAACTTTACACTGTTATTGTCATCTGTGTCTGATGAAAACCGTTTTCTCCAAAATGTCAAATTTTCAATCTTCAGAGTTTTAAGACATTTGTTCTTGACATACCTGAACATTTAATCCTTAATTCATTTGAAAATGTAAAAACCAGCAAACCTGGATATTATTTGTCATCACCATACATCATAAATCAAAAGGGTTTATTTTTTGACTATGTTGGTTTGTTTATGGCTCTCTATTGGCAGAAAAGTTTATTATGAAAATTGTGTAATCCCCAAATAATCTGATGACAGTTTTTATGTGCACTGATGGATACGATCCCAGGACAACAATATGTTTTTAATGACTGAATACATTTGATCAATAATGACTCTGAAATGTGTTTGTGTGCAGTCTGTGTTTCTAGGATTCATGATTACAATGATTGATATTTACTAATGACTTAAAGGTTCTGTTTCCATAACGCCCAGTGTAGAAGTGCCTTTGAGCAAAGCAGTGACGTGGTGCTATTCTCCATCTGTGAAGGAGATCAGATGCAAATCAAAGCAATTCAAAGCGAATGAGCAATGCTTACTGGTTATAAAACATGCAAAACACACACACACACAGATTCAAACATATACAGTTGTTTTAAGGACAACACACCAGTTCACAGTCCGAACACACAACGGACAGAAGATCAGAAAGTTTGGAATCTACAAACTACCGTCAAAGTGAGTTAAATCTTAATCTTAAAGTAATTCAATGTTTATTGTCAACTCACGTCCATAAGTGACATATTACCAAACTGTTTACTTGGCAGGGAACTTTATTCAATGTGTATTTCAGCTGTTTCATGTTTTTAAAATGCTGCTTCATTTCTATCTGAAACTCATAAAGACTTGATTTGTCATATATTATTGTTGTTAGATGTTAAAAAGGTCATGTTAAAGAAATAGGTTGAATAGACATTATGTCAGATGTATCAAAGGTGTAAATGTGAGTGTTTGGGTTTTTAATGTCTGTGTTATTGTTTCATGCTTTCATGTTTTATATTCTATTAAATCTACTTTATCTTCAGAGGTGTACCCATGGACAGACTAAGAGACAAGGAGTCGCTGTTTTAGGTCGTTTTGCATCTATTTTTTATTACATTTGCACCTCTTTGTGATTGTTTTGCATCTATTTTATATTATATTTTGTTTCTTTGTGGTAATTTAGAGTATTTGTATGGTATATTTTTCGTCATCTGTTTTTAGTCAGTTTGCGTGTCTTTGTGATTTTGAGTTTTTTAAAGTGCCATCTTGTAAGTCAGGCCTCCTCACCCCTTGGGCCCCTGGGCCTGTTCAGTAATAAACCATCCATAGACGTACCTGACATGTTGATGTGTTTCATTGTTGAATAAAGCTGGCTGGCTGTTGTCAGACTGCTGTGGTGGCACATAAAAAGCTCAACCCTAAAATAAGTTTACATGCTGCAAACATGAAAAAGATAATAAGTTTTATTGGAAACGTACTGACAATTTGTATTTTGACTGTATCTGGCAAGTTGCATCATGCTCTTTAGCACTGTTGATATCAGTTACATGTGTACTGACAGTGTATTTCATTTATTTTCTTCCAAAATATCACATTCTGCAGAACAATATCATAATATTTTATTATCAAATATTAAACTTATGTTTAATGTTATGTTCAGACACAGATAGCACTTCTTTAAGGTAAAGGGAAGGATCATGGTTTAATTCAAAACAGTCCAAAATCACTTAAAGCACAACTGAAAAACAGTGTATTTAATGTACTTTCTTGGAGACGGTTGTAAAGGTACTCTCATAGACATGTGGGCGAAGCTACAAAGATGGTTGGCTGGCTAGTTAGCTAGCTAGCTTGTCCTTCATCCAGCGCTGCCACTGGCTACCAGCTAGCTTGCATGCTAATTCCACCATGCTTTAATGCTACAATGGTGACAGAAAATTAGCCGAAAAAAGTTGTCACCTATCTGTTGACAGCAATGTGGTTTCCTACATGTGACAAGAGTGTGTAGATGAAGCCTTGAGTCGTTAAATTTAACTCATTAACCCTGCTTCATAACGTTATTACTCCACTTCTCCTTTTATTCGTTACTGTAAATCCTGAGTCCATGACTTGCCCTCAGTCAGTTTAGTTCATTCAGAAGTTAGTTCGCTTCAACTCTTGCGAGGGAAACGGTACACATAAAAATGGCCGCCGCTCTGACCATCCTGCTACGTTGATTTTAATGGGAATGTCTGTTCTACTCCTATTTTATGATTTAAGATTCAAACATAACCTGCTAAACATCAGCATGTCAGCATTGTCATTGTGTGCATGTTAGCTTCACTATTTAGCCTCAAAGAGATGCAAAGATTCTCAGTCATGATCTTCATAATTTCACTATTTCCCCTTGTTTTCCACTCTCCATTCTTTCTCTCTTATTCATTCTATCCCTGCCTCTTGCCCACAGTCATGTCAGTCAACTCCTCTTCCTCCTCTTGTCCTCCTTCCAACTCTTCTTCGATCGACCTCAATGATGACCTGCTGAACTGCATCGACAGCACAGCCTGCACCTTCAGCATCACCACTTTCACCGTCACCAGCATCCTCCTCGTCCTCCCTCTCTGCATCCACGTCATCTACCTGGGTTTCAAACAATGGCGGCAACAGCGCTCCGGTGCGATGATGAGGCACTCCGACATCTTTACCTACCACATGGTCGTCCTAGAGCTGATGAGTATCATAGGGTCCACTTTATTCTGTTGTGGTGTCCTCACTTGTCTCCCAGAAATGCTGATGGTGGGTTCGTACCTTTTCGCCATCAACATAACTGGACAGCAGTTCTTTCACACTCTGACCTGTGTGGAGCGCTACCTGGCCGTCGTTCACCCCATCACCTACCTGGGCCTGAGGACGGCGAAGGGGATCAGAATCAGAAATATCTCCATCGGATGTGTTTGGCTGCTGTCCTTTGCAGAGATGGGCTTCCTAATCGCGGGGGAAACCAATTTCATCGTCATCTATTCTTATTGTACCATAGCCTTCATCTTTGTCGTCGTCTCTTTCTGCAGCCTTTCTGTTCTCTATGTTCTGACTCGTCCAGGACCAGGGGCAGGGGGTGAGGGCAGACAACGGGTTGACCGATCAAAGATGAGAGCGTTCTACACCATCATGGTCATACTGGGAGTGCTGGTGTTTAGGTTTGGGGGGACTGCAGTTAGCTATGGTCTTTATGCCTCACCACATCTGGGGGACTCTGTAACGTTTATTCTGTTGTTGTCAATACCGTGGTTTGCTTTGCCCAGCAGTCTGGTGTTACCTCTGCTCTTTCTACACAGGGCAGGAAAACTGCTGTGTTGTAAGAACAGCAACAAATCAGAACAAGGATCAGATTAGATTATTATCCTTGGAAAATGCATCTTCTGCAGATTGTAGCTCTTTGTGGTCATTCTGTGAATCTTTGTGGTTGTTTTGCCCTTTTTAAAGTGATCTTGTGTCTCTTTGTAGATTAGTCGCACTTTGTAATGCACTTTGGTTTGGGCACGTCTTAATCCAGACTAGCAAAATTAGCAATATTAACCAAATAGTCACAGTGATTGACAAATTACGGTACAAAATATAAAATACCCAAATGTAATAATAAATGACAAGACTAAGATCTGGTTCACAGCCTGTTTATGTCCGTAAATAACAAGCGACACACACACAGAGACAGACAGGTGTTTGATTTGAATAAGCACCGGTTTTAAGTTACAGCTCGTTTGAATCCTGTCAAACATCCACTTGGTGAATAATGAGGTGAATAAGCACATTACTCAAAACCAGAAATAGATATAATGAAGAAATACACAATGTACATCTGTCTTTCGTAAACTTTACACTGTTATTGTCATCTGTGTCTGATTAGATCCGTTTTCTCCAAAATGTCAAATTTTCAATCTTCAGAATTTTAAGACATTTGTTCTTGACATACCTGAACATTTAATCCTTAATTCATTTGAAAATGTAAAAACCAGCAAACCTGGATATTATTTGTCATCACCATACATCATAAATCAAAAGGGTTTATTTTTTGACTATGTTGGTTTGTTTATGGCTCTCTATTGGCAGAAAAGTTTATTATGAAAATTGTGTAATCCCCAAATAATCTGATGACAGTTTTTATGTGCACTGATGGATACGATCCCAGGACAACAATATGTTTTTAATGACTGAATACATTTGATCAATAATGACTCTGAAATGTGTTTGTGTGCAGTCTGTGTTTCTAGGATTCATGATTACAATGATTGATATTTACTAATGACTTAAAGGTTCTGTTTCCATAACGGCCAGTGTTGAAGTGTCTTTGAGCAAAGCAGTGACGTGGTGCTATTCTACATCTGTGAAGGAGATCAGATGCAAATCAAAGCAATTCAAAGCGAATGAGCAATGCTTACTGGTTATAAAACATGCAAAACACACACACACACACACACACACACACACACACACACACACACACACTGTTTTAAGGACAACACAACGGACAGAAGATCAGAAAGTTTGGAATCTAAAAACTCCCGTCAAAGTGAGTTAAATTTTAATCTTAAAGTAATTCAATGTTTTTGTCAACTCACATACATAAGTGACATATCATAAAGTAATGCAGATTACCAAACACTGTTTATTTGGCAGGGAACTTTATTTTTCAGCTGTTTCATGTTTTTAAAATGCTGCTTCATTTCTATCTGAAACTCATAAAGACTTGATTTGTCATATATTATTGTTGTTAGATGTTAAAAAGGTCATGTTAAAGAAATGGGTGCATAGACATGTCAGATGTATCAAAGGTGTAAATGTGTGTGTTTGGGGGTTTTAATGTCTCTAATAAGCCATTCTTGCTGGCTTATTAGTTCACCTCTATATTCCAACAGAAATTCTCCTTTTTCAAATGGAGCACAGGATGCCGCGACCGAGTTCATACACACAGAAAAAACATCTGTTAAGTTTATTCATACTTTAATCATGATTACAAAATCAAAACATTCAACTTACCTTTGAAGGCATTGATGTATTTGACCCACTTTGTCACCTCCAGTATCAATGTAAAATGTTCCCTCATCCTTTGGATTCATGAGTCTTCCCCGTTGCATATTCTTTGCTGAAATTACCAAATAAGATGGTTGTCAGGATTATTATCTTCATTTATAGGGCATGCATGATCACATAACATTTTATAGCCATTTAAACCAGTAATATACTGGGATAAAATATGAAGAAAATGCATAAATGCTCCATTCATATTTTAATTTGACACACACTTCACAGGTTTACATTTTAAGAATATCGTTAGACTATCTAAGATTAACTGTAGAAGTTAAGTGAGTCCCTTGCTTCGTATTTTTTCTTCCAAAACTGTCTACATCCCTCTCTGCAGGCACAGAGTAAACACACTATCAACATTAGCTTTAAGGTTAGCGCTAGCGTATAAGGGAGCTAGCTGCAGGTGATCCGGTTAAGACTGGATGACTATGATGGCATGCTAACGCTAGCGAGCGCTCATTCGCTAACGCTAGCAAGCAAACGCTATGATGGCATGCTTTGTGATTTCTAAGGGCAGTGTCAAGCCACATGATGTGTTAGCTAGGTAGCGCTAGCTCGCTAACGCTAGCCAGCATTAGCTAACACACCATGTAGCTGGACATGGCCCTTCAAAATCACAAAGCATGCATTCATAGCTCACCTCACACTGTCTCATCTCTAGTCGTAACCGAATCACCTGCAGCTAGCTCCGTTTGATACTTACAAATATAAATGCTTACCTGGTGGGGTTTAATCCTTCATTACTCCATGAGTCCATTCACTTGCCAAACTTCCAAACTTTTAAAATACTGACAGGAATCGACAGCGTACAGTCGAGTAGAAGTTGTCAAGTATGTGGCAATAGTATGCTCAAAAAATCCCTCAGCACCAATACAAGAGGTCATGATCTGAAGCTACAAGTACAACACCAGCCTGGTCCACGGAAACCTTTTTTCTCCAGTAGAACACCACCAGTATGGAACAGCCCGAGTCAAGCAACAGTTAGTGCCTCCTCAGTCAACGCATTTAAGACCAGCCTAGGGAGAGAATGGCAACACCATCAAAGCCAACACCAACACATATTTTCCTACTAATTCACCGTCCAGTCTCACGTTCTGCATGAACATATCTAACAAACCTTGAGACTCAACTATTTACGGATGAGGATCAAGCCATCACCTTGGTCTAGGGTCTCAATACTCTTAAAGGGTACCTAATGACCTTTACTGAAGATAAATTACTGAAGATAAATTACTTGGGTTCCATGCCTGTCTCCATGTTTAAAGAGCTGAGGGAGGCGTTGACTTGACGGCAGTACGTCCTCCGATGCCCCGCCCCCGCGGGAAAACCAGCCAATCACAAGGCAGCCCGCGGAATTTTTACCGTGTATCAAAATGTGAATGAAACTGCACCAGCATGGTCAAGCCGCTGCGCAGCGCTGTTCTATACACAGGGATACACAGAAATCAGGTCAGGTGGTAAAAAAGGACTTTCCACGAAAAAGAGAGGGTATGTTATTTAGACACTGGTCAGGTGTTTACACTCTTTGTTTTATGAGGACCTCGGCATGGTCCGTATATACCATATAAGTCCTCATAATGCTGGTGTGTAATCAGGTAAAAAGTCCAGATATACCATATCCACACACACACACACACACACACACACACACACACACACACACACACACACACACACACACACACACACAGATTCAAACATATACTGTTTTTACAGTTTTTTTTTATGGACAACACACCAGTTCACAGTCCCGATGACGGGCAGAAGATCAGAAAGTTTGGAATCTAAAAAGTGACGTCAAAGTGAGTGTATATTTCTGTAATTCAATATTTTTGTCAACTCACGTACATAAAGTGACATAAGAAAGTAATGCCAATCACCAAACACTGTTCACTTGGCAGGGAACTTTATTTAATGTGTTTTTCAGCTGTTTCATGTTTTAAAAAATGCTGCTTCATTTCTATTCTGAAACGTACAGACTATTTGTCATATATTATTGTTGTTAGATGTTAAAAGGGTCAAGAAAAGAAAAAGCATTGTTCTTGTAGAGCTAGTCAGCCCCACTGTAATTGTGAAAACTAAAATAAAAGATAAGGCTGGTACTTTGTTATAACCCTGTTTGGCTGCTTCGCCGTATTTACAAGAGGAAAAGCTTTCAGGATGGGAGCCGACCAATGAGTTTGTCAAATGAAGCGCTATCTCGGGAGCGACGGGGAGAGACTGACTGGCTGACTGCTGGTCTTGAAACCAGACCAGGTGAGCTGGATCTCCCTGATGACCTGAGTCCGCCCACCTGCTCAGAGAGGGTCATGATTTTAATTTACAACAGTCTGTCAATGGACAATTTAAATCCAGTATTGTCAAGGCTTTGTGTATCAATGTGATGTTTTATCTTTGCTGTTAAAGTACAGTGTACAATGTTTGCTGTACTGTAGAATCATTCAACTTAATTAAAACAATCTAATCTTTATATGGTCGCTGTTTTATCATTGTTGAAACTTTAATCATGTGCAGACTGTATAAATCAAGGCTGATTGTTTACAGCTTTTACTGATGGCGGACTTTGTGCCCACAAAAAATCTAAATGTTTTCTTGCTGCATGTAAATTAAAGTCAAGCGAAAGATGATAGAATATGTCAATAATCACAGCTGTTAACCCTAACCAAGTTGGAATATACTATGTCATCATAACATGCAAATGTAAAGATGATATGATTTGCAAATGGTTCCTGCAGTAAAATAAGGACGGATAGATACGTGTTCTGGTGCTAATGACTGTTTGACTTGAATAAGCAGTTACAGCTCATTTCATTCCACAGTAGTGGACAGATGGAGAGAAGAAGAGGTGGACGTTTCTCAACATGTATTCATGAATGGAGCAATAATTCATTTGAATTAAATTGATGTTTTATTTCCACAAACTGAGGCACAAAGATCGTCCGCAGCGTCAACGAAATATTCTTCCTCCGTATTTAACCTGAAGTGCAGACTTTTGTTTCCCTCTTTTGTTGCACTATTCTGCATCTGAGACGGATGCAAATCAAAAGCGATTCAATGTGAATGAGCAACGCTTACTGGCTATAAAACATGCAAAACACACAAACACACACACAGATTCAAACATATACTGTTTTTACAGAGTTCTTAAGGACAACACACCAGTTCACAGTCCAGACACACAGCGGACAGAAGATCACAAAGTTTGGAATCTAAAACCTGCCGTCAAAGTGAGTATATTTAATGAAGTTATATTATTAATGTTTTCGTCAACTCACGTACATAAAGTGAGATATAATTAAGTTTAATGTTTTTTAAAATGCTGCTTCATTTCTATCTGAAACTTATAAAGACTTGATTTGTCATATATTATTGTTGTTGGATGTTAAAAAGGTCATGTTAAAGACATAGGCTGCATAGACATGATGTCAGATGTATCAACGGTGTAAATGTGTGTTTGGGGGTTTTAATCTGTGTTATCATTTCATGCTTTCATGTTTTATATTCTCTTAAACCTACTTTATCTTCAGAGATGTACCCATGGACAGACTAAGAGAAAAGGAGCCGCTGTTTTAGGTCGTTTTGCATCTATTTTTATAATTTAGCATCTGTTTGTGATTTTTTTAAATCTATTTTTTGTTATTTGGGGTCTCTGTCATTTTGGGACGTTTGTAGCTCTAACATAGTGTTTTTTTAGGTCGTTTTGTGTCTATTTTCTGGAATTTACTGTCACTTATATGGTTGTTTGTAGTCGTTTTTCATCTCTTTCTTGTCATTTTGCAGCTATTTGTAGTCATTGTGCGTGTCTTTATGATTATTTGAGTTTGTTAAAGTGCCGTTTTGTAAGTTAGACCCCCTGAGCCCTTCAGCCCTTGAGCTTGTGCCCAGTAGGTCTGTTCAGTACTCAACCATCCATAGACGTACCTGACATGTTGATGTATTTCATTGTTAAATAAAGCTGGCTGGCTGTTGTTAGACTGTCGTGGTTGCACACAAAAAGCTCAACCCTAAATTAAGTTTATATGCCGAAAATGTGAAAAAGATAAGTTTTAGAGAAAACTTACTGACAATATGTTGTTACTGTTTCTGGCAATCATGTTTTTTAGTATTTGAGATATCAGTAAAATGTGTACTGACAGTGTATTTAATTTATTTTCCACCAAAACATCAAAGTCTGTCGAACTATATGCTGATAGCAAATATTAAAGTTATGTTCAATGATGTCTTCAGACACAGGTAGCACTTGGTTAAGTTTGGGAAAGATCATGGGTTAATACAAGCACAGTATATTAAATGTACTTTCTTGGAGACAATGTTGGAAAGTTATTGTCATACACATGAGTGTGAAGGTTTAACCTGTGAGTCCATTTGTATTCACACTCAGCATTCCTCTGGGGTTGGCAATGTTAGTCCTTCCCCCTTTGGATGGATATTAACATGACATGAAGGATGAATTGTAATAACTTTGATGATCCTCTGACTCAACTCTTAACCGGTGTAGCATTAAAGCATGGCAGAACTAGCAAGCTAGCTAACTAGCCCGCTAGCTTTCTAGCTAGCTTGTTAATAACGAACAATTAGTCCACTTGTTAATTCCACCATGCTTTAATGCTACACTGTTACAGAAAATGAGCCGAACAAAGGATGAAGCATTACATTTGAAATTTGACTCATTTACTTTGACTCCCTATTCTTCGTAACGGTACTACTCCACTGCTCGTTTTACTCATTACTGTAAATTCTCACTTGATGTATTACATGACTTGCCATAACGATAGTAATAAAGATGGCCTCCGCTCTGACCATCCTGCTATGTTGATTTGAATTTGAATTTCTACTCCGATTTTATATTTTAAGATTCGAAAATGATCATCAACATGTTAGCATTGCCATTGTGTGCATGTTAGCATGCTAACGTCACTATTTAGCCTCAAAGAGATGCTAAGATTCTCAGTCACGATCTTCATAATTTCACTATTTCCACTTGTTTTCCGCTCTCCCATCTTTCTCTCTTATTCACTCTATTCCTGCCTCTTGCCCACAGTCATGTCAGTCAACTCCTCTTCCTCCTCTTGTCCTCCTTCCAACTCTTCTTCCATCAACATCTATAATTTCCTGCAGAACTGCATCGACACCACAGCCTGCGCCTTCACCATCACCGGTTTCACCGTCACCAGCATCCTCCTCGTCCTCCCTCTCTGCATCCACGTCATCTACCTGGGTTTCAAACAATGGCGGCAACAGCGCTCCGGTGCAACGATGAGGCACTCCGACATCTTTACCTACCACATGGTCGTCATCGAGCTGATGAGTATCATAGGGTCCACTATATTCTGTTGTGGTGTCCTCACTCGTCTCCCAGTAATGATGATGGTGGGTACGTACCTTTTCACCATCAACACAAGGGGACAGCAGTTCTTTCACACTCTGACCTGTGTGGAGCGCTACCTGGCCGTCGTTCACCCCATCACCTACCTGGGCCTGAGGACGGCGAAGGGGATCAGAATCAGAAATATCTCCATCGGATGTGTTTGGCTGCTGTCCTTTGCAGAGATAGGCTTCCTAATCGTGGAGGAAACCAATTTCATCGTCATCTATTCTTATTGTACCTTAGCCTTCAACTTTATCGTCGTCTCTTTCTGCAGCCTTTCTGTTCTCTATGTTCTGACTCGTCCAGGACCAGGGGCAGGGGGTGAGGGCAGGCAACGGGTTGACCGATCAAAGATGAGAGCGTTCTACACCATCATGGTCATACTGGGATTGCTGGTGTTTAGGTTTGGGGGGACTGCAGTTAACTATGGTCTTTATGACTCACCACATCTGGGGGAGTCTGAAAAGGTTATTCTGTGGATGTCAATACCGTGGTTTGCTTTGCCCAGCAGTCTGGTGTTACCTCTGCTCTTTCTACACAGGGCAGGAAAACTGCTGTGTTGTAAGAACAGCAACAAATCAGAACAAGGATCAGATTAGATTATTATCCTTGGAAAATGCATCTTCTGCAGATTGTATCTCTTTGTGGTCATTCTGTGAATCTTTGTGGTTGTTTTGCCCTTTTATTAGTGTGTTGTGTCTCTTTGTAGTTTAGTGTCACTTTGTAATTGTTTTGCCACTGTTTGTAGTAATTTGCATTTCACTGTAGCTGCATTTTGTGTCTTTTTGGTCATTTTGTGTGTTATTTTTCTTCGTGATCATTTTGAGTCTCCTGGTTTGTACACGTCTCAATCCAGACAAATGAAATTAGCAATATTAACCAAATAGTCAAAGTGATTGACGAATTATGGGATAAAATGACAAGACTAAGATCTGGTTTACAGCCTGTTTATGTCCGTAAATAACAAGCGACACACAGAGACAGACAGGTGTTTGATTTGAATAAGCACCGGTTTTAAGTTACAGCTCGTTTGAATCCTGTCAAACATCCACTTGGTGAATAATGAGGTGAATAAGCACATTACTCAAAACCAGAATGAGACATAATGAAGAAATACACAATGTACATCTGTCTTTAGTAAACTTTACACTGTTATTGTCATCTGTGTCTGATGAAAACCGTTTTCTCCGAAATGTCAAATTTTCAATCTTCAGAGTTTTAAGACATTTGTTCTTGACATACCTGAACATTTAATCCTTAATTCATTTGAAAATGTAAAAACCAGCAAACCTGGATATTATTTGTCATCACCATACATCATAAATCAAAAGGGTGTATTCATTGACTATGTTGGTTTGTTTATGGCTCTCTATTGGCAGAAAAGTTTATTATGAAAATTGTGTAATCCCCAAATAATCTGATGACAGTTTTTATGTGCACTGATGGATGCGATCCCAGGACAACAATATGTTTTTAATGACAGAATAAATTTGATCAATAATGACTCTGAAATGTGTTTGTGTGCAGTCTGTGTTTCTAGGATTCATGATTACAATGATTGATATTTACTAATGACTTAAAGGTTCTGTTTCCATAACGGCCAGTGTTGAAGTGTCTTTGAGCAAAGCAGTGACGTGGTGCTATTCTCCATCTGTGAAGGAGATCAGATGCAAATCAAAGCAATTCAAAGCGAATGAGCAACGCTTACTGGTTATAAAACATGCAAAACACACACACACACAGATTCAAACATATACAGTTGTTTTAAGGACAACACACCAGTTCACAGTCCGAACACACAACGGACAGAAGATCAGAAAGTGTGGAATCTACAAACTACCGTCAAAGTGAGTTAAATCTTAATCTTAAAGTAATTCAATGTTTATTGTCAACTCACGTCCATAAGTGACATATAATAAAGTAATACAAATTACCAAACTGTTTACTTGGCAGGGAACTTTATTCAATGTGTATTTCAGCTGTTTCATGTTTTTAAAATGCTGCTTCCTTTCTATCTGAAACTCATAAAGACTTGATTTGTCATATATTATTGTTGTTAGATGTTAAAAAGGTCATGTTAAAGAAATAGGTTGAATAGACATTATGTCAGATGTATCAAAGGTGTAAATGTGTGTGTTTGGGTTTTTAATGTCTGTGTTATCGTTTCATGCTTACATGATTTATATTCTATTAAATCTACTTTATCTTCAGAGACAGACTAAGCGACAAGGGGCTGCTGTTTTTGGTCATTTTGCATCTCTTTCTGAGTTCTTTTGTGGTCATTTTGGGTCATTTTTAGCCCTACGTAAATGTTTTTTGGTCGTTTTGTGTCTATTTTATGAATTTTGCATCTCCTTGTAGTCATTTTGCAGCTATTTTTTAGAACTATTGCAATACTCTGAGTGTTTTGCATCTATTTACAGTCAGTTTGCATGCCTTTGTGAATGTTTGTTTATTAAAGTCATATTTCGAAAGTTAATTCCCGTTAGATGAATATTATTCGACGCCGAGTGTAAAAATCATTAAACAGGACATTTATTCCTGCAAGAAGGAACGGAGTTGAAACACAAACAGATTATGCGTCAAGTTGCTGCTCAGAGGTTTGTCTCTGAGTCTCTGAAACATATACTGCAGATAACACATACAAAGGCGTTGGAACAGAATGATTTGCATAAAGTCTGGACATCGCTTGGACCCGTTTCTTTGATAATTCGTTCTGTCAAGGGTCATTTATCCAAATCTCGGAAGACGTCATGGTTGCAAATCAGCCTACGTATATACTGACGTGAACGACAGATTTACTGTCGTCCCTTGACGCCCGGTCACAAGTAAACAAACAGATGAGAAAGCCATTAAGAAAGACAACTAAGACACTTAATGAAGAACACATCTGAGAAAGCTTGTGTGAAGATTGGTTCATACACGGACTCAGGCTTTATTGGACCAGCTGCCTAGATTACAGTGGCTAAACAAAAACATTATTTAAGTTTTTCCAACAATTCCCCTTGGGCACCTGGGCCTGTTCAGTAATAAACCATCCATAGATGTACCCAGTGGTGTACAGTAACGAAGTAGAAATACTTCGTTACTGTACTTAAGTCGTTTTTTTGGATATCTGTACTTTACTATTTATATTTCTGTAGACTTTTACTTTTACTTCATTACATTTTGCAAAGAAAACTGATACTTTTACTCCGATACATTTCCCCTGAAACCTTCGTTACTCGCTACAAAATCAAATCTATCTTCAGAAACAAAATGAATCATGAGAGCAGCGTCGGGGACTGTGGTGGAACACAGACTGCAAGCAAGCAGGTTTGGTGAATCAGTGGTCCTAGCAGCAAATTAAATCATTGGTTAATCACGTTAATGCGCAATTGCAAACAATCGCTCTCAAAGCCGCGGTGTTTTGATTCCCAGTGATGCCCAGGATGCTATATGCTATAGCTAGCGAGCGACTACCTGAGTATAATTCCACTCTACGATGACTGATTTCATGATGAAAGCAGAAATGGAAGCACCTGCTACTCCCGCAACAAACGACGGTGGTGACGAAGACCAACACCCGTGGATCGCTAGCGAGTTAGTGAGCTGAGGAAGTGTTGACAGTTGTGCAGCACTAGTAGGCTAACGTTAGCTAACTTAACGTTAGCTAGCCACCACACCATAGGATTGACGGGAGCCGAGAGAGTGCAGCATTAGCGTTAGCATTAGCGTTAGCATTAGGGAAATCCTTCGCAGCTGTGCGCAAGCTGTCTGTGACGCTGAACACACCTCTACCTGCCTCAGCGGTCTGTGAAAGGCTATTTAGCATCGCAGGACTAGTCTTCAGCCCAACAAGAGCGAGACGGAATTCTCGCAATTTTGAAAACCAACTTCTTTTGAAGATGAACAGGACATGTTTCAGTTTCAAGTAATGACTGGGTTACTTTCGGTGCTGCTTTAGTATTGATCATGTTTTGATATTTGAGTCATGTTGTGGATGATCAGATGGCGTTATGATGGTAGCAGTCGCCCATTTGCAGATTCAGCTTGAGCAAAACCTTTGTGTTCAAATCAGGCCCACAGGAGTTTACAAGGCAGGCGTCCTTCTCAAAACACTGACCTGATGCATCAAGTGGATATGTTTTTGCTGAACACAATATTATGCATTTGCCTCTACATCCTCTAGTCGGAATGAGCATACTTATAAACGCACGGTTACAACTCCTTCATAGTGTCATATTGCTTTTCGGAGAATTATGATGATAAGTTCACAGTAGATGCAAAAGTATACCGTACTTTCCGGCATATAAGCCGCTACTTTTTCACACGCTTTGAGACTGCGGCTTTTACACCGGTGTGGCTAATGTATGGATTTTTTCATAGCTTTGCGCCGCCAACACATTTAACATAAATATGGATGAAGTACCTTTGACCTACCTCTCACTAGGACTGTTCCTCCGCAGACTTTTACAGTGCAGTAAAAGTCTGCATTTCTGTGGAGGAATCAGCTGTTATTGGAGCTCGTTGTGCTAGCAGCAACTGGCCAAGCCAGTTAGCCGTAAATGCTATTCCGAGCTACGAGCAACAACAGTTATTGCCTCGTTGCTTTTAGATTCTAATGAGAAGACACGCTGCTTCGTTTTACTTCTTCCGTTTGGTAGCCTTGAGAGACCTTAGTCTGTAATGTAAGTATGTCTGTATTAAGCATGAAAAGATGTACGAAGATATATTACCGGTATATTCGCTAACGCTAATCATGGTTAGCATTTCCCTATTGGCGGTAATGTTAAAATTAGCTTAGAAGCTAGCGAGTCGGACATGTTACGATGTTCAGAGAAGAAGACAACTTTAGTTCTGTTAAAAGCATCTTGCCGTTCAACGGGGACACCTGCGGCTTATAGGCCAGTGCGGCTTATCTATGAGCAACTTATTTTTTCTTTTACAAATTCGCAGGTGCGGCCTATATGCAGGTGCACTCTATAGCCCGGGAAGTACGGTACTTATTAGATAAGACAAGATAAGATAAGATAATCCTTTATTAGTTCCTCAGTGGGGAAATTACAGGATTACAGCAGCATTGCTCACAAGTAAATAAAATGAAGGTAAAATCAAGTAATATAATAAACTAAACAGTAAACAGTAAGCAGTAATAAAACGTCATAAAATAAGACAGTAAAGAAGAATATTGAATATACCAGTATGTACAGAATATACAGACGGGGTAAAATATACGATAAATACTTAAACGTATTGGACATTGCACGGGATATTGCACGGGATTCACCTGATATTGCACCAGGTGAATGAATTAAAGTGTTCAGAAGTGTTCAAAGTGTACAATATATTATGTTGAATATTGTTGCTCCTGGATGGATCACAGCCAACCCAATTATTTTCAACACAGCTCCATGTCCTTGGTCATGGTGGCCACAGCACTTAAAAGAATAAACTTCATAATTCTCAAAATTCTGACCCTTTGCTTTTTTATTAACAGCATTTACTTGTACTTTTACTTTCAATACTTAAGTACATTTAATATCAGAAAATTACTCTTGATACTTAAGTACAATACATATCGGATACTTTAAGACTTTTACTCAAGTAGTATTCTAATAGGTGACTTTTAGTGGAGTCATTTTCCAGTAAGGTATCTTTACTTTTACTCAAGTATGGCTTTTGGGTACTTTATACACCACTGGATGTACCTGACATGTTGATGTATTTCATAGTTAAATAAAAGCTGGCTGGCTGTTGGCTGGCTGTTGTCACTTCAGTGAGTCCATGACTTGCCGTAAGTCAGTTTAGAATACAGAAGTTAACCGACTAGAACTCTTGCAAGGACAACGGTACACAAACTGAGCATCGTAATACGTTGATTTGAATGTGAATGTACTTTCTACTCCTATTTTATTATTTAAAATCCGAACATATCCCGCTAAACATCAGCATGTTAGCATTCAAATTGTGTGCATGTTAGCATGCTAGCATCACTACTCAACCTGTAAAATGCTACGATTCTCAGTCATGATCTACATAATTTCACTATTTCCACTTGTTTTCCGCTCTCCCATCTTTCTCTCTTATTCACTCTATCCCTGCCTCTTGCCCACAGTCATGTCAGTCAACTCCTCTTCCTCTTGTCCTTCTTCCAACTCTTCCTCCTTCAACTTCTATTATTTCATGCTGAACTGCATCGACACCACAGCCGGCGCCTTCAGCATCACCGGTTTCACCGTCACCAGCATCCTCCTCGTCCTCCCTCTCTGCATCCACGTCATCTACCTGGGTTTCCAACAATGGCGGCAACAGCGCTCCGGTGCAACGATGACGCACTCCGACATCTTTACCTACCACATGGTCGTCATAGAGCTGATGAGTATCATAGGGTCCACTATATTCTGTTGTGGTGTCCTCACTCGTCTCCCAGTAATGGTGATGGTAGGTACGTACCTTTTCACCATCAAAACAATTGGACAGCAGTTCTTTCACACTCTGACCTGTGTGGAGCGCTACCTGGCTGTCGTTCACCCCATCACCTACCTGGGCCTGAGGACGGCGAAGGGGATCAGAATCAGAAATATCTCCATCGGATGTGTTTGGCTGCTGTGCTTTGCAGAGATAGGCTTCCTATTCGTGGAGGACACCAATTTCATCATCATCCACTCGTATTGTACCTTAGCCTTCAACTTTGTCGTCGTCTCTTTCTGCAGCCTTTCTGTTCTCTATGTTCTGATTCGTCCAGGACCAGGGGCAGGGGGTGAGGGCAGACAACGGGTTGACCGATCAAAGATGAGAGCGTTCTACACCATCATGGTCATACTGGGAGTGCTGGTGTTGAGGTTTGGGGGGACTGCAGTTAGCTATGGTCTTTATGCCTCACCACATCTGGGGGACTCTGTAAAGGTCATTCTGTGGTTGTCAGTACAGTGGTATGCTTTGCCCAGCAGTCTGGTGTTACCTCTGCTCTTTCTACACAGGGCAGGAAAACTGCTGTGTTGTAAGAACAGCAACAAATCAGAACAAGGATCAGATTAGATTATTATCCTTGAAAATGCATCTTCTGCAGATTGTATCTCTTTGTGGTCATTCTGTGAATCTTTGTGGTTGTTTTGCCCTTTTATAGGTGTGTTGTGTCTCTTTGTAGATTAGTCGCACTTTGTAATGCACTTTGGTTTGGGCACGTCTTAATCCAGACTAGCAAAATTAGCAATATTAACCAAATAGTCACAGTGATTGACAAATTACGGTACAAAATATAAAATACCCAAATGAAATAATAAATGACAAGACTAAGATCTGGTTCACAGCCTGTTTATGTCCGTAAATAACAAGCGACACACACACAGAGACAGACAGGTGTTTGATTTGAATAAGCACCGGTTTTAAGTTACAGCTCGTTTGAATCCTGTCAAACATCCACTTGGTGAATAATGAGGTGAATAAGCACATTACTCAAAACCAGAAATAGATATAATGAAGAAATACACAATGTACATCTGTCTTTCGTAAACTTTACACTGTTATTGTCATCTGTGTCTGATTAGATCCGTTTTCTCCAAAATGTCAAATTTTCAATCTTCAGAATTTTAAGACATTTGTTCTTGACATACCTGAACATTTAATCCTTAATTCATTTGAAAATGTAAAAACCAGCAAACCTGGATATTATTTGTCATCACCATACATCATAAATCAAAAGGGTTTATTTTTTGACTATGTTGGTTTGTTTATGGCTCTCTATTGGCAGAAAAGTTTATTATGAAAATTGTGTAATCCCCAAATAATCTGATGACAGTTTTTATGTGCACTGATGGATACGATCCCAGGACAACAATATGTTTTTAATGACTGAATACATTTGATCAATAATGACTCTGAAATGTGTTTGTGTGCAGTCTGTGTTTCTAGGATTCATGATTACAATGATTGATATTTACTAATGACTTAAAGGTTCTGTTTCCATAACGCCCAGTGTAGAAGTGCCTTTGAGCAAAGCAGTGACGTGGTGCTATTCTCCATCTGTGAAGGAGATCAGATGCAAATCAAAGCAATTCAAAGCGAATGAGCAATGCTTACTGGTTATAAAACATGCAAAACACACACACACACAGATTCAAACATATACAGTTGTTTTAAGGACAACACACCAGTTCACAGTCCGAACACACAACGGACAGAAGATCAGAAAGTGTGGAATCTACAAACTACCGTCAAAGTGAGTTAAATCTTAATCTTAAAGTAATTCAATGTTTATTGTCAACTCACGTCCATAAGTGACATATTACCAAACTGTTTACTTGGCAGGGAACTTTATTCAATGTGTATTTCAGCTGTTTCATGTTTTTAAAATGCTGCTTCATTTCTATCTGAAACTCATAAAGACTTGATTTGTCATATATTATTGTTGTTAGATGTTAAAAAGGTCATGTTAAAGAAATAGGTTGAATAGACATTATGTCAGATGTATCAAAGGTGTAAATGTGAGTGTTTGGGTTTTTAATGTCTGTGTTATTGTTTCATGCTTTCATGTTTTATATTCTATTAAATCTACTTTATCTTCAGAGGTGTACCCATGGACAGACTAAGAGACAAGGAGTCGCTGTTTTAGGTCGTTTTGCATCTATTTTTTATTACATTTGCACCTCTTTGTGATTGTTTTGCATCTATTTTATATTATATTTTGTTTCTTTGTGGTAATTTAGAGTATTTGTATGGTATATTTTTAGTCATCTGTTTTTAGTCAGTTTGCGTGTCTTTGTGATTTTGAGTTTTTTAAAGTGCCATCTTGTAAGTCAGGCCTCCTCACCCCTTGGGCCCCTGGGCCTGTTCAGTAATAAACCATCCATAGACGTACCTGACATGTTGATGTGTTTCATTGTTGAATAAAGCTGGCTGGCTGTTGTCAGACTGCTGTGGTGGCACATAAAAAGCTCAACCCTAAAATAAGTTTACATGCTGCAAACATGAAAAAGATAATAAGTTTTATTGGAAACGTACTGACAATTTGTATTTTGACTGTATCTGGCAAGTTGCATCATGCTCTTTAGCACTGTTGATATCAGTTACATGTGTACTGACAGTGTATTTCATTTATTTTCTTCCAAAATATCACATTCTGCAGAACAATATCATAATATTTTATTATCAAATATTAAACTTATGTTTAATGTTATGTTCAGACACAGATAGCACTTCTTTAAGGTAAAGGGAAGGATCATGGTTTAATTCAAAACAGTCCAAAATCACTTAAAGCACAACTGAAAAACAGTGTATTTAATGTACTTTCTTGGAGACGGTTGTAAAGGTACTCTCATAGACATGTGGGCGAAGCTACAAAGATGGTTGGCTGGCTAGTTAGCTAGCTAGCTTGTCCTTCATCCAGCGCTGCCACTGGCTACCAGCTAGCTTGCATGCTAATTCCACCATGCTTTAATGCTACAATGGTGACAGAAAATTAGCCGAAAAAAGTTGTCACCTATCTGTTGACAGCAATGTGGTTTCCTACATGTGACAAGAGTGTGTAGATGAAGCCTTGAGTCGTTAAATTTAACTCATTAACCCTGCTTCATAACGTTATTACTCCACTTCTCCTTTTATTCGTTACTGTAAATCCTGAGTCCATGACTTGCCCTCAGTCAGTTTAGTTCATTCAGAAGTTAGTTCGCTTCAACTCTTGCGAGGGAAACGGTACACATAAAAATGGCCGCCGCTCTGACCATCCTGCTACGTTGATTTTAATGGGAATGTCTGTTCTACTCCTATTTTATGATTTAAGATTCAAACATAACCTGCTAAACATCAGCATGTCAGCATTGTCATTGTGTGCATGTTAGCTTCACTATTTAGCCTCAAAGAGATGCAAAGATTCTCAGTCATGATCTTCATAATTTCACTATTTCCCCTTGTTTTCCACTCTCCATTCTTTCTCTCTTATTCATTCTATCCCTGCCTCTTGCCCACAGTCATGTCAGTCAACTCCTCTTCCTCCTCTTGTCCTCCTTCCAACTCTTCTTCGATCGACCTCAATGATGACCTGCTGAACTGCATCGACAGCACAGCCTGCACCTTCAGCATCACCACTTTCACCGTCACCAGCATCCTCCTCGTCCTCCCTCTCTGCATCCACGTCATCTACCTGGGTTTCAAACAATGGCGGCAACAGCGCTCCGGTGCGATGATGAGGCACTCTGACATCTTTACCTACCACATGGTCGTCCTAGAGCTGATGAGTATCATAGGGTCCACTTTATTCTGTTGTGGTGTCCTCACTTGTCTCCCAGAAATGCTGATGGTGGGTTCGTACCTTTTCGCCATCAACATAACTGGACAGCAGTTCTTTCACACTCTGACCTGTGTGGAGCGCTACCTGGCCGTCGTTCACCCCATCACCTACCTGGGCCTGAGGACGGCGAAGGGGATCAGAATCAGAAATATCTCCATCGGATGTGTTTGGCTGCTGTGCTTTGCAGAGATAGGCTTCCAATTCGTGGAGGACACCAATTTCATCATCATCTATTCTTATTGTACCATAGCCATCATCTTTGTTGTCGTCTCTTTCTGCAGCCTTTCTGTTCTCTATGTTCTGACTCGTCCAGGACCAGGGGCAGGGGGTGAGGGCAGACAACGGGTTGACCGATCAAAGATGAGAGCGTTCTACACCATCATGGTCATACTGGGAGTGCTGGTGTTTAGGTTTGGGGGGACTGCAGTTAGCTATGGTCTTTATGCCTCACCACATCTGGGGGACTCTGTAACGTTTATTCTGTTGTTGTCAGTACCGTGGTTTGCTTTGCCCAGCAGTCTGGTGTTACCTCTGCTCTTTCTACACAGGGCAGGAAAACTGCTGTGTTGTAAGAACAGCAACAAATCAGAACAAGGATCAGATTAGATTATTATCCTTGGAAAATGCATCTTCTGCAGATTGTAGCTCTTTGTGGTCATTCTGTGAATCTTTGTGGTTGTTTTGCCCTTTTTAAAGTGATCTTGTGTCTCTTTGTAGATTAGTCGCACTTTGTAATGCACTTTGGTTTGGGCACGTCTTAATCCAGACTAGCAAAATTAGCAATATTAACCAAATAGTCACAGTGATTGACAAATTACGGTACAAAATATAAAATACCCAAATGTAATAATAAATGACAAGACTAAGATCTGGTTCACAGCCTGTTTATGTCCGTAAATAACAAGCGACACACACACAGAGACAGACAGGTGTTTGATTTGAATAAGCACCGGTTTTAAGTTACAGCTCGTTTGAATCCTGTCAAACATCCACTTGGTGAATAATGAGGTGAATAAGCACATTACTCAAAACCAGAAATAGATATAATGAAGAAATACACAATGTACATCTGTCTTTCGTAAACTTTACACTGTTATTGTCATCTGTGTCTGATTAGATCCGTTTTCTCCAAAATGTCAAATTTTCAATCTTCAGAATTTTAAGACATTTGTTCTTGACATACCTGAACATTTAATCCTTAATTCATTTGAAAATGTAAAAACCAGCAAACCTGGATATTATTTGTCATCACCATACATCATAAATCAAAAGGGTTTATTTTTTGACTATGTTGGTTTGTTTATGGCTCTCTATTGGCAGAAAAGTTTATTATGAAAATTGTGTAATCCCCAAATAATCTGATGACAGTTTTTATGTGCACTGATGGATACGATCCCAGGACAACAATATGTTTTTAATGACTGAATACATTTGATCAATAATGACTCTGAAATGTGTTTGTGTGCAGTCTGTGTTTCTAGGATTCATGATTACAATGATTGATATTTACTAATGACTTAAAGGTTCTGTTTCCATAACGGCCAGTGTTGAAGTGTCTTTGAGCAAAGCAGTGACGTGGTGCTATTCTCCATCTGTGAAGGAGATCAGATGCAAATCAAAGCAATTCAAAGCGAATGAGCAACGCTTACTGGTTATAAAACATGCAAAACACACACACACAGCTTCAAACATATACAGTTGTTTTAAGGACAACACACCAGTTCACAGTCCGAACACACAACGGACAGAAGATCAGAAAGTGTGGAATCTACAAACTACCGTCAAAGTGAGTTAAATCTTAATCTTAAAGTAATTCAATGTTTATTGTCAACTCACGTCCATAAAGTGACATATAATAAAGTAATGCAGTTTACCAAACTGTTTACTTGGCAGGGAACTTTATTCAATGTGTATTTCAGCTGTTTCATGTTTTTAAAATGCTGCTTCATTTCTATCTGAAACTCATAAAGACTTGATTTGTCATATATTATTGTTGTTAGATGTTAAAAAGGTCATGTTAAAGAAATAGGTTGAATAGACATGTCAGATGTATCAAAGGTGTAAATGTGAGTGTTTGGGTTTTTAATGTCTGTGTTATCGTTTCATGCTTTATATTCTATTAAATCTACTTTATCTTCAGAGACAGACTCAGAGACAAGGGGCTGCTGTTTTAGGTCGTTTTGCATCTATTTTTTATTACATTTGCATCTCTTCGTGATTGTTTTGCATCTATTTTATATTATATTTTGTTTCTTTGTGGTAATTTAGAGTCTTTTTATGGTATATTTTTCGTCATCTGTTTTTAGTCAGTTTGCGTGTCTTTGTGATTTTGAGTTTTTTAAAGTGCCATCTTGTAAGTCAGGCCTCCTCACCCCTTGGGCCCCTGGGCCTGTTCAGTAATAAACCATCCATAGACGTACCTGACATGTTGATGTGTTTCATTGTTGAATAAAGCTGGCTGGCTGTTGTCAGACTGCTGTGGTGGCACATAAAAAGCTCAACCCTAAAATAAGTTTACATGCTGCAAACATGAAAAAGATAATAAGTTTTATTGGAAACGTACTGACAATATGTATTTTGACTGTATATGGCAAGTTGCATCATGCTCTTTAGCACTGTTGATATCAGTTACATGTGTACTGACAGTGTATTTCATTTATTTTCTTCCAAAATATCACATTCTGCAGAACAATATCATAATATTTTATTATCAAATATTAAACTTATGTTTCATGTTATGTTCAGACACAGACAGCACTTCTTTAAGGTAAAGGGAAAGATCATGGTTTAATTCAAAACAGTCCAAAATCACTTGAAGCACAACTGAAAAACAGTGTATTTGATGTACTTTCTTGGAGACGGTTGTAAAGGTACTCTCATAGACATGTGGGTGAAGCTACAAAGATGGTTGGCTGGCTAGTTAGCTAGCTAGCTTGTCCTTCACCCAGCGCTGCCACTGGCTACCAGCTAGCTTGCATGCTAATTCCGCCATGCTTTAATGCGACAATGGTGACAGAAAATGAGCCGAAAAAAGTTGTCACCTATCTGTTGACAGCAATGTGGTTTCCTACATGTGACAAGAGTGTGTAGATGAAGCCTTGAGTTGTTAAATTTAACTCATTAACCCTGCTTCATGACGTTATTACTCCACTTCTCCTTTTAGTCGTGACTGTAAATCCTGAGTCCATGACTTTCCTTCAGTCAGTTTAGTTCATTCAGAAGTTAGTTCGCTTCAACTCTTGCGAGGGAAACGGTACACATAAAAATGGCCGCCGCTCTGACCATCCTGCTACGTTGATTTTAATGGGAATGTCCGTTCTACTCCTATTTTAATATTTAAGATTCAAACATAACCTGCTAAACATCAGCATGCTAGCGTCACTATTTAGCCTCAAAGAGATGCAAAGATTCTCAGTCATGATCTTCATAATTTCACTATTTCCACTTGTTTTCTGCTCTCCCATCTTTCTCTCTTCTTCACTCTATTCCTGCCTCTTGCCCACAGTCATGTCAGTCAACTCCTCTTCCTCCTCTTGTCCTCCTTCCAACTCTTCTTCCATCAACATCTATGATATCCTGCTGAACTGCATCGACAGCACAGCCTGCGTCTTCACCATCACCAGTTTCACCGTCACCAGCATCCTCCTCGTCCTCCCTCTCTGCATCCACGTCATCTACCTGGGTTTCAAACAATGGCGACAACAGCGCTCCGGTGCGACGATGAGGCACTCCGACATCTTTACCTACCACATGGTCGTCCTAGAGCTGACGAATATCATAGGGTCCACTATATTCTGTTGTGGTGTCCTCACTTGTCTCCCAGATATGCTGATGGTGGGTTTGTACCTTCTCGCCATCAACACAAGGGGACAGCAGTTCTTTCACACTCTGACCTGTGTGGAGCGCTACCTGGCCGTTGTTCACCCCATCACCTACCTGGGCCTGAGGACGGCGAAGGGGATCAGAATCAGAAATATCTCCATCGGATGTGTTTGGCTGCTGTCCTTTGCAGATATAGGCTTCCTAATCGCGGGGGAAACCAATTTCATCGTCATCTATTCTTATTGTACCATAGCCATCATCTTTGTTGTCGTCTCTTTCTGCAGCCTTTCTGTTCTCTATGTTCTGACTCGTCCAGGACCAGGGGCAGGGGGTGAGGGCAGACAACGGGTTGACCGATCAAAGATGAGAGCGTTCTACACCATCATGGTCATACTGGGAGTGCTGGTGTTGAGGTTTGGGGGGACTGCAGTTAACTCTGCTCTTCATGACTCACCACATCTGGGGGAGTCTGAAAGGTCTACTGTGTTGTTGTCACAAATGTGGTATGCTTTGCCCAGCAGTCTGGTGTTACCTCTGCTCTTTCTACACAGGGCAGGAAAACTGCTGTGTTGCAAGAACAGAAACAAATCAGAACAAAGATCAGATTAGATTATTATCCTTGGAAAATGCATCTTCTGCAGATTGTATCTCTTTGTGGTCATTCTGTGAATCTTTGTGGTTGTTTTGCCCTTTTATAGGTGTGTTGTGTCTCTTTGTAGATTAGTCGCACTTTGTAATGCACTTTGGTTTGGGCACGTCTTAATCCAGACTAGCAAAATTAGCAATATTAACCAAATAGTCACAGTGATTGACAAATTACGGTACAAAATATAAAATACCCAAATGTAATAATAAATGACAAGACTAAGATCTGGTTCACAGCCTGTTTATGTCCGTAAATAACAAGCGACACACACACAGAGACAGACAGGTGTTTGATTTGAATAAGCACCGGTTTTAAGTTACAGCTCGTTTGAATCCTGTCAAACATCCACTTGGTGAATAATGAGGTGAATAAGCACATTACTCAAAACCAGAAATAGATATAATGAAGAAATACACAATGTACATCTGTCTTTCGTAAACTTTACACTGTTATTGTCATCTGTGTCTGATTAGATCCGTTTTCTCCAAAATGTCAAATTTTCAATCTTCAGAGTTTTAAGACATTTGTTCTTGACATACCTGAACATTTAATCCTTAATTCATTTGAAAATGTAAAAACCAGCAAACCTGGATATTATTTGTCATCACCATACATCATAAATCAAAAGGGTGTATTCATTGACTATGTTGGTTTGTTTATGGCTCTCTATTGGCAGAAAAGTTTATTATGAAAATTGTGTAATCCCCAAATAATCTGATGACAGTTTTGATGTGCACTGATGGATACGATCCCAGGACAACAATATGTTTTTAATGACTGAATACATTTGATCAATAATGACTCTGAAATGTGTTTGTGTGCAAGTCTGTGTTTCTCGGATTCATGATTACAATGATTGATATTTACTAATGACTTAAAGGTTCTGTTTCCATAACGGCCAGTGTTGAAGTGTCTTTGAGCAAAGCAGTGACGTGGTGCTATTCTACATCTGTGAAGGAGATCAGATGCAAATCAAAGCAATTCAAAGCGAATGAGCAACGCTTACTGGTTATAAAACATGCAAAACACACACACACACACACACACACACACACACACTGTTTTAAGGACAACACAACGGACAGAAGATCAGAAAGTTTGGAATCTAAAAACTCCCGTCAAAGTGAGTTAAATTTTAATCTTAAAGTAATTCAATGTTTTTGTCAACTCACATACATAAGTGACATATCATAAAGTAATGCAGATTACCAAACACTGTTTATTTGGCAGGGAACTTTATTTTTCAGCTGTTTCATGTTTTTAAAATGCTGCTTCATTTCTATCTAAAACTCATAAAGACTTGATTTGTCATATATTATTGTTGTTAGATGTTAAAAAGGTCATGTTAAAGAAATGGGTGCATAGACATGTCAGATGTATCAAAGGTGTAAATGTGTGTGTTTGGGGGTTTTAATGTCTCTAATAAGCCATTCTTGCTGGCTTATTAGTTCACCTCTATATTCCAACAGAAATTCTCCTTTTTCAAATGGAGCACAGGATGCCGCGACCGACTTCATACACACAGAAAAAACATCTGTTAAGTTTATTCATACTTTAATCATGATTACAAAATCAAAACATTCAACTTACCTTTGAAGGCATTGATGTATTTGACCCACTTTGTCACCTCCAGTATCAATGTAAAATGTTCCCTCATCCTTTGGATTCATGAGTCTTCCCCGTTGCATATTCTTTGCTGAAATTACCAAATAAGATGGTTGTCAGGATTATTATCTTCATTTATAGGGCATGCATGATCACATAACATTTTATAGCCATTTAAACCAGTAATATACTGGGATAAAATATGAAGAAAATGCATAAATGCTCCATTCATATTTTAATTTGACACACACTTCACAGGTTTACATTTTAAGAATATCGTTAGACTATCTAAGATTAACTGTAGAAGTTAAGTCAGTCCCTTGCTTCGTATTTTTTCTTCCAAAACTGTCTACATCCCTCTCTGCAGGCACAGAGTAAACACACTATCAACATTAGCTTTAAGGTTAGCGCTAGCGTATAAGGGAGCTAGCTGCAGGTGATCCGGTTAAGACTGGATGACTATGATGGCATGCTAACGCTAGCGAGCGCTCATTCGCTAACGCCAGCAAGCAAACGCTATGATGGCATGCTTTGTGATTTCTAAGGGCAGTGTCAAGCCACATGATGTGTTAGCTAGGTAGCGCTAGCTCGCTAACGCTAGCCAGCATTAGCTAACACACCATGTAGCTGGACATGGCCCTTAAAAATCACAAACAAATCACCTCACACTGTCTCATCTCTAGTCGTAACCGAATCACCTGCAGCTAGCTCCGTTTGATACTTACAAATATAAATGCTTACCTGGTGGGGTTTAATCCTTCATTACTCCATGAGTCCATTCACTTGCATTCCATGCCTGTCTCCATGTTTAAAGAGCTGAGGGAGGCGTGGACTTGACGTCAGTACGTCCTCCAATGCCCCGCCCCCGCGGGAAAACAGCCAATCGCAAGGCAGCCCGCGGAATTTTAACCGTGTGTATCAAAATGTGTATGAAACTGCACCAGCATGGTCAAGCCACTACGCAGCGCTGTTCTATACACAGGGATACACAGAAATCAGGTCAGGTGGTAAAAAAGGACTTTCCACGAAAAAGAGAGGGTATGTTATTTAGACACTGGTCAGGTGTTTACACTCTTTGTTTTATGAGGACCTCGGCATGGTCCGTATATACCATATAAGTCCTCATAATGCTGGTGTGTAATCAGGTAAAAAGTCCAGATATACCATATCCACACACACACACACACACACACACACACACACACACACACACACACACACACACACACACACACACACACACACACACAGATTCAAACATATACTGTTTTTACAGTTTTTTTTTATGGACAACACACCAGTTCACAGTCCCGATGACGGGCAGAAGATCAGAAAGTTTGGAATCTAAAAAGTGACGTCAAAGTGAGTGTATATTTCTGTAATTCAATATTTTTGTCAACTCACGTACATAAAGTGACATAAGAAAGTAATGCCAATCACCAAACACTGTTCACTTGGCAGGGAACTTTATTTAATGTGTTTTTCAGCTGTTTCATGTTTTAAAAAATGCTGCTTCATTTCTATTCTGAAACGTACAGACTATTTGTCATATATTATTGTTGTTAGATGTTAAAAGTGTCAAGAAAAGAAAAAGCATTGTTCTTGTAGAGCTAGTCAGCCCCACTGTAATTGTGAAAACTAAAATAAAAGATAAGGCTGGTACTTTGTTATAACCCTGTTTGGCTGCTTCGCCGTATTTACAAGAGGAAAAGCTTTCAGGATGGGAGCCGACCAATGAGTTTGTCAAATGAAGCGCTATCTCGGGAGCGACGGGGAGAGACTGACTGGCTGACTGCTGGTCTTGAAACCAGACCAGGTGAGCTGGATCTCCCTGATGACCTGAGTCCGCCCACCTGCTCAGAGAGGGTCATGATTTTAATTTACAACAGTCTGTTAATGGACAATTTAAATCCAGTATTGTCAAGGCTTTGTGTATCAATGTGATGTTTTATCTTTGCTGTTAAAGTACAGTGTACAATGTTTGCTGTACTGTAGAATCATTCAACTTAATTAAAACAATCTAATCTTTATATGGTCGGTTTTATCATTGTTGTAACTTTAATCATGTGCAGACTGTATAAATCAAGGCTGATTGTTTACAGCTTTTACTGATGGCGGACTTTGTGCCCACAAAAAATCTAAATGTTTTCTTGCTGCATGTAAATTAAAGTCAAGCGAAAGATGATAGAATATGTCAATAATCACAGCTGTTAACCCTAACCAAGTTGGAATATACTATGTCATCATAACATGCAAATGTAAAGATGATATGATTTGCAAATGGTTCCTGCAGTAAAATAAGGACGGATAGATACGTGTTCTGGTGCTAATGACTGTTTGACTTGAATAAGCAGTTACAGCTCATTTCATTCCACAGTAGTGGACAGATGGAGAGAAGAAGAGGTGGACGTTTCTCAACATGTATTCATGAATGGAGCAATAATTCATTTGAATTAAATTGATGTTTTATTTCCACAAACTGAGGCACAAAGATCGTCCGCAGCGTCAACGAAATATTCTTCCTCCGTATTTAACCTGAAGTGCAGACTTTTGTTTCCCTCTTTTGTTGCACTATTCTGCATCTGAGACGGATGCAAATCAAAAGCGATTCAATGTGAATGAGCAACGCTTACTGGCTATAAAACATGCAAAACACACAAACACACACACAGATTCAAACATATACTGTTTTTACAGAGTTCTTAAGGACAACACACCAGTTCACAGTCCAGACACACAGCGGACAGAAGATCACAAAGTTTGGAATCTAAAACCTGCCGTCAAAGTGAGTATATTTAATGAAGTTATATTATTAATGTTTTCGTCAACTCACGTACATAAAGTGAGATATAATTAAGTTTAATGTTTTTTAAAATGCTGCTTCATTTCTATCTGAAACTTATAAAGACTTGATTTGTCATATATTATTGTTGTTGGATGTTAAAAAGGTCATGTTAAAGACATAGGCTGCATAGACATGATGTCAGATGTATCAACGGTGTAAATGTGTGTTTGGGGGTTTTAATCTGTGTTATCATTTCATGCTTTCATGTTTTATATTCTCTTAAACCTACTTTATCTTCAGAGATGTACCCATGGACAGACTAAGAGAAAAGGAGCCGCTGTTTTAGGTCGTTTTGCATCTATTTTTATAATTTAGCATCTGTTTGTGATTTTTTTAAATCTATTTTTTGTTATTTGGGGTCTCTGTCATTTTGGGACGTTTGTAGCTCTAACAGTGTTTTTAGGTCGTTTTGTGTCTATTTTCTGGAATTTACTGTCACTTATATGGTTGTTTGTAGTCGTTTTTCATCTCTTTCTTGTCATTTTGCAGCTATTTGTAGTCATTGTGCGTGTCTTTATGATTATTTGAGTTTGTTAAAGTGCCGTTTTGTAAGTTAGACCCCCTGAGCCCTTCAGCCCTTGAGCTTGTGCCCAGTAGGTCTGTTCAGTACTCAACCATCCATAGACGTACCTGACATGTTGATGTATTTCATTGTTAAATAAAGCTGGCTGGCTGTTGTTAGACTGTCGTGGTTGCACACAAAAAGCTCAACCCTAAATTAAGTTTATATGCCGAAAATGTGAAAAAGATAAGTTTTAGAGAAAACTTACTGACAATATGTTGTTACTGTTTCTGGCAATCATGTTTTTTAGTATTTGAGATATCAGTAAAATGTGTACTGACAGTGTATTTAATTTATTTTCCACCAAAACATCAAAGTCTGTCGAACTATATGCTGATAGCAAATATTAAAGTTATGTTCAATGATGTCTTCAGACACAGGTAGCACTTGGTTAAGTTTGGGAAAGATCATGGGTTAATACAAGCACAGTATATTAAATGTACTTTCTTGGAGACAATGTTGGAAAGTTATTGTCATACACATGAGTGTGAAGGTTTAACCTGTGAGTCCATTTGTATTCACACTCAGCATTCCTCTGGGGTTGGCAATGTTAGTCCTTCCCCCTTTGGATGGATATTAACATGACATGAAGGATGAATTGTAATAACTTTGATGATCCTCTGACTCAACTCTTAACCGGTGTAGCATTAAAGCATGGCAGAACTAGCAAGCTAGCTAACTAGCCCGCTAGCTTTCTAGCTAGCTTGTTAATAACGAACAATTAGTCCACTTGTTAATTCCACCATGCTTTAATGCTACACTGTTACAGAAAATGAGCCGAACAAAGGATGAAGCATTACATTTGAAATTTGACTCATTTACTTTGACTCCCTATTCTTCGTAACGGTACTACTCCACTGCTCGTTTTACTCATTACTGTAAATTCTCACTTGATGTATTACATGACTTGCCATAACGGTAGTAATAAAGATGGCCTCCGCTCTGACCATCCTGCTATGTTGATTTGAATTTGAATTTCTACTCCGATTTTATATTTTAAGATTCGAAAATGATCATCAACATGTTAGCATTGCCATTGTGTGCATGTTAGCATGCTAACGTCACTATTTAGCCTCAAAGAGATGCTAAGATTCTCAGTCACGATCTTCATAATTTCACTATTTCCACTTGTTTTCCGCTCTCCCATCTTTCTCTCTTATTCACTCTATTCCTGCCTCTTGCCCACAGTCATGTCAGTCAACTCCTCTTCCTCCTCTTGTCCTCCTTCCAACTCTTCTTCCATCAACATCTATAATTTCCTGCAGAACTGCATCGACACCACAGCCTGCGCCTTCACCATCACCGGTTTCACCGTCACCAGCATCCTCCTCGTCCTCCCTCTCTGCATCCACGTCATCTACCTGGGTTTCCAACAATGGCGGCAACAGCGCTCCGGTGCAACGATGAGGCACTCCGACATCTTTACCTACCACATGGTCGTCATCGAGCTGATGAGTATCATAGGGTCCACTATATTCTGTTGTGGTGTCCTCACTCGTCTCCCAGTAATGATGATGGTGGGTACGTACCTTTTCACCATCAACACAAGGGGACAGCAGTTCTTTCACACTCTGACCTGTGTGGAGCGCTACCTGGCCGTCGTTCACCCCATCACCTACCTGGGCCTGAGGACGGCGAAGGGGATCAGAATCAGAAATATCTCCATCGGATGTGTTTGGCTGCTGTCCTTTGCAGAGATAGGCTTCCTAATCGTGGAGGAAACCAATTTCATCGTCATCTATTCTTATTGTACCTTAGCCTTCAACTTTATCGTCGTCTCTTTCTGCAGCCTTTCTGTTCTCTATGTTCTGACTCGTCCAGGACCAGGGGCAGGGGGTGAGGGCAGGCAACGGGTTGACCGATCAAAGATGAGAGCGTTCTACACCATCATGGTCATACTGGGATTGCTGGTGTTTAGGTTTGGGGGGACTGCAGTTAACTATGGTCTTTATGACTCACCACATCTGGGGGAGTCTGAAAAGGTTATTCTGTGGATGTCAATACCGTGGTTTGCTTTGCCCAGCAGTCTGGTGTTACCTCTGCTCTTTCTACACAGGGCAGGAAAACTGCTGTGTTGTAAGAACAGCAACAAATCAGAACAAGGATCAGATTAGATTATTATCCTTGGAAAATGCATCTTCTGCAGATTGTATCTCTTTGTGGTCATTCTGTGAATCTTTGTGGTTGTTTTGCCCTTTTATTAGTGTGTTGTGTCTCTTTGTAGTTTAGTGTCACTTTGTAATTGTTTTGCCACTGTTTGTAGTAATTTGCATTTCACTGTAGCTGCATTTTGTGTCTTTTTGGTCATTTTGTGTGTTATTTTTCTTCGTGATCATTTTGAGTCTCCTGGTTTGTACACGTCTCAATCCAGACAAATGAAATTAGCAATATTAACCAAATAGTCAAAGTGATTGACGAATTATGGGATAAAATGACAAGACTAAGATCTGGTTTACAGCCTGTTTATGTCCGTAAATAACAAGCGACACACAGAGACAGACAGGTGTTTGATTTGAATAAGCACCGGTTTTAAGTTACAGCTCGTTTGAATCCTGTCAAACATCCACTTGGTGAATAATGAGGTGAATAAGCACATTACTCAAAACCAGAATTAGACATAATGAAGAAATACACAATGTACATCTGTCTTTAGTAAACTTTACACTGTTATTGTCATCTGTGTCTGATGAAAACCGTTTTCTCCGAAATGTCAAATTTTCAATCTTCAGAGTTTTAAGACATTTGTTCTTGACATACCTGAACATTTAATCCTTAATTCATTTGAAAATGTAAAAACCAGCAAACCTGGATATTATTTGTCATCACCATACATCATAAATCAAAAGGGTTTATTTATTGACTATGTTGGTTTGTTTATGGCTCTCTATTGGCAGAAAAGTTTATTATGAAAATTGTGTAATCCCCAAATAATCTGATGACAGTTTTTATGTGCACTGATGGATGCGATCCCAGGACAACAATATGTTTTTAATGACAGAATAAATTTGATCAATAATGACTCTGAAATGTGTTTGTGTGCAGTCTGTGTTTCTAGGATTCATGATTACAATGATTGATATTTACTCATGACTTAAAGGTTCTGTTTCCATAACGGCCAGTGTTGAAGTGTCTTTGAGCAAAGCAGTGACGTGGTGCTATTCTCCATCTGTGAAGGAGATCAGATGCAAATCAAAGCAATTCAAAGCGAATGAGCAACGCTTACTGGTTATAAAACATGCAAAACACACACACACACAGATTCAAATATATACAGTTGTTTTAAGGACAACACACCAGTTCACAGTCCGAACACACAACGGACAGAAGATCAGAAAGTGTGGAATCTACAAACTACCGTCAAAGTGAGTTAAATCTTAATCTTAAAGTAATTCAATGTTTATTGTCAACTCACGTCCATAAGTGACATATAATAAAGTAATACAAATTACCAAACTGTTTACTTGGCAGGGAACTTTATTCAATGTGTATTTCAGCTGTTTCATGTTTTTAAAATGCTGCTTCCTTTCTATCTGAAACTCATAAAGACTTGATTTGTCATATATTATTGTTGTTAGATGTTAAAAAGGTCATGTTAAAGAAATAGGTTGAATAGACATTATGTCAGATGTATCAAAGGTGTAAATGTGTGTGTTTGGGTTTTTAATGTCTGTGTTATCGTTTCATGCTTACATGATTTATATTCTATTAAATCTACTTTATCTTCAGAGACAGACTAAGCGACAAGGGGCTGCTGTTTTTGGTCATTTTGCATCTCTTTCTGAGTTCTTTTGTGGTCATTTTGGGTCATTTTTAGCCCTACGTAAATGTTTTTTGGTCGTTTTGTGTCTATTTTATGAATTTTGCATCTCCTTGTAGTCATTTTGCAGCTATTTTTTAGAACTATTGCAATACTCTGAGTGTTTTGCATCTATTTACAGTCAGTTTGCATGCCTTTGTGAATGTTTGTTTATTAAAGTCATATTTCGAAAGTTAATTCCCGTTAGATGAATATTATTCGACGCCGAGTGTAAAAATCATTAAACAGGACATTTATTCCTGCAAGAAGGAACGGAGTTGAAACACAAACAGATTATGCGTCAAGTTGCTGCTCAGAGGTTTGTCTCTGAGTCTCTGAAACATATACTGCAGATAACACATACAAAGGCGTTGGAACAGAATGATTTGCATAAAGTCTGGACATCGCTTGGACCCGTTTCTTTGATAATTCGTTCTGTCAAGGGTCATTTATCCAAATCTCGGAAGACGTCATGGTTGCAAATCAGCCTACGTATATACTGACGTGAACGACAGATTTACTGTCGTCCCTTGACGCCCGGTCACAAGTAAACAAACAGATGAGAAAGCCATTAAGAAAGACAACTAAGACACTTAATGAAGAACACATCTGAGAAAGCTTGTGTGAAGATTGGTTCATACACGGACTCAGGCTTTATTGGACCAGCTGCCTAGATTACAGTGGCTAAACAAAAACATTATTTAAGTTTTTCCAACAATTCCCCTTGGGCACCTGGGCCTGTTCAGTAATAAACCATCCATAGATGTACCCAGTGGTGTACAGTAACGAAGTAGAAATACTTCGTTACTGTACTTAAGTCGTTTTTTTGGATATCTGTACTTTACTATTTATATTTCTGTAGACTTTTACTTTTACTTCATTACATTTTGCAAAGAAAACTGATACTTTTACTCCGATACATTTCCCCTGAAACCTTCGTTACTCGCTACAAAATCAAATCTATCTTCAGAAACAAAATGAATCATGAGAGCAGCGTCGGGGACTGTGGTGGAACACAGACTGCAAGCAAGCAGGTTTGGTGAATCAGTGGTCCTAGCAGCAAATTAAATCATTGGTTAATCACGTTAATGCGCAATTGCAAACAATCGCTCTCAAAGCCGCGGTGTTTTGATTCCCAGTGATGCCCAGGATGCTATATGCTATAGCTAGCGAGCGACTACCTGAGTATAATTCCACTCTACGATGACTGATTTCATGATGAAAGCAGAAATGGAAGCACCTGCTACTCCCGCAACAAACGACGGTGGTGACGAAGACCAACACCCGTGGATCGCTAGCGAGTTAGTGAGCTGAGGAAGTGTTGACAGTTGTGCAGCACTAGTAGGCTAACGTTAGCTAACTTAACGTTAGCTAGCCACCACACCATAGGATTGACGGGAGCCGAGAGAGTGCAGCATTAGCATTAGCGTTAGCATTAGCGTTAGCATTAGGGAAATCCTTCGCAGCTGTGCGCAAGCTGTCTGTGACGCTGAACACACCTCTACCTGCCTCAGCGGTCTGTGAAAGGCTATTTAGCATCGCAGGACTAGTCTTCAGCCCAACAAGAGCGAGACGGAATTCTCGCAATTTTGAAAACCAACTTCTTTTGAAGATGAACAGGACATGTTTCAGTTTCAAGTAATGACTGGGTTACTTTCGGTGCTGCTTTAGTATTGATCATGTTTTGATATTTGAGTCATGTTGTGGATGATCAGATGGCGTTATGATGGTAGCAGTCGCCCATTTGCAGATTCAGCTTGAGCAAAACCTTTGTGTTCAAATCAGGCCCATAGGAGTTTACAAGGCAGGCGTCCTTCTCAAAACACTGACCTGATGCATCAAGTGGATATGTTTTGCTGAACACAATATTATGTATTTGCCTCTACATCCTCTAGTCGGAATGAGCATACTTATAAACGCACGGTTACAACTCCTTCATAGTGTCATATTGCTTTTCGGAGAATTATGATGATAAGTTCATAGTAGATGCAAAAGTATACCGTACTTTCCGGCATATAAGCCACTACTTTTTTCACACGCTTTGAGACTGCGGCTTTTACACCGGTGTGGCTAATGTATGGATTTTTTCATAGCTTTGCGCCGCCAACACATTTAACATAAATATGGATGAAGTACCTTTGACCTACCTCTCACTAGGACTGTTCCTCCGCAGACTTTTACAGTGCAGTAAAAGTCTGCATTTCTGTGGAGGAATCAGCTGTTATTGGAGCTCGTTGTGCTAGCAGCAACTGGCCAAGCCAGTTAGCCGTAAATGCTATTCCGAGCTACGAGCAACAACAGTTATTGCCTCGTTGCTTTTAGATTCTAATGAGAAGACACGCTGCTTCGTTTTACTTCTTCCGTTTGGTAGCCTTGAGAGACCTTAGTCTGTAATGTAAGTATGTCTGTATTAAGCATGAAAAGATGTACGAAGATATATTACCGGTATATTCGCGAACGCTAATCATGGTTAGCATTTCCCTGTTGGCGGGAATGTTAAAATTAGCTTAGAAGCTAGCGAGTCGGACGTGTTATGATGTTCAGAGAAGAAGACAACTTTAGTTCTATTAAAAGCATCTTGCCGTTCAACGGGGACACCTGCGGCTTATAGACCAGTGCGGCTTATCGATGGACAAATTATTTTTTTCTTTTAAAAATTAGCAGGTGCGGCCTATATACAGGTGCGGAAAGTACGGTACTTATAAGATAAGATAAGATAAGATAAGATAATCCTTTATTAGTTCCTCAGTGGGGAAATTACAGGATTACAGCAGCATTGCTCACAAGTAAATAAAATTAAGGTAAAATCAAGTAATATAATAAACTAAACAGTAAACAGTAAACAGTAATAAAATGTCATAAAATAAGACAGTAAAGAAGAATATTGAATATACCAGTATATACAGAATATACAGACAGGGTAAAATATACGATAAATACTTAAACGTATTGGACATTGCACGGGATATTGCACGGGATTCACCTGATATTGCACCAGGTGAATGAATTAAAGTGTTCAGAAGTGTTCAAAGTGTACAATATATTATGTTGGACATTGTTGCTCCTGGATGGATCACAGCCAACCCAATTATTTTCAACACAGCTCCATGTCCTTGGTGATGGTGGCCACAGCACTTAAAAGAATAAACTTCATAATTCTCAAAATTCTGACCCTTTGCTTTTTTATTAACAGCATTTACTTGTAATTTTACTTTCAATACTTATGTACATTTAATATCAGAAAATTACTTTTGATACTTAAGTACAATACATATCGGATACTTTAAGACTTTTACTCAAGTAGTATTCTAATAGGTGACTTTTACTGGAGTCATTTTCCAGTAAGGTATCTTTACTTTTACTCAAGTATGGCTTTTGGGTACTTTATACACCACTGGATGTACCTGACATGTTGATGTATTTCATAGTTAAATAAAAGCTGGCTGGCTGTTGGCTGGCTGTTGTCACTTCAGTGAGTCCATGACTTGCCGTAAGTCAGTTTAGTACAGAAGTTAACCGACTACAACTCTTGCAAGGACAACGGTACACATACAAATGGCCGCCTCTCTGAGCATCGTAATACGTTGATTTGAATGTGAATGTACTTTCTACTCCTATTTTATTATTTAAAATCCGAACATATCCCGCGAAACATCAGCATGTTAGCATTCAAATTGTGTGCATGTTAGCATGCTAGCATCACTACTCAGCCTGTAAAATGCTACGATTCTCAGTCATGATCTACATAATTTCACTATTTCCACTTGTTTTCCACTCTCCCATCTTTCTCTCTTATTCACTCTTTCCCTGCCTCTTGCCCACAGTCATGTCAGTCAACTCCTCTTCCTCCTCTTGTCCTCCTTCCAACTCTTCCTCCTTCAACTTCTATTATTTCCTGCTGAGCTGCATCGACACCACAGCCGGCGCCTCCAACGTCACCACTTTCACCGTCACCAGCATCCTCCTCGTCCTCCCTCTCTGCATCCACGTCATCTACCTGGGTTTCGAACAATGGCGGCAACAGCGCTCCGGTGCAACGATGAGGCACTCCGACATCTTTACCTACCACATGGTCGTCATAGAGCTGATGAGTATCATAGGGTCCACTATATTCTGTTGTGGTGTCCTCACTCGTCTCCCAGTAATGATGATGGTAGGTACGTCCCTTTTCGCCATCAAAACAACTGGACAGCAGTTCTTTCACACTCTGACCTGTGTGGAGCGCTACCTGGCCGTCGTTCACCCCATCACCTACCTGGGCCTGAGGACGGCGAAGGGGATCAGAATCAGAAATATCTCCATCGGATGTGTTTGGCTGCTGTCCTTTGCAGAGATAGGCTTCCTATTCGTGGAGGACACCAATTTCATCTTCATCTATTCGTGTTGTACCTTAGCCTTCAACTTTGTTGTCGTCTCTTTCTGCAGCCTTTCTGTTCTCTATGTTCTGACTCGTCCAGGACCAGGGGCAGGGGGTGAGGGCAGACAACGGGTTGACCGATCAAAGATGAGAGCGTTCTACACCATCATGGTCATACTGGGAGTGCTGGTGTTGAGGTTTGGGGGGACTGCAGTTAGCTATGGTCTTTATGACTCACCACATCTGGGGGACTCTGTAAAGTTTATTCTGTGGTTGTCAGTACCGTGGTTTGCTTTGCCCAGCAGTCTGGTGTTACCTCTGCTCTTTCTACACAGGGAAGGAAAACTGCTGTGTTGTAAGAACAGCAACAAATCAGAACAAGGATCAGATTAGATGAGATTATTATCCTTGAAAATGCATCTTCTGCATAGTGTATCTCTTTGTGGTCATTTTCTGTCTCTTTGTGGTTATTTTAGTCTGTGGTTGTTTTGCCTAATTTTTTTTGTAGTTTGGAATCTCTTTTAACTTGTTTTGTGTCTTTTTTAAATAATTGTGCCTCTCATCGAGGTTGTTATTCCCCTCTTTGTAGTGGTTTTGCATTTCTTTGTATATATTTAGTGTCTCCTCAGAAGTGTTTTGTGTCCACCTGTCCTTGTTTCCCCCCTTTCTGTAGTAGTTATGCATCTTTTTGTAGCTGTTTTCTGTCTCTTTGTAATTGTTTTGCCTCTTTTTGCAGACATTTTGCACGTCTTTGTGGTTGTTTTGTCTCCTTGTAGTCAAGTTGTGTCTATTGTGGTTTTTCCACTCGTAGACATTTTTCATTCCACTGTAGCAGCTTTCTAATAGTCATTTTGAGTTACTTTGTTGTCCTTTTACGTCTCTTTGTATACAATTCAATTTTCTTTGTGGTAATTTTGAGTCTCCTGGTTGCTACATGTCTCAATCCAAACTAACAAAATTAGCAATATTAACCAAACAGTCATGGTGATTGACAAATTGCGGTATGAATTATGAAATACTCAATTATATTTGCAAAAGACTAAGATCTGGTTCACAGCCTGTTTATGTCCGTAAATAACAAGCGACACACACACAGAGACAGACAGGTGTTTGATTTGAATAAGCACCGGTTTTAAGTTACAGCTCGTTTGAATCCTGTCAAACATCCACTTGGTGAATAATGAGGTGAATAAGCACATTACTCAAAACCAGAATTAGACATAATGAAGAAATACACAATGTACATCTGTCTTTAGTAAACTTTACACTGTTATTGTCATCTGTGTCTGATGAAAACCGTTTTCTCCAAAATGTCAAATTTTCAATCTTCAGAGTTTTAAGACATTTGTTCTTGACATACCTGAACATTTAATCCTTAATTCATTTGAAAATGTAAAAACCAGCAAACCTGGATATTATTTGTCATCACCATACATCATAAATCAAAAGGGTGTATTCATTGACTATGTTGGTTTGTTTATGGCTCTCTATTGGCAGAAAAGTTTATTATGAAAATTGTGTAATCCCCAAATAATCTGATGACAGTTTTTATGTGCACTGATGGATACGATCCCAGGACAACAATATGTTTTTAATGACTGAATACATTTGATCAATAATGACTCTGAAATGTGTTTGTGTGCAGTCTGTGTTTCTAGGATTCATGATTACAATGATTGATATTTACTAATGACTTAAAGGTTCTGTTTCCATAACGGCCAGTGTTGAAGTGCCTTTGAGCAAAGCAGTGACGTGGTGCTATTCTCCATCTGTGAAGGAGATCAGATGCAAATCAAAGCAATTCAAAGCGAATGAGCAATGCTTACTGGTTATAAAACATGCAAAACACACACACACACAGATTCAAACATATACAGTTGTTTTAAGGACAACACACCAGTTCACAGTCCGAACACACAACGGACAGAAGATCAGAAAGTGTGGAATCTACAAACTACCGTCAAAGTGAGTTAAATCTTAATCTTAAAGTAATTCAATGTTTATTGTCAACTCACGTCCATAAGTGACATATTACCAAACTGTTTACTTGGCAGGGAACTTTATTCAATGTGTATTTCAGCTGTTTCATGTTTTTAAAATGCTGCTTCATTTCTATCTGAAACTCATAAAGACTTGATTTGTCATATATTATTGTTGTTAGATGTTAAAAAGGTCATGTTAAAGAAATAGGTTGAATAGACATTATGTCAGATGTATCAAAGGTGTAAATGTGAGTGTTTGGGTTTTTAATGTCTGTGTTATTGTTTCATGCTTTCATGTTTTATATTCTATTAAATCTACTTTATCTTCAGAGGTGTACCCATGGACAGACTAAGAGACAAGGAGTCGCTGTTTTAGGTCGTTTTGCATCTATTTTTTATTACATTTGCACCTCTTTGTGATTGTTTTGCATCTATTTTATATTATATTTTGTTTCTTTGTGGTAATTTAGAGTCTTTTTATGGTATATTTTTCGTCATCTGTTTTTAGTCAGTTTGCGTGTCTTTGTGATTTTGAGTTTTTTAAAGTGCCATCTTGTAAGTCAGGCCTCCTCACCCCTTGGGCCCCTGGGCCTGTTCAGTAATAAACCATCCATAGACGTACCTGACATGTTGATGTGTTTCATTGTTGAATAAAGCTGGCTGGCTGTTGTCAGACTGCTGTGGTGGCACATAAAAAGCTCAACCCTAAAATAAGTTTACATGCTGCAAACATGAAAAAGATAATAAGTTTTATTGGAAACGTACTGACAATTTGTATTTTGACTGTATCTGGCAAGTTGCATCATGCTCTTTAGCACTGTTGATATCAGTTACATGTGTACTGACAGTGTATTTCATTTATTTTCTTCCAAAATATCACATTCTGCAGAACAATATCATAATATTTTATTATCAAATATTAAACTTATGTTTAATGTTATGTTCAGACACAGATAGCACTTCTTTAAGGTAAAGGGAAGGATCATGGTTTAATTCAAAACAGTCCAAAATCACTTAAAGCACAACTGAAAAACAGTGTATTTAATGTACTTTCTTGGAGACGGTTGTAAAGGTACTCTCATAGACATGTGGGCGAAGCTACAAAGATGGTTGGCTGGCTAGTTAGCTAGCTAGCTTGTCCTTCATCCAGCGCTGCCACTGGCTACCAGCTAGCTTGCATGCTAATTCCACCATGCTTTAATGCTACAATGGTGACAGAAAATTAGCCGAAAAAAGTTGTCACCTATCTGTTGACAGCAATGTGGTTTCCTACATGTGACAAGAGTGTGTAGATGAAGCCTTGAGTCGTTAAATTTAACTCATTAACCCTGCTTCATAACGTTATTACTCCACTTCTCCTTTTATTCGTTACTGTAAATCCTGAGTCCATGACTTGCCCTCAGTCAGTTTAGTTCATTCAGAAGTTAGTTCGCTTCAACTCTTGCGAGGGAAACGGTACACATAAAAATGGCCGCCGCTCTGACCATCCTGCTACGTTGATTTTAATGGGAATGTCTGTTCTACTCCTATTTTATGATTTAAGATTCAAACATAACCTGCTAAACATCAGCATGTCAGCATTGTCATTGTGTGCATGTTAGCTTCACTATTTAGCCTCAAAGAGATGCAAAGATTCTCAGTCATGATCTTCATAATTTCACTATTTCCCCTTGTTTTCCACTCTCCATTCTTTCTCTCTTATTCATTCTATCTCTGCCTCTTGCCCACAGTCATGTCAGTCAACTCCTCTTCCTCCTCTTGTCCTCCTTCCAACTCTTCTTCGATCGACCTCAATGATGACCTGCTGAACTGCATCGACAGCACAGCCTGCACCTTCAGCATCACCACTTTCACCGTCACCAGCATCCTCCTCGTCCTCCCTCTCTGCATCCACGTCATCTACCTGGGTTTCAAACAATGGCGGCAACAGCGCTCCGGTGCGATGATGAGGCACTCCGACATCTTTACCTACCACATGGTCGTCCTAGAGCTGATGAGTATCATAGGGTCCACTTTATTCTGTTGTGGTGTCCTCACTTGTCTCCCAGAAATGCTGATGGTGGGTTCGTACCTTTTCGCCATCAACATAACTGGACAGCAGTTCTTTCACACTCTGACCTGTGTGGAGCGCTACCTGGCCGTCGTTCACCCCATCACCTACCTGGGCCTGAGGACGGCGAAGGGGATCAGAATCAGAAATATCTCCATCGGATGTGTTTGGCTGCTGTGCTTTGCAGAGATAGGCTTCCAATTCGTGGAGGACACCAATTTCATCATCATCTATTCTTATTGTACCATAGCCATCATCTTTGTTGTCGTCTCTTTCTGCAGCCTTTCTGTTCTCTATGTTCTGACTCGTCCAGGACCAGGGGCAGGGGGTGAGGGCAGACAACGGGTTGACCGATCAAAGATGAGAGCGTTCTACACCATCATGGTCATACTGGGAGTGCTGGTGTTTAGGTTTGGGGGGACTGCAGTTAGCTATGGTCTTTATGCCTCACCACATCTGGGGGACTCTGTAACGTTTATTCTGTTGTTGTCAGTACCGTGGTTTGCTTTGCCCAGCAGTCTGGTGTTACCTCTGCTCTTTCTACACAGGGCAGGAAAACTGCTGTGTTGTAAGAACAGCAACAAATCAGAACAAGGATCAGATTAGATTATTATCCTTGGAAAATGCATCTTCTGCAGATTGTAGCTCTTTGTGGTCATTCTGTGAATCTTTGTGGTTGTTTTGCCCTTTTTAAAGTGATCTTGTGTCTCTTTGTAGATTAGTCGCACTTTGTAATGCACTTTGGTTTGGGCACGTCTTAATCCAGACTAGCAAAATTAGCAATATTAACCAAATAGTCACAGTGATTGACAAATTACGGTACAAAATATAAAATACCCAAATGTAATAATAAATGACAAGACTAAGATCTGGTTCACAGCCTGTTTATGTCCGTAAATAACAAGCGACACACACACAGAGACAGACAGGTGTTTGATTTGAATAAGCACCGGTTTTAAGTTACAGCTCGTTTGAATCCTGTCAAACATCCACTTGGTGAATAATGAGGTGAATAAGCACATTACTCAAAACCAGAAATAGATATAATGAAGAAATACACAATGTACATCTGTCTTTCGTAAACTTTACACTGTTATTGTCATCTGTGTCTGATTAGATCCGTTTTCTCCAAAATGTCAAATTTTCAATCTTCAGAATTTTAAGACATTTGTTCTTGACATACCTGAACATTTAATCCTTAATTCATTTGAAAATGTAAAAACCAGCAAACCTGGATATTATTTGTCATCACCATACATCATAAATCAAAAGGGTTTATTTTTTGACTATGTTGGTTTGTTTATGGCTCTCTATTGGCAGAAAAGTTTATTATGAAAATTGTGTAATCCCCAAATAATCTGATGACAGTTTTTATGTGCACTGATGGATACGATCCCAGGACAACAATATGTTTTTAATGACTGAATACATTTGATCAATAATGACTCTGAAATGTGTTTGTGTGCAGTCTGTGTTTCTAGGATTCATGATTACAATGATTGATATTTACTAATGACTTAAAGGTTCTGTTTCCATAACGGCCAGTGTTGAAGTGTCTTTGAGCAAAGCAGTGACGTGGTGCTATTCTCCATCTGTGAAGGAGATCAGATGCAAATCAAAGCAATTCAAAGCGAATGAGCAACGCTTACTGGTTATAAAACATGCAAAACACACACACACAGCTTCAAACATATACAGTTGTTTTAAGGACAACACACCAGTTCACAGTCCGAACACACAACGGACAGAAGATCAGAAAGTGTGGAATCTAAAAACTACCGTCAAAGTGAGTTAAATCTTAATCTTAAAGTAATTCAATGTTTATTGTCAACTCACGTCCATAAAGTGACATATAATAAAGTAATGCAGTTTACCAAACTGTTTACTTGGCAGGGAACTTTATTCAATGTGTATTTCAGCTGTTTCATGTTTTTAAAATGCTGCTTCATTTCTATCTGAAACTCATAAAGACTTGATTTGTCATATATTATTGTTGTTAGATGTTAAAAAGGTCATGTTAAAGAAATAGGTTGAATAGACATGTCAGATGTATCAAAGGTGTAAATGTGAGTGTTTGGGTTTTTAATGTCTGTGTTATCGTTTCATGCTTTATATTCTATTAAATCTACTTTATCTTCAGAGACAGACTCAGAGACAAGGGGCTGCTGTTTTAGGTCGTTTTGCATCTATTTTTTATTACATTTGCATCTCTTCGTGATTGTTTTGCATCTATTTTATATTATATTTTGTTTCTTTGTGGTAATTTAGAGTCTTTTTATGGTATATTTTTCGTCATCTGTTTTTAGTCAGTTTGCGTGTCTTTGTGATTTTGAGTTTTTTAAAGTGCCATCTTGTAAGTCAGGCCTCCTCACCCCTTGGGCCCCTGGGCCTGTTCAGTAATAAACCATCCATAGACGTACCTGACATGTTGATGTGTTTCATTGTTGAATAAAGCTGGCTGGCTGTTGTCAGACTGCTGTGGTGGCACATAAAAAGCTCAACCCTAAAATAAGTTTACATGCTGCAAACATGAAAAAGATAATAAGTTTTATTGGAAACGTACTGACAATATGTATTTTGACTGTATCTGGCAAGTTGCATCATGCTCTTTAGCACTGTTGATATCAGTTACATGTGTACTGACAGTGTATTTCATTTATTTTCTTCCAAAATATCACATTCTGCAGAACAATATCATAATATTTTATTATCAAATATTAAACTTATGTTTCATGTTATGTTCAGACACAGACAGCACTTCTTTAAGGTAAAGGGAAAGATCATGGTTTAATTCAAAACAGTCCAAAATCACTTGAAGCACAACTGAAAAACAGTGTATTTGATGTACTTTCTTGGAGACGGTTGTAAAGGTACTCTCATAGACATGTGGGTGAAGCTACAAAGATGGTTGGCTGGCTAGTTAGCTAGCTAGCTTGTCCTTCACCCAGCGCTGCCACTGGCTACCAGCTAGCTTGCATGCTAATTCCGCCATGCTTTAATGCGACAATGGTGACAGAAAATGAGCCGAAAAAAGTTGTCACCTATCTGTTGACAGCAATGTGGTTTCCTACATGTGACAAGAGTGTGTAGATGAAGCCTTGAGTTGTTAAATTTAACTCATTAACCCTGCTTCATGACGTTATTACTCCACTTCTCCTTTTAGTCGTGACTGTAAATCCTGAGTCCATGACTTTCCTTCAGTCAGTTTAGTTCATTCAGAAGTTAGTTCGCTTCAACTCTTGCGAGGGAAACGGTACACATAAAAATGGCCGCCGCTCTGACCATCCTGCTACGTTGATTTTAATGGGAATGTCCGTTCTACTCCTATTTTAATATTTAAGATTCAAACATAACCTGCTAAACATCAGCATGCTAGCGTCACTATTTAGCCTCAAAGAGATGCAAAGATTCTCAGTCACGATCTTCATAATTTCACTATTTCCACTTGTTTTCTGCTCTCCCATCTTTCTCTCTTATTCACTCTATCCCTGCCTCTTGCCCACAGTCATGTCAGTCAACTCCTCTTCCTCCTCTTGTCCTCCTTCCAACTCTTCTTCCATCAACATCTATGATATCCTGCTGAACTGCATCAACAGCACAGCCTGCGTCTTCAGCATCACCAGTTTCACCGTCACCAGCATCCTCCTCGTCCTCCCTCTCTGCATCCACGTCATCTACCTGGGTTTCAAACAATGGCGACAACAGCGCTCCGGTGCGACGATGAGGCACTCCGACATCTTTACCTACCACATGGTCGTCCTAGAGCTGACGAATATCATAGGGTCCACTATATTCTGTTGTGGTGTCCTCACTTGTCTCCCAGATATGCTGATGGTGGGTTTGTACCTTCTCGCCATCAACACAAGGGGACAGCAGTTCTTTCACACTCTGACCTGTGTGGAGCGCTACCTGGCCGTTGTTCACCCCATCACCTACCTGGGCCTGAGGACGGCGAAGGGGATCAGAATCAGAAATATCTCCATCGGATGTGTTTGGCTGCTGTCCTTTGCAGATATAGGCTTCCTAATCGCGGGGGAAACCAATTTCATCGTCATCTATTCTTATTGTACCATAGCCATCATCTTTGTTGTCGTCTCTTTCTGCAGCCTTTCTGTTCTCTATGTTCTGATTCGTCCAGGACCAGGGGCAGGGGGTGAGGGCAGACAACGGGTTGACCGATCAAAGATGAGAGCGTTCTACACCATCATGGTCATACTGGGAGTGCTGGTGTTGAGGTTTGGGGGGACTGCAGTTAACTCTGCTCTTCATGACTCACCACATCTGGGGGAGTCTGAAAGGTCTACTGTGTTGATGTCAGTACTGTGGTATGCTTTGCCCAGCAGTCTGGTGTTACCTCTGCTCTTTCTACACAGGGCAGGAAAACTGCTGTGTTGCAAGAACAGCAACAAATCAGAACAAGGATCAGATTAGATTATTATCCTTGGAAAATGCATCTTCTGCAGATTGTATCTCTTTGTGGTCATTCTGTGAATCTTTGTGGTTGTTTTGCCCTTTTATAGGTGTGTTGTGTCTCTTTGTAGATTAGTCGCACTTTGTAATGCACTTTGGTTTGGGCACGTCTTAATCCAGACTAGCAAAATTAGCAATATTAACCAAATAGTCACAGTGATTGACAAATTACGGTACAAAATATAAAATACCCAAATGTAATAATAAATGACAAGACTAAGATCTGGTTCACAGCCTGTTTATGTCCGTAAATAACAAGCGACACACACACAGAGACAGACAGGTGTTTGATTTGAATAAGCACCGGTTTTAAGTTACAGCTCGTTTGAATCCTGTCAAACATCCACTTGGTGAATAATGAGGTGAATAAGCACATTACTCAAAACCAGAAATAGATATAATGAAGAAATACACAATGTACATCTGTCTTTCGTAAACTTTACACTGTTATTGTCATCTGTGTCTGATTAGATCCGTTTTCTCCAAAATGTCAAATTTTCAATCTTCAGAGTTTTAAGACATTTGTTCTTGACATACCTGAACATTTAATCCTTAATTCATTTGAAAATGTAAAAACCAGCAAACCTGGATATTATTTGTCATCACCATACATCATAAATCAAAAGGGTTTATTTTTTGACTATGTTGGTTTGTTTATGGCTCTCTATTGGCAGAAAAGTTTATTATGAAAATTGTGTAATCCCCAAATAATCTGATGACAGTTTTTATGTGCACTGATGGATACGATCCCAGGACAACAATATGTTTTTAATGACTGAATACATTTGATCAATAATGACTCTGAAATGTGTTTGTGTGCAGTCTGTGTTTCTCGGATTCATGATTACAATGATTGATATTTACTCATGACTTAAAGGTTCTGTTTCTATAACGGCCAGTGTTGAAGTGTCTTTGAGCAAAGCAGTGACGTGGTGCTATTCTACATCTGTGAAGGAGATCAGATGCAAATCAAAGCAATTCAAAGCGAATGAGCAACGCTTACTGGTTATAAAACATGCAAAACACACACACACACACACACACACACACACACACACACACACACACACACACACACACACACACACACACACACTGTTTTAAGGACAACACAACGGACAGAAGATCAGAAAGTTTGGAATCTAAAAACTCCCGTCAAAGTGAGTTAAATTTTAATCTTAAAGTAATTCAATGTTTTTGTCAACTCACATACATAAGTGACATATCATAAAGTAATGCAGATTACCAAACACTGTTTATTTGGCAGGGAACTTTATTTTTCAGCTGTTTCATGTTTTTAAAATGCTGCTTCATTTCTATCTAAAACTTATAAAGACTTGATTTGTCATATATTATTGTTGTTAGATGTTAAAAAGGTCATGTTAAAGAAATGGGTGCATAGACATGTCAGATGTATCAAAGGTGTAAATGTGTGTGTTTGGGGGTTTTAATGTCTCTAATAAGCCATTCTTGCTGGCTTATTAGTTCACCTCTATATTCCAACAGAAATTCTCCTTTTTCAAATGGAGCACAGGATGCCGCGACCGACTTCATACACACAGAAAAAACATCTGTTAAGTTTATTCATACTTTAATCATGATTACAAAATCAAAACATTCAACTTACCTTTGAAGGCATTGATGTATTTGACCCACTTTGTCACCTCCAGTATCAATGTAAAATGTTCCCTCATCCTTTGGATTCATGAGTCTTCCCCGTTGCATATTCTTTGCTGAAATTACCAAATAAGATGGTTGTCAGGATTATTATCTTCATTTATAGGGCATGCATGATCACATAACATTTTATAGCCATTTAAACCAGTAATATACTGGGATAAAATATGAAGAAAATGCATAAATGCTCCATTCATATTTTAATTTGACACACACTTCACAGGTTTACATTTTAAGAATATCGTTAGACTATCTAAGATTAACTGTAGAAGTTAAGTCAGTCCCTTGCTTCGTATTTTTTCTTCCAAAACTGTCTACATCCCTCTCTGCAGGCACAGAGTAAACACACTATCAACATTAGCTTTAAGGTTAGCGCTGGCGTATAAGGGAGCTAGCTGCAGGTGATCCGGTTAAGACTGGATGACTATGATGGCATGCTAACGCTAGCGAGCGCTCATTCGCTAACGCTAGCAAGCAAACGCTATGATGGCATGCTTTGTGATTTCTAAGGGCAGTGTCAAGCCACATGATGTGTTAGCTAGGTAGCGCTAGCTCGCTAACGCTAGCCAGCATTAGCTAACACACCATGTAGCTGGACATGGCCCTTCAAAATCACAAAGCATGCATTCATAGCTCACCTCACACTGTCTCATCTCTAGTCGTAACCGAATCACCTGCAGCTAGCTCCGTTTGATACTTACAAATATAAATGCTTACCTGGTGGGGTTTAATCCTTCATTACTCCATGAGTCCATTCACTTGCCAAACTTCCAAACTTTTAAAATACTGACAGGAATCGACAGCGTACAGTCGAGTAGAAGTTGTCAAGTATGTGGCAATAGTATGCTCAAAAAATCCCTCAGCACCAATACAAGAGGTCATGATCTGAAGCTACAAGTACAACACCAGCCTGGTCCACGGAAACCTTTTTTCTCCAGTAGAACACCACCAGTATGGAACAGCCCGAGTCAAGCAACAGTTAGTGCCTCCTCAGTCAACGCATTTAAGACCAGCCTAGGGAGAGAATGGCAACACCATCAAAGCCAACACCAACACATATTTTCCTACTAATTCACCGTCCAGTTCCACGTTCTTTATGAACACATCTAACAAACCTTGAGACTCAACTATTTACGGATGAGGATCAAGCCATCACCTTGGTCTAGGGTCTCAATACTCTTAAAGGGTACCTAATGACCTTTACTCAAGATAAATTACTAAAGATAAATTACTTGGGTTCCATGCCTGTCTCCATGTTTAAAGAGCTGAGGGAGGCGTTGACTTGACGGCAGTACGTCCTCCAATGCCCCGCCCCCGCGGGAAAACAGCCAATCGCAAGGCAGCCCGCGGAATTTTAACCGTGTATCAAAATGTGAATGAAACTGCACCAGCATGGTCAAGCCGCTGCGCAGCGCTGTTCTATACACAGGGATACACAGAAATCAGGTCAGGTGGTAAAAAAGGACTTTCCACGAAAAAGAGAGGGTATGTTATTTAGACACTGGTCAGGTGTTTACACTCTTTGTTTTATGAGGACCTCGGCATGGTCCGTATATACCATATAAGTCCTCATAATGCTGGTGTGTAATCAGGTAAAAAGTCCAGATATACCATATCCACACACACACACACACACACACACACACACACACACACACACACACACACACACACACACACACACACACACACAGATTCAAACATATACTGTTTTTACAGTTTTTTTTTATGGACAACACACCAGTTCACAGTCCCGATGACGGGCAGAAGATCAGAACGTTTGGAATCTAAAAAGTGACGTCAAAGTGAGTGTATATTTCTGTAATTCAATATTTTTGTCAACTCACGTACATAAAGTGACATATAAGAAAGTAATGCCAATCACCAAACACTGTTCACTTGGCAGGGAACTTTATTTAATGTGTTTTTCAGCTGTTTCATGTTTTAAAAAATGCTGCTTCATTTCTATTCTGAAACGTACAGACTATTTGTCATATATTATTGTTGTTAGATGTTAAAAGTGTCAAGAAAAGAAAAAGCATTGTTCTTGTAGAGCTAGTCAGCCCCACTGTAATTGTGAAAACTAAAATAAAAGATAAGGCTGGTACTTTGTTATAACCCTGTTTGGCTGCTTCGCCGTATTTACAAGAGGAAAAGCTTTCAGGATGGGAGCCGACCAATGAGTTTGTCAAATGAAGCGCTATCTCGGGAGCGACGGGGAGAGACTGACTGGCTGACTGCTGGTCTTGAAACCAGACCAGGTGAGCTGGATCTCCCTGATGACCTGAGTCCGCCCACCTGCTCAGAGAGGGTCATGATTTTAATTTACAACAGTCTGTTAATGGACAATTTAAATCCAGTATTGTCAAGGCTTTGTGTATCAATGTGATGTTTTATCTTTGCTGTTAAAGTATGCTGTTGAGTACAATGTTTGCTGTACTGTAGAATCATTCAACTTAATTAAAACAATCTAATCTTTATATGGTCGCTGTTTTATCATTGTTGAAACTTTAATCATGTGCAGACTGTATAAATCAAGGCTGATTGTTTACAGCTTTTACTGATGGCGGACTTTGTGCCCACAAAAAATCTAAATGTTTTCTTGCTGCATGTAAATTAAAGTCAAGCGAAAGATGACAGAATATGTTAATAATCACAGCTGTTAACCCTAACCAAGTTGGAATATACTATGTCATCATAACATGCAAATGTAAAGATGATATGATTTGCAAATGGTTCCTGCAGTAAAATAAGGACGGATAGATACGTGTTCTGGTGCTAATGACTGTTTGACTTGAATAAGCAGTTACAGCTCATTTCATTCCACAGTAGTGGACAGATGGAGAGAAGAAGAGGTGGACGTTTCTCAACATGTATTCATGAATGGAGCAATAATTCATTTGAATTAAATTTATGTTTTATTTCCACAAACTGAGGCACAAAGATCGTCCGCAGCGTTAACGAAACATTCTTCCTCCGTATTTAACCTGAAGTGCAGACTTTTGTTTCCCTCTTTTGTTGCACTATTCTGCATCTGAGACGGATGCAAATCAAAAGCGATTCAATGTGAATGAGCAACGCTTACTGGCTATAAAACATGCAAAACACACAAACACACACACAGATTCAAACATATACTGTTTTTACAGAGTTCTTAAGGACAACACACCAGTTCACAGTCCAGACACACAGCGGACAGAAGATCACAAAGTTTGGAATCTAAAACCTGCCGTCAAAGTGAGTATTTTGAATGAAGTTATATTATTAATGTTTTCGTCAACTCACGTACATAAAGTGAGATATAATAAAGTTTAATGTTTTTTAAAATGCTGCTTCATTTCTATCTGAAACTTATAAAGACTTGATTTGTCATATATTATTGTTGTTAGATGTTAAAAAGGTCATGTTAAAGAAATAGGCTGCATAGACATGATGTCAGATGTATCAACGGTGTAAATGTGTGTTTGGGGGTTTTAATCTGTGTTATCATTTCATGCTTTCATGTTTTATATTCTCTTAAACCTACTTTATCTTCAGAGATGTACCCATGAACAGACTAAGAGACAAGGAGTCGCTGTTTTAGGTCGTTTTGCATCTATTTTTATAATTTTGCATCTGTTTGCGATTTTTTTAAATCTATTTTTTGTCATTTGGGGTCTCTTTGTGGTCATTTTGGGACGTTTGTAGCTCTAACATAGTGTTTTTTTAGGTCGTTTTGTGTCTATTTTCTGGAATTTACTGTCACTTATATGGTTGTTTGTAGTCGTTTTTCATCTCTTTCTAGTCATTTTGCAGCTATTTTTAGTCATTGTGCGTGTCTTTATGATTATTTGAGTTTGTTAAAGTGCCGTTTTGTAAGTTAGACCCCCTGAGCCCTTCAGCCCTTGAGCTTGTGCCCAGTAGGTCTGTTCAGTACTCAACCATCCATAGACGTACCTGACATGTTGATGTATTTCATTGTTAAATAAAGCTGGCTGGCTGTTGTTCGACTGTCGTGGTTGCACACAAAAAGCTCAACCCTAAATTAAGTTTATATGCCGAAAATGTGAAAAAGATAAGTTTTAGAGAAAACTTACTGACAATATGTTGTTACTGTTTCTGGCAATCATGTTTTTTAGTATTTGAGATATCAGTGAAATGTGTACTGACAGTGTATTTAATTTATTTTCCACCAAAACATCAAAGTCTGTCGAACTATATGCTGATAGCAAATATTAAAGTTATGTTCAATGATGTCTTCAGACACAGGTAGCACTTGGTTAAGTTTGGGAAAGATCATGGGTTAATACAAGCACAGCTAGAAACACAGTATATTAAATGTACTTTCTTGGAGACAATGTTGGAAAGTTATTGTCATACACATGAGTGTGAAGGTTTAACCTGTGAGTCCATTTGTATTCACACTCAGCATTCCTCTGGGGTTGGCAATGTTAGTCCTTCCCCCTTTGGATGGATATTAACATGACATGAAGGATGAATTGTAATAACTTTGATGATCCTCTGACTCAACTCTTAACCGGTGTAGCATTAAAGCATGGCAGAACTAGCAAGCTAGCTAACTAGCCCGCTAGCTTTCTAGCTAGCTTGTTAATAACGAACAATTAGTCCACTTGTTAATTCCACCATGCTTTAATGCTACACTGTTACAGAAAATGAGCCGAACAAAGGATGAAGCATTACATTTGAAATTTGACTCATTTACTTTGACTCCCTATTCTTCGTAACGGTACTACTCCACTGCTCGTTTTACTCATTACTGTAAATTCTCACTTGATGTATTACATGACTTGCCATAACGGTAGTAATAAAGATGGCCTCCGCTCTGACCATCCTGCTATGTTGATTTGAATTTGAATTTCTACTCCGATTTTATATTTTAAGATTCGAAAATGATCATCAACATGTTAGCATTGCCATTGTGTGCATGTTAGCATGCTAACGTCACTATTTAGCCTCAAAGAGATGCTAAGATTCTCAGTCACGATCTTCATAATTTCACTATTTCCACTTGTTTTCCGCTCTCCCATCTTTCTCTCTTCTTCATTCTATCCCTGCCTCTTGCCCACAGTCATGTCAGTCAACTCCTCTTCCTCCTCTTGTCCTTCTTCCAACTCTTCCTCCTTCAACTTCTATTATTTCATGCTGAACTGCATCGACACCACAGCCGGCGCCTTCACCATCACCGGTTTCACCGTCACCAGCATCCTCCTCGTCCTCCCTCTCTGCATCCACGTCATCTACCTGGGTTTCAAACAATGGCGGCAACAGCGCTCCGGTGCAACGATGAGGCACTCCGACATCTTTACCTACCACATGGTCGTCCTAGAGCTGATGAGTATCATAGGGTCCACTATATTCTGTTGTGGTGTCCTCACTCGTCTCCCAGTAATGATGATGGTGGGTACGTACCTTTTCACCATCAACACAAGGGGACAGCAGTTCTTTCACACTCTGACCTGTGTGGAGCGCTACCTGGCCGTCGTTCACCCCATCACCTACCTGGGCCTGAGGACGGCGAAGGGGATCAGAATCAGAAATATCTCCATCGGATGTGTTTGGCTGCTGTCCTTTGCAGAGATAGGCTTCCTATTCGTGGAGGAAACCAATTTCATCGTCATCTATTCTTATTGTACCTTAGCCTTCAACTTTATCGTCGTCTCTTTCTGCAGCCTTTCTGTTCTCTATGTTCTGACTCGTCCAGGACCAGGGGCAGGGGGTGAGGGCAGACAACGGGTTGACCGATCAAAGATGAGAGCGTTCTACACCATCATGGTCATACTGGGAGTGCTGGTGTTTAGGTTTGGGGGGACTGCAGTTAACTATGGTCTTTATGACTCACCACATCTGGGGGAGTCTGAAAAGGTTATTCTGTGGATGTCAATACCGTGGTTTGCTTTGCCCAGCAGTCTGGTGTTACCTCTGCTCTTTCTACACAGGGCAGGAAAACTGCTGTGTTGTAAGAACAGCAACAAATCAGAACAAGGATCAGATTAGATTATTATCCTTGGAAAATGCATCTTCTGCAGATTGTATCTCTTTGTGGTCATTCTGTGAATCTTTGTGGTTGTTTTGCCCTTTTATTAGTGTGTTGTGTCTCTTTGTAGTTTAGTGTCACTTTGTAATTGTTTTGCCACTGTTTGTAGTAATTTGCATTTCACTGTAGCTGCATTTTGTGTCTTTTTGGTCATTTTGTGTGTTATTTTTCTTCGTGATCATTTTGAGTCTCCTGGTTTGTACACGTCTCAATCCAGACAAATGAAATTAGCAATATTAACCAAATAGTCAAAGTGATTGACGAATTATGGGATAAAATGACAAGACTAAGATCTGGTTTACAGCCTGTTTATGTCCGTAAATAACAAGCGACACACAGAGACAGACAGGTGTTTGATTTGAATAAGCACCGGTTTTAAGTTACAGCTCGTTTGAATCCTGTCAAACATCCACTTGGTGAATAATGAGGTGAATAAGCACATTACTCAAAACCAGAATTAGATATAATGAAGAAATACACAATGTACATCTGTCTTTAGTAAACTTTACACTGTTATTGTCATCTGTGTCTGATGAAAACCGTTTTCTCCGAAATGTCAAATTTTCAATCTTCAGAGTTTTAAGACATTTGTTCTTGACATACCTGAACATTTAATCCTTAATTCATTTGAAAATGTAAAAACCAGCAAACCTGTATATTATTTGTCATCACCATACATCATAAATCAAAAGGGTTTATTTATTGACTATGTTGGTATGTTTATGGCTTTATACCTCACCACATCTGGGGGAGTCTGAAAGATCTACTGTGTTGATGTCAGTAACGTGGTTCTCTTTGCCCAGCAGTCTGGTGTTACCTCTGCTCTTTCTACACAGGGCAGGAAAACTGCTGTGTTGTAAGAACAGCAACAAATCAGGACAAGGATCAGATTAGATGAGATTATTATCCTTGAAAATGCATCTTCTGCATAGTGTATCTCTTTGTGGTCATTTTCTGTCTCTTTGTGGTTGTTTTGCCTAATTTTTTTTGTAGTTTTGAATCTCTTTTAATTTGTTTTGTGTCTTTTTTAAATAATTGTGCCTCTCATCGAGGTTGTTATTCCCCTCTTTGTAGTGGTTTTGCATTTCTTTGTTTATATTTAGTGTCTCCTCAGAAGTGTTGTGTCCACCTGTCCTTGTTTCCCCCCTTTCTGTAGTAGTTAGGCATCTTTTTGTAGCTGTTTTCTGTCTCTTTGTAATTGTTTTGCCTCTTTTTGCAGCCATTTTGCACGTCTTGGTGGTTGTTTTGTCTCCTTGTAGTCAAGTTGTGTCTATTGTGGTTTTTCCACTCGTAGACATTTTTCATTCCACTGTAGCAGCTTTCTAATAGTCATTTTGAGTTACTTTGTTGTCCTTTTACGTCTCTTTGTATACAATTCAATTTTCTTTGTGGTAATTTTGAGTCTCCTGGTTGCTACATGTCTCAATCCAAACTAACAAAATTAGCAATATTAACCAAACAGTCATGGTGATTGACAAATTGCGGTATGAATTATAAAATACAGAAATATATTTGCAAAAGACTAAGATCTGGTTCACAGCCTGTTTATGTCTGTAAATAACAAGCGACACACACACAGAGACAGACAGGTGTTTGATTTGAATAAGCACCGGTTTTAAGTTACAGCTCGTTTGAATCCTGTCAAACATCCACTTGGTGAATAATGAGGTGAATAAGCACATTACTCAAAACCAGAATTAGACATAATGAAGAAATACACAATGTACATCTGTCTTTAGTAAACTTTACACTGTTATTGTTTATGGCTCTCTATTGGCAGAAAAGTTTATTATGAAAATTGTGTAATCCCCAAATAATCTGATGACAGTTTTGATGTGCACTGATGGATACGATCCCAGGACAACAATATGTTTTTAATGACTGAATACATTTGATCAATAATGACTCTGAAATGTGTTTGTGTGCAGTCTGTGTTTCTAGGATTCATGATTACAATGATTGATATTTACTCATGACTTAAAGGTTCTGTTTCCATAACGCCCAGTGTTGAAGTGTCTTTGAGCAAAGCAGTGACGTGGTGCTATTCTCCATCTGTGAAGGAGATCAGATGCAAATCAAAGCAATTCAAAGCGAATGAGCAACGCTTACTGGTTATAAAACGTGCAAAACACACACACACACACACACACACACACACACACTGTTTTAAGGACAACACAACGGACAGAAGATCAGAAAGTGTGGAATCTAAAAACTCCCGTCAAAGTGAGTTAAATTTTAATCTTAAAGTAATTCAATGTTTTTGTCAACTCACATACATAAGTGACACATCATAAAGTAAAGCAGATTACCAAACACTGTTTATTTGGCAGGGAACTTTATTTTTCAGCTGTTTCATGTTTTTAAAATGCTGCTTCATTTCTATCTAAAACTCATAAAGACTTGATTTGTCATATATTATTGTTGTTAGATGTTAAAAAGGTCATGTTAAAGAAATGGGTGCATAGACATGTCAGATGTATCAACGGTGTAAATGTGTGTGTTTGGGGGTTTTAATGTCTCGAATAAGCCATTCTTGCTGGCTTATTAGTTCACCTCTATATTCCAACAGAAATTCTCCTTTTTCAAATGGAGCACAGGATGCCGCGACCGAGTTCATACACACAGAAAAAACATCTGTTAAGTTTATTCATACTTTAATCATGATTACAAAATCAAAACATTCAACTTACCTTTGAAGGCATTGATGTATTTGACCCACTTTGTCACCTCCAGTATCAATGTAAAATGTTCCCTCATCCTTTGGATTCATGAGTCTTCCCCGTTGCATATTCTTTGCTGAAATTACCAAATAAGATGGTTGTCAGGATTATTATCTTCATTTATAGGGCATGCATGATCACATAACATTCTATAGCCATTTAAACTGTTACGTGATATGGGGGGTGACCCCCGCACGATTTCTAATTATTTTATTGGATAATAAAAAATTCAAAAAATTAATGAATAATTTATTTTTTTTTTTTTTATTATCTCTATTTGATTAAGTATCAGTGTGGATGAGCATACAAGAAATGCAATCAGTGGTGTACCGTGCTGGATCAATCTTACCTCAGGGGCTGCGGGAACGTCCGACGAGGCGTGACATGAAGAAATAGACTCGGTCGAAAAAACTAATGCGTTACTTATTTATTTGTAATCATATCAATGGTATAATCTCTTGGTCCAAAATACAGAGGAAAAAATTGTTAACTGAAAAATATAAGAAAAAATCACCAAAGTGTTTAAAAACCCCTTCAGAGCGGTTTACAGACAAAGGATCTTTAAAAGATGTCTCCCGATGTGCGAAGAACAAGTTTAAGTATTAACTAACGCCGTAGGTTTAGACAGAGTGGGCTTCTCTCCTGAGTCAACTTCAAAAAATCAGCAAAGTATTCTCAAAAACTCTGTCCCTCAAAGTCCGGAGATCTTTAAAAAGTTAAAGTTTTACCCCCGTGCAGGCAGAGCCCTGCACGGGGGTCTCCCTCTTCTCGTGTGTGTCCGAAAAGTCCAAGTCCAAGGTCCCTTCTCTCCGAAAACCGAGGGTATTTATCCTTCTTAACAACCCCTGGGGCAAGGACCCCGACCATTTCAAACAAAGACTCTAGACAAGACTTGATTGATGAAACCATGAAAAAAAAACCTTACTTCAGCATAATCTTTGAAGCCCGGGTATGCTTTTGTTACTATATGTACCCGTCAGCATACTTACTGACCTTAATGTCAAGGGTATGTTTTATTCATATGTACCCTGGGGCCTACCTAGTGACCTCAACGTCCTACAGACTTCCTAATCCTGCTGACTCGTCTAGTGGCTTTGTCTTGAAGTATCTACTCCTCTCATCTCCCGCCGGGTGTCTGACCTTGGTCTTACAGGGGGGGGGGGGGGGGGTGTATGTGTGTGTGTGTGAGAACAGAACAACACCTGGGTTGAGTACCCCCCCCCCCCCTCTTCGTTCACTGTTTGAACTGCTGGCTCCGCACTGTCTGAGGAAGGGGGGTGGGTGTGTGTGTGTGTGTGTGGGTGAACTTGCTAGCTCAGCATTGGCCTCAGACTGAACTAAGAAGCCAGCCTGGGTGTGTGTGTGTGTTCGCCCACCCGTACACATCAGTGCCCCCGGGGGCTTCCTGACAACAGAAGCATGTCTGTTCAACAGGCACAATCTTATACGAGACTGGTTTTAACTCCTGATAACCAGGACATTGCCGTGTATAGACATCACGACTTCGCAAAACTCTCACCCCGCTCAACAAAACCAATAATATACTGGGATAAAATATGAAGAAAATGCATAAATGCTCCATTCATATTTTAATTTGACACACGCTTCACAGGTTTACATTTTAAGAATATCTTTAAACTATCTAAGATTAACTGTAGAAGTTAAGTCAGTCCCTTGCTTCGTATTTTTTCTTCCAAAACTGTCTACATCCCTCTCTGCAGGCACAGAGTAAACACACTATCAACATTAGCTTTAAGGTTAGCGCTAGCGTATAAGGGAGCTAGCTGCAGGTGATCCGGTTAAGACTGGATGACTATGATGGCATGCTAACGCTAGCTAGCGCTCATTCGCTAACGCTAGCTAGCAAACGCTGTGATGGCATGCTTTGTGTTTTCTAAGGGCAGTGTCTAGCCACATGATGTGTTAGCTAGGTAGCGCTAGCCAGCATAAGCTAACACACCATGTAGCTGGACATGGCCCTTAAAAATCACAAAGCATGCATTCATAGCTCACCTCACACTGTCTCATCTCTAGTCGTAACCGAATCACCTGCAGCTAGCTCCGTTTGATACTTACAAATATAAATGCTTACCTGGTGGGGTTCAATCCTTCATTCGTCCATGAGTCCATTCACTTGCGTTCCATGCCTGTCTCCATGTTTAAAGAGCTGAGGGAGGCGTGGACTTGACGTCAGTACATCCGCCGATGCCCCGCCCCCGCGGGAAAAACAGCCAATCGCAAGGCAGCCCGCGGAATTTTAAACGTGTGTATCAAAATGTGAATTAAACTGCACCAGCATGGTCAAGCCGCTGCGCAGCGCTGTTCTATACACAGGGATACACAGAAATCAGGTCAGGTGGTAAAAAAGGACTTTCCACGAAAAAGAGAGGGTATGTTATTTAGACACTGGTCAGGTGTTTACACTCTTTGTTTTATGAGGACCTCGGCATGGTCCGTATATACCATATAAGTCCTCATAATGCTGGTGTGTAATCAGGTAAAAAGTCCAGATATACCATATCCACACACACACACACACACACACACACACACACACACACACACACACACACACACACACACAGATTCAAACATATACTGTTTTTACAGTTTTTTTTATGGACAACACACCAGTTCACAGTCCCGATGACGGGCAGAAGATCAGAACGTTTGGAATCTAAAAAGTGACGTCAAAGTGAGTGTATATTTATGTAATTCAATATTTTTGTCAACTCACGTACATAAAGTGACATATAAGAAAGTAATGCCAATCACCAAACACTGTTCACTTGGCAGGGAACTTTATTTAATGTGTTTTTCAGCTGTTTCATGTTTTAAAAAATGCTTCATTTCTGTTCTGAAACGTACAGACTATTTGTCATATATTATTGTTGTTAGATGTTAAAAGGGTCAAGAAAAGAAAAAGCATTGTTCTTGTAGAGCTAGTCAGCCCCACTGTAATTGTGAAAACTAAAATAAAAGATAAGGCTGGTACTTTGTTATAACCCTGTTTGGCTGCTTCGCCGTATTTACAAGAGGAAAAGCTTTCAGGATGGGAGCCGACCAATGAGTTTGTCAAATGAAGCGCTATCTCGGGAGCGACGGGGAGAGACTGACTGGCTGACTGCTGGTCTTGAAACCAGACCAGGTGAGCTGGATCTCCCTGATGACCTGAGTCCGCCCACCTGCTCAGAGAGGGTCATGATTTTAATTTACAACAGTCTGTTAATGGACAATTTAAATCCAGTATTGTCAAGGCTTTGTGTATCAATGTGATGTTTTATCTTTGCTGTTAAAGTACAGTGTACAATGTTTGCTGTACTGTAGAATCATTCAACTTAATTAAAACAATCTAATCTTTATATGGTCGGTTTTATCATTGTTGTAACTTTAATCATGTGCAGACTGTATAAATCAAGGCTGATTGTTTACAGCTTTTACTGATGGCGGACTTTGTGCCCACAAAAAATCTAAATGTTTTCTTGCTGCATGTAAATTAAAGTCAAGCGAAAGATGACAGAATATGTTAATAATCACAGCTGTTAACCCTAACCAAGTTGGAATATACTATGTCATCATAACATGCAAATGTAAAGATGATATGATTTGCAAATGGTTCCTGCAGTAAAATAAGGACGGATAGATACGTGTTCTGGTGCTAATGACTGTTTGACTTGAATAAGCAGTTACAGCTCATTTCATTCCACAGTAGTGGACAGATGGAGAGAAGAAGAGGTGGACGTTTCTCAACATGTATTCATGAATGGAGCAATAATTCATTTGAATTAAATTGTTGTTTTATTTCCACAAACTGAGGCACAAAGATCGTCCGCAGCGTTAACGAAACATTCTTCCTCCGTATTTAACCTGAAGTGCAGACTTTTGTTTCCCTCTTTTGTTGCACTATTCTGCATCTGAGACGGATGCAAATCAAAAGCGATTCAATGTGAATGAGCAACGCTTACTGGCTATAAAACATGCAAAACACACAAACACACACACAGATTCAAACATATACTGTTTTTACAGAGTTCTTAAGGACAACACACCAGTTCACAGTCCAGACACACAGCGGACAGAAGATCACAAAGTTTGGAATCTAAAACCTGCCGTCAAAGTGAGTATATTTAATGAAGTTATATTATTAATGTTTTCGTCAACTCACGTACATAAAGTGAGATATAATTAAGTTTAATGTTTTTTAAAATGCTGCTTCATTTCTATCTGAAACTTATAAAGACTTGATTTGTCATATATTATTGTTGTTAGATGTTAAAAAGGTCATGTTAAAGAAATAGGCTGCATAGACATTATGTCAGATGTATCAACGGTGTAAATGTGTGTTTGGGGGTTTTAATCTGTGTTATCATTTCATGCTTTCATGTTTTATATTCTCTTAAACCTACTTTATCTTCAGAGATGTACCCATGAACAGACTAAGAGACAAGGAGTCGCTGTTTTAGGTCGTTTTGCATCTATTTTTATAATTTTGCATCTGTTTGCGATTTTTTTAAATCTATTTTTTGTCATTTGGGGTCTCTTTGTGGTCATTTTGGGACGTTTGTAGCTCTAACATAGTGTTTTTTTAGGTCGTTTTGTGTCTATTTTCTGGAATTTACTGTCACTTATATGGTTGTTTGTAGTCGTTTTTCATCTCTTTCTAGTCATTTTGCAGCTATTTTTAGTCATTGTGCGTGTCTTTATGATTATTTGAGTTTGTTAAAGTGCCGTTTTGTAAGTTAGACCCCCTGAGCCCTTCAGCCCTTGAGCTTGTGCCCAGTAGGTCTGTTCAGTACTCAACCATCCATAGACGTACCTGACATGTTGATGTATTTCATTGTTAAATAAAGCTGGCTGGCTGTTGTTAGACTGTCGTGGTTGCACACAAAAAGCTCAACCCTAAATTAAGTTTATATGCCGAAAATGTGAAAAAGATAAGTTTTAGAGAAAACTTACTGACAATATGTTGTTACTGTTTCTGGCAATCATGTTTTTTAGTACTTGAGATATTAGTAAAATGTGTACTGACAGTGTATTTCATTTATTTTCCACCAAAACATCAAAGTCTGACGAACTATATGCTGATTGCAAATATTAAAGTTATGTTCAATGATGTCTTCAGACACAGGTAGCACTTGGTTAAGTTTGGGAAAGATCATGGGTTAATACAAGCACATCTAGAAACACAGTATATTAAATGTACTTTCTTGGAGACAATGTTGGAAAGTTATTCTCATACACATGAGTGTGAAGGTTTAACCTGTGTCCATTTTTATTCACACTCAGCATTCCTCTGGGGTTGGCAATGTTAGTCCTTCCCCCTTTGGATAGATATTAACATGACATGAAGGATGAATTGTAATAACTTTGATGATCCTCTGACTCAACTCTTAACCGGTGTAGCATTAAAGCATGGCAGAACTAGCAAGCTAGCTAACTAGCCCGCTAGCTTCCTAGCTAGCTTGTTAATAACGAACAATTAGTCCACTTGTTAATTCCACCATGCTTTAATGCTACACTGTTACAGAAAATGAGCCGAACAAAGGATGAAGCATTACATTTGAAATTTGACTCATTTACTTTGACTCCCTATTCTTCGTAACGGTACTACTCCACTGCTCGTTTTACTCATTGCTGTAAATTCTCACTTGATGTATTACATGACTTGCCATAACGATAGTAATAAAGATGGCCTCCGTTCTGACATCCTGCTATGTTGATTTGAATTTGAATTTCTACTCCGATTTAATATTTTAAGATTCGAAAATGATCATCAACATGTTAGCATTGCTATTGTGTGCATGTTAGCATGCTAACGTCACTATTTAGCCTCAAAGAGATGCTAAGATTCTCGGTCATGATCTTCATAATTTCACTATTTCCCCTTGTTTTCCACTCTCCCATCTTTCTCTCTTATTCACTCTATCTCTGCCTCTTGCCCACAGTCATGTCAGTCAACTCCTCTTCCTCCTCTTGTCCTCCTTCCAACTCTTCTTCGATCAACCTCTATAATTTCCTGCAGAACTGCATCGACAGCACAGCCTGCGCCTTCAGCATCACCGGTTTCACCGTCACCAGCATCCTCCTCGTCCTCCCTCTCTGCATCCACGTCATCTACCTGGGTTTCAAACAATGGCGGCAACAGCGCTCCGGTGCGACGATGAGGCACTCCGACATCTTTACCTACCACATGGTCGTCATCGAGCTGATGAGTATCATAGGGTCCACTATATTCTGTTGTGGTGTCCTCACTTGTCTCCCAGATATGCTGATGGTGGGTTTGTACCTTCTCGCCATCAACACAAGGGGACAGCAGTTCTTTCACACTCTGACCTGTGTGGAGCGCTACCTGGCCGTCGTTCACCCCATCACCTACCTGGGCCTGAGGACGGCGAAGGGGATCAGAATCAGAAATATCTCCATCGGATGTGTTTGGCTGCTGTGCTTTGCAGAGATAGGCTTCCTATTCGTGGAGGAAACCAATTTCATCGTCATCTATTCTTATTGTACCTTAGCCTTCAACTTTGTCGTCGTCTCTTTCTGCAGCCTTTCTGTTCTCTATGTTCTGACTCGTCCAGGACCAGGGGCAGGGGGTGAGGGCAGACAACGGGTTGACCGATCAAAGATGAGAGCGTTCTACACCATCATGGTCATACTGGGAGTGCTGGTGTTTAGGTTTGGGGGGACTGCAGTTAACTCTGCTCTTTATGACTCACCACATCTGGGGGAGTCTGAAAGGTCTACTGTGTTGATGTCAGTACTGTGGTATGCTTTGCCCAGCAGTCTGGTGTTACCTCTGCTCTTTCTACACAGGGCAGGAAAACTGCTGTGTTGTAAGAACAGCAACAAATCAGAACAAGGATCAGATTAGATTATTATCCTTGGAAAATGCATCTTCTGCAGATTGTATCTCTTTGTGGTCATTCTGTGAATCTTTGTGGTTGTTTTGCCCTTTTATAGGTGTGTTGTGTCTCTTTGTAGTTTAGTGTCACTTTGTAATTGTTTTGCCACTGTTTGTAGTAATTTGCATTTCACTGTAGCTGCATTTTGTGTCTTTTTGGTCATTTTGTGTGTTGTATTTTTCTTCGTGATCATTTTGAGTCTCCTGGTTTGTACACGTCTCAATCCAGACAAATGAAATTTGCAATATTAACCAAATAGTCAAAGTGATTGACGAATTATGGGATAAAATGACAAGACTAAGATCTGGTTCACAGCCTGTTTATGTCTGTAAATAACAAGCGACACACACACAGAGACAGACAGGTGTTTGATTTGAATAAGCACCGGTTTTAAGTTACAGCTCGTTTGAATCCTGTCAAACATCCACTTGGTGAATAATGAGGTGAATAAGCACATTACTCAAAACCAGAATTAGATATAGTGAAGAAATACACAATGTACATCTGTCTTTAGTAAACTTTACACTGTTATTGTCATCTGTGTCTGATGAAAACCGTTTTCTCCGAAATGTCAAATTTTCAATCTTCAGAGTTTTAAGACATTTGTTCTTGACATACCTGAACATTTAATCCTTAATTTATTTGAAAATGTAAAAACCAGCAAACCTGGATATTATTTGTCATCACCATACATCATAAATCAAAAGGGTTTATTTTTTGACTATGTTGGTTTGTTTATGGCTCTCTATTGGCAGAAAAGTTTATTATGAAAATTGTGTAATCCCCAAATAATCTGATGACAGTTTTTATGTGCACTGATGGATACGATCCCAGGACAACAATATGTTTTTAATGACTGAATACATTTGATCAATAATGACTCCGAAATGTGTTTGTGTGCAGTCTGTGTTTCTAGGATTCATGATTACAATGATTGATATTTACCAATGACTTAAAGGTTCTGTTTCCATAACGGCCAGTGTTGAAGTGCCTTTGAGCAAAGCAGTGACGTGGTGCTATTCTCCATCTGTGAAGGAGATCAGATGCAAATCAAAGCAATTCAAAGCGAATGAGCAATGCTTACTGGTTATAAAACATGCAAAACACACACACACACAGATTCAAACATATACAGTTGTTTTAAGGACAACACACCAGTTCACAGTCCGAACACACAACGGACAGAAGATCAGAAAGTGTGGAATCTAAAAACTACCGTCAAAGTGAGTTAAATCTTAATCTTAAAGTAATTCAATGTTTATTGTCAACTCACGTCCATAAGTGACATATAATAAAGTAATACAAATTACCAAACTGTTTACTTGGCAGGGAACTTTATTCAATGTGTATTTCAGCTGTTTCATGTTTTTAAAATGCTGCTTCATTTCTATCTGAAACTCATAAAGACTTGATTTGTCATATATTATTGTTGTTAGATGTTAAAAAGGTCATGTTAAAGAAATAGGTTGAATAGACATTATGTCAGATGTATCAAAGGTGTAAATGTGTGTGTTTGGGTTTTTAATGTCTGTGTTATTGTTTCATGCTTTCATGTTTTATATTCTATTAAATCTACTTTATCTTCAGAGGTGTACCCATGGACAGACAAAGAGACAAGGAGTCGCTGTTTTAGGTCGTTTTGCATCTATTTTATATTATATTTTGTTTCTTTGTGGTAATTTAGAGTCTTTTTATGGTATATTTTTCGTCATCTGTTTTTAGTCAGTTTGCGTGTCTTTGTGATTTTGAGTTTTTTAAAGTGCCATCTTGTAAGTCAGGCCTCCTCACCCCTTGGGCCCCTGGGCCTGTTCAGTAATAAACCATCCATAGACGTACCTGACATGTTGATGTGTTTCATTGTTGAATAAAGCTGGCTGGCTGTTGTCAGACTGCTGTGGTGGCACATAAAAAGCTCAACCCTAAAATAAGTTTACATGCTGCAAACATGAAAAAGATAATAAGTTTTATTGGAAACGTACTGACAATATGTATTTTGACTGTATCTGGCAAGTTGCATCATGCTCTTTAGCACTGTTGATATCAGTTACATGTGTACTGACAGTGTATTTCATTTATTTTCTTCCAAAATATCACATTCTGCAGAACAATATAATATGTTATTATCAAATATTAAACTTATGTTTCATGTTATGTTCAGACACAGACAGCACTTCTTTAAGGTAAAGGGAAAGATCATGGTTTAATTCAAAACAGTCCAAAATCACTTGAAGCACAACTGAAAAACAGTGTATTTAATGTACTTTCTTGGAGACGGTTGTAAAGGTACTCTCATAGACATGTGGGCGAAGCTACAAAGATGGTTGGCTGGCTTGTTAGCTAGCTAGCTTGTCCTTCACCCAGCGCTGCCACTGGCTACCAGCTAGCTTGCATGCTAATTCCACCATGCTTTAATGCTACAATGGTGACAGAAAATGAGCCGAAAAAAGTTGTCACCTATCTGTTGACAGCAATGTGGTTTCCTACATGTGACAAGAGTGTGTAGATGAAGCCTTGAGTTGTTAAATTGAACTCATTAACCCTGCTTCATAATGTTATTACTCCACTTCTCCTTTTAGTCGTGACTGTAAATCCTGAGTCCATGACTTTCCTTCAGTCAGTTTAGTTCATTCAGAAGTTAGTTCGCTTCAACTCTTGCGAGGGAAACGGTACACATAAAAATGGCCGCCGCTCTGACCATCCTGCTACGTTGATTTTAATGGGAATGTCCGTTCTACTCCTATTTTATGATTTAAGATTCAAACATAACCTGCTAAACATCAGCATGTTAGCATTGTCATTGTGTGCATGTTAGCTTCACCACTTAGCCTCAAAGATGCAAAGATTCTCAGTCATGATCTTCATAATTTCACTATTTCCACTTGTTTTCCGCTCTCCCATCTTTCTCTCTTATTCACTCTATTCCTGCCCCTTGTCCACAGTCATGTCAGTCAACTCCTCTTCCTCCTCTTGTCCTCCTTCCAACTCTTCTTCCATCAAGATCTATGATTTCCTGCTGAACTGCATCAACAGCACATCCTGCGCCTTCAGCATCACCGCTTTCACCGTCACCAGCATCCTCCTCGTCCTCCCTCTCTGCATCCACGTCATCTACCTGGGTTTCAAACAATGGCGGCAACAGCGCTCCGGTGTGACGATGAGGCACTCCGACATCTTTACCTACCACATGGTCATCATCGCGCTGATTAGTATCATAGGGTCCACTATATTCTGTTGTGGTGTCCTCACTTGTCTCCCAGAAATGATGATGGTAGGTACGTACCTTTTCGCCATCAACACAAGGGGACAGCAGTTCTTTCACACTCTGACCTGTGTGGAGCGCTACCTGGCCGTCGTTCACCCCATCACCTACCTGGGCCTGAGAACGGCGAAGGGGATCAGAATCAGAAATATCTCCATCGGATGTGTTTGGCTGCTGTGCTTTGCAGAGATAGGCTTCCTATTCGCGAGGGGAACCAATTTCATCGTCATCTATTCTTATTGTACTTTAGCCTTCATCTTTGTCGTTGTGTCTTTCTGCAGCCTTTCTGTTCTCTATGTTCTGATTCGTCCAGGACCAGGGGCAGGGGGTGAGGGCAGACAACGGGTTGACCGATCAAAGATGAGAGCGTTCTACACCATCATGGTCATACTGGGAGTGCTGGTGTTTTGGTTTGGGGGGACTGCAGTTAACAATGCTCTGTATGCCTCACCACATCTGGTGGAGTCTGAAAGGTCTACTGTGGTGATGTCAGTACTGTGGTTCTCTTTGCCCAGCAGTCTGGTGTTACCTCTGCTCTTTCTACACAGGGCAGGAAAACTGCTGTGTTGTAAGAACAGCAACAAATCAGAACAAGGATCAGATTAGATTATTATCCTTGGAAAATGCATCTTCACTTACACTGTATTACACTGTAGCTGCATTTTGTGTCTTTTTGGTCATTTTGTGTTTTATTTTTCTTCGTGGTCATTTTGAGTCTCCTGGTTTGTACACGTCTCAATCCAGACAAAAGAAATTAGCAATATTAACCAAATAGTCACAGTGATTGACAAATTACGGTACAAAATATAAAATACCCAAATGAAATAATAAATGACAAGACTAAGATCTGGTTCACAGCCTGTTTATGTCCGTAAATAACAAGCGACACACACACAGAGACAGACAGGTGTTTGATTTGAATAAGCACCGGTTTTAAGTTACAGCTCGTTTGAATCCTGTCAAACATCCACTTGGTGAATAATGAGGTGAAGAAGCACATTACTCAAAACCAGAATTAGACATAATGAAGAAATACACAATGTACATCTGTCTTTAGTAAACTTTACACTGTTATTGTCATCTGTGTCTGATGAAAACCGTTTTCTCCGAAATGTCAAATTTTCAATCTTCAGAGTTTTAAGACATTTGTTCTTGACATACCTGAACATTTAATCCTTAATTCATTTGAAAATGTAAAAACCAGCAAACCTGGATATTATTTGTCATCACCATACATCATAAATCAAAAGGGTTTATTTATTGACTATGTTGGTTTGTTTATGGCTCTCTATTGGCAGAAAAGTTTATTATGAAAATTGTGTAATCCCCAAATAATCTGATGACAGTTTTTATGTGCACTGATGGATGTGATCCCAGTACAACAATATGTTTTTAATGACTGAATACATTTGATCAATAATGACTCTGAAATGTGTTTGTGTGCAGTCTGTGTTTCTAGGATTCATGATTACAATGATTGCTATTTACTAATGACTTAAAGGTTCTGTTTCCATAACGCCCAGTGTAGAAGTGCCTTTGAGCAAAGCAGTGACGTGGTGCTATTCTCCATCTGTGAAGGAGATCAGATGCAAATCAAAGCAATTCAAAGCGAATGAGCAATGCTTACTGGTTATAAAACATGCAAAACACACACACACACAGATTCAAACATATACAGTTGTTTTAAGGACAACACACCAGTTCACAGTCCGAACACACAACGGACAGAAGATCAGAAAGTTTGGAATCTACAAACTACCGTCAAAGTGAGTTAAATCTTAATCTTAAAGTAATTCAATGTTTATTGTCAACTCACGTCCATAAGTGACATATTACCAAACTGTTTACTTGGCAGGGAACTTTATTCAATGTGTATTTCAGCTGTTTCATGTTTTTAAAATGCTGCTTCATTTCTATCTGAAACTCATAAAGACTTGATTTGTCATATATTATTGTTGTTAGATGTTAAAAAGGTCATGTTAAAGAAATAGGTTGAATAGACATTATGTCAGATGTATCAAAGGTGTAAATGTGTGTGTTTGGGTTTTTAATGTCTGTGTTATTGTTTCATGCTTTCATGTTTTATATTCTATTAAATCTACTTTATCTTCAGAGGTGTACCCATGGACAGACAAAGAGACAAGGAGTCGCTGTTTTAGGTCGTTTTGCATCTATTTTTTATTACATTTGCATCTCTTTGTGATTGTTTTGCATCTATTTTATATTATATTTTGTTTCTTTGTGGTAATTTAGAGTATTTGTATGGTATATTTTTAGTCATCTGTTTTTAGTCAGTTTGCGTGTCTTTGTGATTTTGAGTTTTTTAAAGTGCCATCTTGTAAGTCAGGCCTCCTCACCCCTTGGGCCCCTGGGCCTGTTCAGTAATAAACCATCCATAGACGTACCTGACATGTTGATGTGTTTCATTGTTGAATAAAGCTGGCTGGCTGTTGTCAGACTGCTGTGGTGGCACATAAAAAGCTCAACCCTAAAATAAGTTTACATGCTGCAAACATGAAAAAGATAATAAGTTTTATTGGAAACGTACTGACAATTTGTATTTTGACTGTATCTGGCAAGTTGCATCATGCTCTTTAGCACTGTTGATATCAGTTACATGTGTACTGACAGTGTATTTCATTTATTTTCTTCCAAAATATCACATTCTGCAGAACAATATCATAATATTTTATTATCAAATATTAAACTTATGTTTAATGTTATGTTCAGACACAGATAGCACTTCTTTAAGGTAAAGGGAAGGATCATGGTTTAATTCAAAACAGTCCAAAATCACTTAAAGCACAACTGAAAAACAGTGTATTTAATGTACTTTCTTGGAGACGGTTGTAAAGGTACTCTCATAGACATGTGGGCGAAGCTACAAAGATGGTTGGCTGGCTAGTTAGCTAGCTAGCTTGTCCTTCATCCAGCGCTGCCACTGGCTACCAGCTAGCTTGCATGCTAATTCCACCATGCTTTAATGCTACAATGGTGACAGAAAATTAGCCGAAAAAAGTTGTCACCTATCTGTTGACAGCAATGTGGTTTCCTACATGTGACAAGAGTGTGTAGATCAGGGGTCTCAAACTCAACTTACCTGGGGGCCGCTGGAGGTAGAGTCTGGGTGAGGCTGGGCCGCATCAAGTATTCCAAAAAAAAGTACAACTGATCCAATCTTCATTAATAACAGTTCAGAACATGAACGGTTCTTCAGAACATGAATGGGTTCTTCAGAGCGTGAACGTGTTCTTCAGAACATGAATGGGTTCTTCAGAGCGTGAACGTTTTCTTCAGAACATGAATGGGTTCTTTAGAGCGTGAACAGGTTCTTCAGAGCATGAACGGTTCTCCAGAACATGAACGGGTTTTTCAGAACATGAACGGTTCTTCAGAACATGAACGGTTCTTCAGAACATGAACGGTTCTTCAGAACATAGGCTTCTCTTGCCTACTCCTTGCTACCAGAGACCTGGCAGCGCTTCCTCTCACACAGCTCAGCCACATTTGGCTTGAGGGAGGAAGCAGTTGAGACCCTCAGTATGGCTTGAAGATGCTCATCAGTAAGTTTGGACCTGTACTTTGACTTATTAAAGTTCATGGTTGAGAAGAGCTTTTCACACAGATATGTGCTCCCAAAAAGGCACATGGTCCGCTTGAACATCCTGGAAAGCTCAGGGAAGGTGGGGGGCAATTCTCTCAAAAATTGTCCAAGCTTGTCTGCTATTCCACTCACCTCCCTGAACTTGGCTTTGAGTTCAGAATTGCACTGCAGGTCAATGAGCTCCATTTGAAGCACAGGAGGGGCATCTTGCACATCAAAGGAGAAGGGGTCAGCAAAAATTTGAAAAGTGGCTCTGTGTGTCTTGAAGTCTGCAAACCTGTGATCAAATTCCTCCTGTAGGTTTACAATGGCATCAGCATACTTCTCACCACTGAATGGTGTGCCCGCACCCATGAGTGCCTTGCATGTTGGGAAATGGCAGAAGTTTGTCTGAGAGAGCTGGGCTTTCCATAACATAAGTTTTGTGGAGAATGCTCTGACGTTGTCATAGGCAGCACTGACAAGCTGCCCTTGGCCTTGTAACTTCTTGTTCAGTACATTCAGCTCCTGTGTGATGTCAACAAGAAAAGCTAAGTCCATGAGCCATTTGGGATCACTTAGCACAGGAACAGCCATCCCATCCTTCTCCATGAAGGCTTTCACTTCTGCTCTCAACTCAAAGAACCTCTTCAAGGCGTTTCCCCTGCTGAGCCAACGTACCTCGGTGAAGTAGAGGACATCCTCATATGCTGACTTTATTTCCTCCAAAAAGGCGCGGAACTGCCGGTGCTTTAAGCCCCTGGATCTAATATGGTTGATGCATTTCACAACAACAGACATCACATTGTCAAACTTCAGGCATTTGCTGCAAAGGGCCTGCTGATGGATAATGCAGTGCAGAGCAATGGCTTCCTCCACACCCTCCTCTTCCAGTTTTCGTTGAACAAGTGCCACCAGTCCATTTTTCCTCCCTGTCATTGATGGTGCTCCGTCGGTTGTTATTCCAGCAAACCTCTTCCATGTTAAACCGGCGTCCACAATGGCATCACACAGCTGGCGGAATATCTCCTGAGCGGTGGTCTGGCCATGCATTGGAATCACTGTGAGCAACTCCTCCATCACTTCAAAACTGTCATCAACTCCGCGGACATACATTGCGAGCTGCGCAGTGTCAGTGATCTCTGTGCTCTCATCAAGAGCAACTGAGAATGCACAGAAATGTTTGGCTTTCTCCCGCAGTTGATCATATCTGTTACCTGACAGGTCAGAAATGCGCTCTGCCACTGTGTTGGCTGAGAGGCTGATGTTGCTAAACTGACTCTTTTTTTCCGGACAGACTATACTTGCAGCCTGTAACATGCACATTTTTATGAACTCGCCTTCTTTGAATGGCTTTCCCGCCTTGGCGATCATCTCACTCACCATGTAGCTCGCTTCGACTGCCGCGTCACTCGCTTTGCTCGCTTTCTTAAAAAAATCTTGTCGCCTCAGTAAACATGTTTTAAGATCGCCGACCCGGGCCTCTCTCTCATCTCCCTGGTATTTTGCATACTCCTCGGCATGTCGCTTTGAGTAATGACGTTTGAGGTTGTACTCCTTATGTACCGCGACTTTCTCTGTGCATATAAGACACGTCGGAGTGCCCCGGTGCTCAACAAAAAAATATTCCGTCTCCCACTTTTCCTGGAATTGTCTGTTCTCTTCGCCAACTTTTCTCTTCACGGCAGGTTTTGAGAAAGACATGACTGGGACTGGTTGAGATATATGTTCCTTCCACTTGATGTCACTCCTGAATCACGTTTCAACCAAGAGATGAGTTTCGCTAATTCACGTTGTAAATATAAAACGCCCACAACGACTCGCGCAACAACTCGGAAAAAAGGTGCGCGTGAGAAAAACGTGCGCGTGAGAAAAATGCACGGGCCGCATTAACATTACACTTTTATGTTGGGTAGGGGGCCGCACAATATCGGCTCGCGGGCCGCAATTGGCCCGCGGGCCGCGAGTCTGAGACCCCTGGTGTAGATGAAGCCTTGAGTCATTAAATTTAACTCATTAACCCTGCTTCATAACGTTATTACTCCACTTCTCCTTTTATTCGTTACTGTAAATCCTGAGTCCATGACTTGCCCTCAGTCAGTTTAGTTCATTCAGAAGTTAGTTCGCTTCAACTCTTGCGAGGGAAACGGTACACATAAAAATGGCCGCCGCTCTGACCATCCTGCTACGTTGATTTTAATGGGAATGTCTGTTCTACTCCTATTTTATGATTTAAGATTCAAACATAACCTGCTAAACATCAGCATGTCAGCATTGTCATTGTGTGCATGTTAGCTTCACTATTTAGCCTCAAAGAGATGCAAAGATTCTCAGTCATGATCTTCATAATTTCACTATTTCCCCTTGTTTTCCACTCTCCATTCTTTCTCTCTTATTCATTCTATCTCTGCCTCTTGCCCACAGTCATGTCAGTCAACTCCTCTTCCTCCTCTTGTCCTCCTTCCAACTCTTCTTCGATCGACCTCAATGATGACCTGCTGAACTGCATCGACAGCACAGCCTGCACCTTCAGCATCACCACTTTCACCGTCACCAGCATCCTCCTCGTCCTCCCTCTCTGCATCCACGTCATCTACCTGGGTTTCAAACAATGGCGGCAACAGCGCTCCGGTGCGATGATGAGGCACTCCGACATCTTTACCTACCACATGGTCGTCCTAGAGCTGATGAGTATCATAGGGTCCACTTTATTCTGTTGTGGTGTCCTCACTTGTCTCCCAGAAATGCTGATGGTGGGTTCGTACCTTTTCGCCATCAACATAACTGGACAGCAGTTCTTTCACACTCTGACCTGTGTGGAGCGCTACCTGGCCGTCGTTCACCCCATCACCTACCTGGGCCTGAGGACAGCGAAGGGGATCAGAATCAGAAATATCTCCATCGGATGTGTTTGGCTGCTGTCCTTTGCAGAGATGGGTTTCCTGTTCGTGGATGAAACCAATTTCATCGGCATCTCTTCGTATTGTACCTTAGCCTTCAACTTTATCGTCGTCTCTTTCTGCAGCCTTTCTGTTCTCTATGTTCTGACTCGTCCAGGACCAGGGGCAGGGGGTGAGGGCAGACAACGGGTTGACCGATCAAAGATGAGAGCGTTCTACACCATCATGGTCATACTGGGAGTGCTGGTGTTTAGGTTTGGGGGGACTGTAGTTAACTTTGGTCTTTATGTCTCACCACATCTGGGGGAGTCTGAAAAGGTTATTCTGTGGTTGTCAGTACCGTGGTTCTCTTTGCCCAGCAGTCTGGTGTTACCTCTGCTCTTTCTACACAGGGCAGGAAAACTGCTGTGTTGTAAGAACAGCAACAAATCAGAACAAAGATCAGATTAGATTATTATCCTTGAAAATGCATCTTCTGCAGATTGTATCTCTTTGTGGTAATTTTGTGTTTCTTTGTAATTGTTTTGGTTTTTGGTTGTTTTGCCTCTTTTTTAGTAGTATTGCATTGTTGGAGTAGTTCTGCATCTCTTTGTAGTCGTGTTGGTCTTTTCGTAGCATTTTTTGCCTGTGGTTGTTTTCCATATTTTTGCGGTTGTTTTGAATCTCTTCGTAGTTGTTTTGTCTCTTTGTAGTCATTTTGTGTCTCCATGGTTTTGCCACATTTTGAGGTCATTTTGTATCTCTTTGTGAGCATCCTGAGTCTCTTGGTTTGTACATGTCTCAATCCAGACAAGCAAAATCAGCAATATTAACCAAACAGTCACAGTGATTAACATATTGCGTTATAAAATGTAAACTACCCAAATGTCTTCACAAGGGTTAGGGGTTTGGTTTACAGCCTGTTTAGGTCACACACACACACGCACACACACACACACACACACACACACACACACACACACACACACACACACACACACACACACACACACAGGTGTTTGATTTGAATAAGCACCAGTTTTAAGTTACAGCTCGTTTGATAAGTGTCAAACATCAACTTGGTGAAAGATGAGGTGAATAAGTACAATTCTCAAAATAATTATAATAAAGAAATAAACAATGTCCATCTGTGTTTAATGCACTGTATTCTGTTATACTGTAATTATCTGTGTCTGATAAAAAGGTTTTCCCAAAATGTAAATTGATCCCCATTAAAACAACCTAGTTCTAAGACATTTAACACAAAGAGCCTTCAATTTATTTGAAAATGTAAAAACCAGCAAACATGGAGATTCTTTGTCATCACCTTACGACATAAAGTTATTTATTTACTGTCAGTTTGCTTGTTCTTGGCACTCTGTTAGCAGCAAAGTTCAATATGATGAATTCTGTGCACTAATTGAGACATTACCAGAATATAAATACATGTTTTTAAATTACTGAATAAATGTAATAAATAATGAAATGTGTTTGTGTGCCGTCTGTGTTTTTAAGTGATACTTACTAAGGACCTAAAACAACCGGTGTTGAACTAGTACGTGCTCCAAATCACACACTAGTTCATCAAATCATAGGACGTACTACAGCTGCCCTTACGAAGTACATGTTGCATGCACTAGTTCAGTTGGAATATACTCCGTCACCATAACATTAAACCTTGAACCCTCTTGCTCAACACACAGGCAGTCTGGACTGGATCAAGTGACACACTGATGGGTACATGATGAGACCATTAGGTTCTGCAACATTCCTCAGTTAACCCTTTCAAGTACGAACTATGAACCTGGAATAGTTTGAGCATAAGAAGAGTCGTGACAATGGCCCACATGGAAATTAAACAAATCAAAATGTTCATCAGGGGCCAATTAACACATTTAAAGATTTTGCGTTTTGCAAATGGTTCCTGTAGTAAAATAAGGACGGATAGATACGTGTTCTGGTGCTGATGACCGATTGATTTGAATAAGCAGTTACAGCTCATTTCAATCCACAGTAGTGGACAGATGGAGAGAAGAAGAGGTGGACGTTTCTCAACATGGATTCACCGTATCGCATGAAGTCATATGAATTTAATCAATGTTTTATTTCCGCAGCGTTAATGATACAGTGCAGACTTTTGTTATCCACTATTTGTTTGTAGCGCTAGTTTTTTGGTTTGTTACCAAAAGAACATGTAAAATACGCCCTAAAAGTTAAAATCCTACAGTAAGTAATTAAAGTTACTGAGATGATTAGAAGGAGAGAATAATGATCGGAAAACAGCTCACTTTCTGTATTTCTTGAGTGTGACTGTGATTGCCTGAGTGAAGACAGGTGTTTCAGAGCCACAGCAGAGCGTCACCAGCTGCCTCCCGTCCGGCAATCAAGGCTTCTACCAAGACTCAGCTCGGCCACATCCACTTCCAGTCTACGAGAAGGGAACGAGTTGATGCTGCGAGAGCGTTTTAGGATGTCGTGGGAGTTAATGGAGAGAAAGCTTCTGGAAGAGATACTCTTCTCATCTCCATGCTGGTCCTTGTGTTGGGACGTCCCAGATGTTACCTCGCTAGTCTTACCTGATGACACAGTACAACAGGGGTGTCAAAGTCATTTTCACTCTGGGGCCACATCAGCATCACGGTCGCCCTCAAAGGGCCGGTTGTAAATGTAAGACGGTGTAAATGTAACTACTCCTAACATATTTGGTTTAGTTTCCCGGGATATCTGTGACTTCCTCAACACCTACTTAGCAGAAATAGAGGCTCTTTTTCCATGGTTAATGGCGGACAGTTGAACGGCTTTCAGGGCGATAAGCCCCGCCCCCTCTCCGGCGCGTCCAGTGCGAATGAACACAAAATAGCCCCCGGCGAGACCGGCGGCGCAAATGGCTCATCTCATAATTTCAACCATGGGGATATTTTTATTTTCACATTTAACTTTTAATTAAAAGAAAAAAAAAATTAATTATTATTTATTTTTTTGTTTTTTGTTGGGGGATTCGCGGGCCACATAAAATGACGTGGCGGGCCGAATCCGGCCCGCGGGCCGTATGTTTGACACCCCTGCAGTACAACAAGATAAAAACCCCATATTCCTTTTTTGAATTAAATAAGCCATGTCTTTGTAGCTGCACCATTCCATTAAATGGGGAATACTCCAGATATCGTGTGCGTCACTTTAAACACATTTACCCAAAATCCAGCCAACACATTTGGTGTCTTTGTACGGAAATGTTTTGGTTCACATAACGACTCTCCAACAGCTGGATATGACGCATGAACCTGTGGTCAGTGTTTTGGAGACAGTCGTCCAGTGGTTGGAGAGACTGTACGACAAGAACTACTGTGTCCTGTTTCCACTCAGGATTTTGGCCACACTGGTACATGGAGGTTATCATTTCACCACTATTACTGGATCCATACAGTTATTAAATAAAAGGCCAATTAGCAACGAACAGCAGCTGCAAACAAATGCACAAAAAATGACTTTGTCTTGATAGCAGCTTCAGATAAATTGGAGTATTATGGTCTGAAAACTGACCTACATTTCAAAATCAATCAGAAATTATTGTCAGCAGATTATTTTGCTGTTGATGTTTTAAGATTTGCACTGAGGGAAACGAAAGTCTGGACTTCAGGGCAAACACGGGAAGACAAATGTATCATGACCACATTAGTGTCTCATGTCTCGTGTAATGCCTCGTTCATTAAAGGTGCTTTACAAATAGATTTGCCTGTCCGCCTGGCCTGCTGGAGTGTCCTTGCGCAAGGCACTTAATCACCACCGCTGCTGCTGTTCTGCAGATGACCCCGAACATGAATTTGCCTACAAAATGTTGACGGAGTCAATTGTTTTTCCAATATGCAAAAAGCCCACGGTCGTAATGCCATCTGTTCACACGCAAACATCACGTAAGAAACTAAGAAACACACGTGTGCACACACACACACACACACGCACACGCACACACGCGCGACTCGAGCTATATATTTGGACCAGATGCCAGTGACAGTGATTCTGAAGACACGCAGAGAAGAAGAGCAGAGACAAACACTGCTGACAAGGTTGGCATCTCTTTATAACATAATAATCTTTGTACGCGTTAATGTTGGATGGATCAACATCAGGGCTGTGTTACTGTGTTACTGTGTTAAACCTGATTAAATCCTGACTTTAACTTTAAATCTATGATTCAATTTAATCCTCTTCAAACATCAGTTCAGTTTTTACTCTAAACCAAGATTACATTTTAGTCTGTTGCACCAAAACTAAATTTCTAATTCAAACCGTGATGAAGGAATTATCTTTACACTTGCACATTTAAAATGGCTTTTTATTTTTTTAGATTTTTTTGAATCGAGCAAAATAAATGAATTTCTAGAAGAAAGTTGAAGGACATTCTCAACCCGTTGACTTTCATGGTTTCTGCTGAATGTCCCTCAAGACAACAGTTCAGCAGTGACACTTCTCTAAAAACGTTTGTTTCTCACAGTACCATTGCTCATTTTTGATCTTCTATTAAAAGACCATTTTGCTCCATAAATTCCATTTTTCTCCTCCTTTGAGAGCAACTTGTACTCATAATCACTTCCCCTCTTTCCCTCGTCCTCTTTGTGCCTCCCTCCTCCTCCTCTTCAGGCCCATGGACATGTACGTCAACGCCTCTTCCTCTCAAAATATGTCCCCCAACTCCTCCCACAACCCCGCCCACGGCGCCTGCTTCAGCTCCCCCCCCGGCTCCTCCATCTTCACCGGCTTCACCGTCACCAACGTCCTCCTCCTCCTCCCTCTCTCCATCTCCATCCTCTGCTTTGGTTTCCAGCGCCGGCGAGAGCTGCGGTGCGGCGAACCGATGAATCCCATCGACGTCTTCACCTACCACATGGTGGCCATGGAGATGATTGGCATCTGTGCGTCCCTGGTCTGCTGCTGCGGCGCCTTCACTCATCAAGAGAACATGATCGGGGTGGGGTGCAACATGTTTGCCATCATCTCGTGCGTGAAGATGTTCTTCCACGTTCTCACCTGCGTGGAGCGCTTCGTGGCCGTCGTTCACCCCCTCATCTACCTGAGCCTGAGCAAGACCAGCGGGGTCACCATCCGAAATATCAGCATCGGCTGTGTTTGGGTGACGTGCTCTGGATTGATCGCTTTAAGGCTTCTCATCAGTCGAAATTTCAACATGATTCTTTTTTTCTGCAATTTGGTTTTGTCCTTAATCGTCAGCTCTTTCTGCAGCCTCTCCGTCCTCCGCGTCCTGATTCGTCCGGGACCAGGGGAGGAGGGCGGGAACCGGGGGAAGACCGACGCATTAAAGCAAAAGGCGTTCGTCACCATCACGGCCATCATGGCGGTGCTGCTGCTGCGTTTCGGTGGGAATCTGGTTTGCATGGCGCTGGCTTCCTCGTGGTGCAGATATCAGGAGTCTGGTTCTGTCTGCCCAGCAGTTATGTGCTGCCGCTGCTGTTTCTACACAGAGCAGAAAAACTCCCGTGTTGTAAATACAACAAAAAACAAATGGGCAGTTAGTCATTTAATTATTGGTAGTCGGGCTGAAAGAGCACTACAGTGGCCTCGAGCAGGGGATCCAATTACAGTTCAGCGAGGTGCAGCGAGAGAACCTCCTCACGCAAACACTAATGTTTAACCTGTTCTATGATTTAGTCCCATTCATACTGAAGCAGCCAAGCATTGTATTAACATCTGTTTGTCGTCAACAACTGACTGTCAAATAAAGAAATAAATAATATTTACTTATTTAATCATAAATAAATGTTCTTAGAAAGCTTTTGAAACATGTGACTGAAATGTCTTTGCCCTGCAGCTTTAAATTAATTTCTTTCAGGTGATGTCAATCAAAAAAGCCACAATATTATATTCTTCTCTTCTAAAAAGAGAAATGTGTGTACATGTACTATATCTGTGGTTATTAAACTACTTGTTTCAGCTCTATTCTCCTCATTGTTGGGCATGAATTGATGAGTCAGGATTCTGATCATATTGGGCTCTTTAGGTTTATTTTTCGGTGACTTCTCTCCGGATGTGAGAGGGTACGTTTGCTCAAAAGAGTTGTGCTTTGTCTCGTAGCGGCGCTTCACATTGCTGCTTTTAATAATCGTCACGGTCTCTGAAAACATGAGAAGATATAAAAGTCTGTCCATTGTTAGTTGGAGGCTCGAGTCTCGTTGTCCATTGTTCTCTTCATGGAGCACGTCCTGTGAAATAACATCTGACTCATTCACTTCTCCAACTATTCTGTTTCTCGGCCCGTGTGTCAAGCCGCGATGCTTATCGGGATACACATATTTGATTGGCAGTAGCATCACGTCATGTGACTTTCAACGCATGCATTAAGTCGCTGTGTTTCCTGGACCGCTGAACGAGATCAGCTGCGCCGGATAAAATAGAAGCGCTTTGTCAAAATGTGATACTTCTCAATTATCTATCGGTTGTCGGTCCAGGTCCAGATACAGTGGCGTCTGGGTCCGGACCCGTGCCGCGGTCTGCCTATTAGTGACCCCTGGCCGAGAGGTGAAGTCACCGACCATAAAGCGACGTTTTGCATCCTGCAGCAGACCTTTGTTGCATTTCATTCCAGCCCGGTCACATTCCCTGGGAGTCAAATACCAACGCTGTGTCACGCTCCTCTGCATCTGGTGCCGATACACAAGGCACCATTCAGTCTGTATGAGACGCACCGGGGCGTCCAGGTCACTACAACGTAAAGCCATCCACGTTATTGTTCAATGTGTCCTCATACAACAGGTTGGCTGATTTCTTAAGATTTCTTTTTTGTTTTGCCTGGTGTGCAGAAATACGCCAATCAATAAAACCAATCAAACAATATTTCATAGTTGTTTCATCTTTATTATGAAGTGAAACATAAGTAAACCCAAGATACACAGCAACTTGCAATGAATGAGAAAACATTATGGGATGATTATAGTTAATAAGTCCATGAGCCAGAACACATTTCAGCAGCATCTGAGTGGGAAAAACTTTACCTTTACTACATTATTTATAGGGTTAATATAAGTAAGTATATATATGATAGCATTCATACAGGAGCAGCTTTTCCTTTTTATAGCGCCTTCGCATAATTTCTAAAAAGTGCACAAATAGCTGGTTTCATATTAATGGTGATGTAATCTTGAAGCTAAGGCAACTAAAACATTTAGAAAGGTTGTTCATTGTAATAAAACCCAAAGTGCTTCTATCATTTAAGCCAGTTATAAAGACACATAGAGAACTGCTCCAACTTATCCCAAAAAAAGAATATATAGTAATATCTACGATTGTGAAACTATATCAAAAGAGAAATGTCTGAAGCCCTTTACACAACCGCAGGATAACAAATAAGTTATTCAAAAATCGACAACTATACCTATAACTTATATAACTTCATACCGGCAGCAATGCGGATTCGCAACAGCTGCAAAACTTTTTCAAAAAAAGGTTTGAACAAATTCAAGCAGGCAGCGGTCGAGCTTTAGGACCCAGAGCAGCGGCTCAGTCAGGCTACTGGAAGCTGTTTTATTGAGTTTCCTTCCAGTGAAATGCTACGAGTGAATCTGCGTTACCTCTGGTAAACAGTTACAGTGTGTATGTCTTGTGTCTGGTCTGTGCTGCCTCTGTCACGGTTGAAAGGAGTAATAAAGTATTCTGTCTTCGTTGGGACTACGGAGTCTCCAGCTTGTTGTACAACAGATATTGTACATTTCTATTATAACCGTTCTGCACAAGACGTTATTGGTCGATTCCTTTATACGCGGTGCAAATATCGCGTAATATTCCCATTCTGAGTGAGAGTACTATAACAGTACAGTACTATGATGAAAACTAAAGTATGAAAACATATATTGACGTGCAAATGAATCGCACAAAAAAACACTCCCTTTGTGTTCAGGACTTAAAAGTACAAATTTAGTTACTGATCTTTGAGTATGACCCACCATTAATGTGAGCCCCCCTATATAACATGAGTAATATTAAGGATCCACAAATCAATTATATGTTAATGATTAAATGGATGAATGGATGAACGATGAATCAAAGGATTATCACCCAACTCTTCAGCTCTCCTAATGGCTCTCCTTTATTTCTATGATGGTATCTGAAGGGGTTTAATTCAAATCTAATCCTGATCCTCGTTAGCCGTTGTTCTTACAACACGCTAATGCTCCTGCTCTGTATAGGAACAGCAGAGGTAACACCAGACTGCTGGGGACTTTAAACCAGTCGTCAACTGCCATCATCACACACTGATGGCTTTCCTTCAACACATGAAGGAAAGCCCAAATCAGACTCACAGAACACCTCAACAACAGCACTCCCAGTATGGCCATGATGGTGTAGAAAGCCCTCAGCTTTGATTGGTCAACCCTTTCCCTGTCCCCGCCCTGTTCTCCCGGCCCTGGACCAATCAGAACGCGGAGAACAGAAAGGCTGCAGAAAGAGATGACGACCAGTGAGAAGACCAAGAGGCAGAGACCCAAGAATACGAAGTCTACTAAACTCTCCACAGTCGACGCTCCAAAGCAAAGCAGCCAAACACACCCAATGGTGATGTTTCTGATTCTGACCCCTCGCTCTCTTCTCAGGCTCAGGTAGGTGACGGGATGAACGACAGCCAGGTAGTGCTCCACACAGGTCAGCATGTGAAAGAACGTCACTCCATACCAGGTTAAACACCAAAGGAAGAACCCCACATAAAATATATGAACCTGATTCCAGTAGATAGCACAGCAGCAGAGGCTGCACCCTAAAACACCAATCAGCTCGATGGAGGTCATGTGGTAGGTGAAGGTGTCTGAGTGACTCGTCACTGCTGCTGAAGAGCTGGAGCGCTGCTGCCGCCATCGCTGGAGACCCAGGTAGAGGACGAGGATGAAGAGGGGGAGGAAGAGGAGGATGCTTGTGATTGTGTATGCAGTGAAGATTAAGGAGCTTGGTCTGGTGTAGAGGCAATGCATCACCAAAGGGAGGTTAGGATGAAGAAGGGAGTCGTTGGAGGGGTTTCCTGCCATATCTGGAAGAAAAAAGGACAAACAAATGGATACAATCTATAAGGGAAAGGGAGGGGGGGGGGCAGATAGCCCAGATCAACAATAAAAGGAGACGCTTGCAAGCCACAAGCGGGGATTTCTACACGGGAGCCGTCCAAGTGTTCCAAGAAGATACGGACCATCGCGCGACAGAAGTATCACGAAAAGCAAGATTGCCATTCGTGGACAAAGATTGAAAGACGGAGAGTTTCCCTCTCCCCACTGCTTGACTTTAACAACTGAACAACGGGTGGACACGGCAGCCCTAAAATACTTTGTACTGAGCCTGAAGGACTGCTGAACGGACTCCGCTGTGAGAGCAGGAGGACCGAGGGTCTGGCCAGACCTTCGCTCCTAACAACTCCAACTTTCATCGAACCTTTGAAATCCAGCTCCAACCGAGCCGACTCAGCATCGAAACCAATGACTATAACCAAGGAATTAAAAGTACGAATCAAGTGTAGTAACATTTATGTGAGCTGTAGCTTCGCCATTGCTAAATAAATAAATATAACCTGCAATAAATATCTAATCTGCATTTAAAGTAAATTTCTCAAGTGCATTCATTTGCTTAAGTAGTAAATGTTCCTCGTGGCAGTAAAAGCTTAAATCTATTGTATGTCTAACAACTGAGTTCTGAATGGTTATCCTAGAGACCGATCCACTTAACAATCCCTGCCGGTTTTAGAAGTAATCCTAGCCGTTAAAACCTAACCTGGCAATGTACCAAGAGCACGGATCCAGAAGAGGAAAGCTGCCATAACGGACGCGACTGTTGGGAGCGCCCGGGGCCTGGGTGGCCCCTCGGCCGAGTGCGCGCCTACCGGAGGAAGCAGGGTAGACGTCGGGAGTAACGGCAGTTAGCAGAGCCAGGCGAGTTTCCTCGCAAGAACACCAGCTCGACAATCTTTTAACAGAGAGCTGAGTCAGTAAGTAGCCCCGTATCGGACCAAAGAACCCCAGGATCTAACAACTGATATTGTAGAAACGGTGTACTGTCCCTTTAACATTTCTGTAGAGTCTTCATGGAAAACCACTGACTTTTACAAATAAATGATCAAATGTGCAAATGTCCAATCAGTAACAAAAAGTTGGTTTTCTGTCGTCCACAATAATGTGGATTCAAGAAGATGATATTAAAAGGTAAAAAGAAGACCAACCTTATCAGTAGTAGTTTCTGGTGTTCCTCGCTCTGTGGACTCTGAGTATCTGATGACAATATATTGTACTGGCTGTATATCGCAGAAACACTTATACTCTCTCTCTCTCTTTCTCTCTCTCTCTCTCTCTCTCTCTCTCTCTCTCTCTCTCTCTCTCTCTCTCTGTCTCTCTCTCTCTCTCTCTCTCTCTGTCTCTCTCTCTCTCTCTCTCTCTCTGTCTCTGAATTAAATCCATATTCAAATGTTTTATTTGAATAAAAAACAAAGTGGCAATGACAAACTGTCTGACAAGTGAATAAGCTATTAATAGGCCAAAGATCAAATGGAAAATATATCCCTAGCTTCCTACATTTAATCATTGATTTGAATACAATAACATGATATTATTGCATTATTGATTAGTACATTAGTACATTTGTATCCATCAAAAGGGCCATCCGTCTGTCTTCCAACAGAGGGGCCACAGCCTGCATGCATCAAGCACAAGCCCAGATACTGGCCGGTGGCCCCTCTTCCAGCTGATCCAGAAGCCTGACTTGATATGGTACTATTGGTTCATGTGGAACACAGCACATTATCTGGACTTGGCAATGATAAAAGAAGACGTCAGCCACGGTTTCACAGTGGCTGAAGCGCTGGGGCCACCTTCACAAGAAATAATGTCGACAGTGGATCAGTGTGGGAGGCAGGGAGACATCAGGGCGTCGCCTGTGTGAGTTAGATAAAAAGAAAACTCAATATGCAATAGTTTTCCTTGCTTGAATATATGTTTATTTGAACACAAATCATGCTTTGGTCTTTCCCAAAGAACCTAAAGTCTCCTTTATTACACGCAGCTTTATACATTACCAGGATTCTTCAGTGTGGGACCTCTGAGGCCGGTCACATGACTAAATAAGTACAATGCTCAAATCAAACATACCACAACACATCAATCTAACTGTAGTTCATCGTCCCATATGACGGACAGTTGACAGAACTCAAATGATGGGAAGACGAAGCCTGCTGTGCATTCAAATCAGGTAGTGAGCAGCTGTTTTGCGTGGCCGTGTTATCTTAATCACACCTCTTTGATTCCTGTACAGAGAATATGTTTGCTGTCAGTTGAACCTCTCAACAGGAAGCATCGCACTCAGGAACAGCTGAGACGTCTTCAAATAACTGCTGTGCAATAGCATTGTCATCATACCAAATCATCCACTATATGTCTAAACCATGAACAGTGTAATATGCATTCATGTACAGCCTTTAATAACATCCATTTACTGACAAAAGTAAATCTATGCTGTATAAACTATATATATATATATATATATGTGTGTATATGTGCTGTACATACAGCAACAAGTTACATTATCCCATTACTCCCACAACCATTCAAACCACATTTAACAGTTATTTCATCATGAATATCAAATAAAGCAGAAGCAATAATTCAGATACATTTTCTCTCTTGTTGAGTACCACCGCTTGGTAAGTTCACCCTTTAGCATCTCCATGAGTAACTTTTGCACTTTACTCATGCCAGTTGCATAACAATCATACTTAACTTGGTTAACAAGCACACCTATTTCAACCCAAACCAGTGTTTTCCGAATCCAAATCAATTTCTTTTGTTCCCTAAACCGAACCAGGTAGTTCTGTTGTTTAAGTCAACCTAAAAACTAAGAAACCTTCATCGAAAGTCTATTTTGTGAACTTTGCATGTGACACTATGTATGTAATGAACGGAAACTTGACACGCCATCCTGACACGTCCAATAGTGACGCTAGAGGGGCATCTAGAGCGCCTCAGTTTGAAACTTAGCGCCACTGACCGAGCTGTTGCCGTATTAGCCGTTGTTCTTACAACACGCTAATGTTCCTGCTCTGTGTAGGAACAGCAGAGGCAACACCAGACTGCTGGGGACAATAAACCAGTTATCAACTGTCGTCATCACACACTGATGACTTTCCGCACAATGTGACAGTCTCTGAGGCCTTCACATGACCAAATCATGACGATGCACAAATCAAACATTCCGTCATGCCTAATGAATTCATACCACAACATCTCAATCCAGCTGTAGTTCATCAATCCAGTAGATGGACAGTTGACAGAACTCAAATGATGGGAAGACAAAGTCATCAAGTCTTTAGCATGGTCTTGATATTTTATTCAAATTTTGTTGCAATGCAAAATAATCTACTACACCATATACAGTGTAATATACACACGGACAGCCTTCGAATAATATCCGTTTCATGATAAAAGTAAATCTATTGTGCATATACAACAAGGAAACCAAAGATATACTGCAACTTGAATTATTAAAGTCAAAACCACGTGTTTAGTTATCAGAACATAACGAAAACACCAGAGGGTGTTTAAATCTACAGATGTTTTCTTGTGTCTGAAGTGTTTTTGTCGAATGATATCTAATCCTCATCCTCATTCAACCTGGTTTCTTACTCCAGTATAAGCCCACCCGCGTCGTCATTAGATGGTCAGAGCAACTTACACACTTTAACCTCTATAGCCCTATTGTTAGTTTTTTTATTTTTATTACTGTTACTGTTTACTGTTTAGTTTATTTATATTACTTGATTTCTATCTTCATTTTATTACTTGTGAGCAATGCTGATGTAATCCTGTAATTTCCCCACTGAGGGACTAATAAAGGATTATCTTATCTTATCTTATCTCTCTCTCTATGCCGCCTAGCCCTATTTTTTAGGCCTCTGCTCGAAAACTGCATTCCCATACTCAAGAGAGTCCCCAGCTCTAACTACAAGGTCTATTTTAATAATTTTGATGCCAGAATACAGGTAACACTTGTGAGATGTGTTCAATTATGTAATTATTGTGTATATGTTACTGGTTAATAACTGATATACTTATGGCACAACTCAAACTGAAAAAGTTTCATGTTCGCCTGAAAAAAAGCACCTGCATTGGACTTTTTTTTTTTTAAATAATTCCTAATGAACCCAAAATCACTCCACAGTCATAGCACAACAGGTTTGTGGTCTGTCCAAGCTAATTTTACTTAGCAGGCTAGCATAAAACAAAATTCAGATTTTCGGAACCAGATTTTGCCCTGCTCTATTCTAATTTTATATACTATATAACTACATATTAACTATATATTCACTTTCTTTATCACTAAGAGTGTTCAATACATCGTAATAAAGCAGTTTGCAATAATTTTCAGTCATGTTCAGTTACTTCCAGATGTCAGATGTCTCATCCTTGAAACAAATCTGCTGAGACTCAGTGTGTATGTGGGATTTTTAAGGCCTGTGATTGGTGGATTTAGTCGTATGACACGTTGTTAGGTCCGGAATAGTCCATTGAAACCGTCAGGAGTGTTAGTTGGAACGTTGAGGGCGATTAGTCAGTAAAAATCTTGATAAAGTGGGCTCGACCCCCATGCGAAAAATAAGTTGGTGCAGTCGAAAGATCCGCCCCGTTTCCACATGGAATGTCTCAGCGCATTCATTCCAATGCAGGCACACGAAGCAGGAAATGGCGCAGAGAGCGGTACCAACTTTCAATGGATTAACTGTTTTTTTCCGGACGAAAATCGCCAAAAGGTATGGAGATTTTCAATTTTATTTCTGCAGAGCAGTGTGAGCTTTCTTGGGCTTTGTGCTGTAAGTTTTGAATGCTTTGTCGGAGGTCAGTTTGGACACGCTGGTTCGACGCCGTTTCGACGCCGTTTCGAGAGCGCATGCGGAATGATGTATCCTTCCGCCTTGGTTGAAGCCGGATTTGTGATGAAAGATGAATTTCGGGTGCATAGCTGGCGGATTTTTTGGCCAAAAATCCTGATATTGTGATAAATCTTCTAGTGTATTGAATTAGTTTGTGTATAACCGTGTATAATTGCGTAAAATTACTTGCATGGTGATTTTGCCCGGACAATTTTTTTGTTTTTCAATATTTTACATGTATGGACCAATTTTCATATTTCTTGATGATAAGTCCATTCGGAACCTCGGAAACGGTACCAGTGCCCCATTTGGGGCACTCTCTGGCTTAAATTAAGCAGTGGGGAAATCAGAGTAGGGACGTTGGGAGGGTGGATGGGTCAAACGAACACAGAACCTTCACCCAGGGGAACGCTGTCTGTGTCCTGTGTGAAACCAAGTGAACACACCGTTATCCTCGTTAGCTGTTGTTCTTACACCACGCTAATGTTCCTGCTCTGTGTAGGAACAGTAGAGGTAACACCAGACTGCACGGGATATTCAACCAGTTTTCAACTGGTGCGAACGCGCACTCACCACTTTCCAACACATGAAGAACAGACCAAATCAGACTCACAGAACACCTCAACAACAGCACTCCCAGTATGGCCATGATGGTGTAGAAAGCCCTCCGCTTTGATTGGTCAACCCTTTCCCTGTCCCCGCCCTGTTCCCCCGGCCCTGGACCAATCAGAACTCGGAGAACAGAAAGGCTGCAGAAAGAGATGACGACCAGTGAGAAGACCAAGAGGCAGAGACTCAAGAATACGAAGTCTACTAAACTCTCCATAGTCGACGCTCCAAAGCAAAGCAGCCAAACACACCCAATGGTGATGTTTCTGATTCTGACCCCTCGCTCTCTTCTCAGGCCCAGGTAGGTGACGGGATGAACGACAGCCAGGTAGCGTTCCACACAGGTCAGCAAGTGAAAGAACGTCACTCCATACCAGGTTACAGACCGAAGGAAGAACCCCACATCAAAAATATAGACCTGACCCCAGTAGATACCACAGCAGCAGAGGCTGCACCCTGAAACACCAATCAGCTCGATGGAGGTCAAGTGGTAGGTGAAGGTGTCTGAGTGACTCGTCACTGCTGCTGAAGAGGTGGAGCGCTGCTGCCGCCATCGCTGGAGACCCAGGTAGAGGACGAGGATGGAGAGGGGGAGGAAGAGGAGGAGGATTGTGATGCTGTATGCGGTGAAGATGAAGGTGTTTGGTCTGGTGAAGAGGCAATCCATGCTCAAGGGGCGGTTAGGATGAAGAAGGGAGTCATTGGAGGAGGAGGAGGAGGAGGAGGAGTTTTCTGCCATATCTGGATTAGAAGAAAACAATCAAATGGCAAGAATGACATAATTACTGTATTGATGGACATCTTTACTATTTGTTTTAACGAGCGCCTCTACCCGGGAGATTCAGAAAATGCCTCCAGAACAGTGGTTCTTAACCTTATTGGAGGTACTGAACCCTGCAAGCTTCATCAGTGCATTCACCGAACCCTTCGTAATTGGAAAAATAATATATGATTTCTTCAAAACATAGGTATATATTTCATTGGTGCACAAAATGAACCATGCATCAGTTGCACACAAAATCACTGTGTGCAAAGAACAAAACCAACAAAACATGAATTTCACACAAAAATATAACTCAATGAATCATTTGCGATCAGGTACGCAACTTCGTACGATGCTGTGAGGATCGGTTTGTCAACAAACAAAACATGAATTTCACACAAAAACATAACTCAGTGAATATTTACTGCAAATCAATGTGACTTTTGCTGTTGCCTTTCAGATGCAAGTTCAGAAATGCGCGGCTTCACCTTGGCAAGTGCCACTCTCATATCATTTTCGCAGCAAAGTCTGTTCCTTTTCTTAGTTTTCATGTCCACCATCCTCGAAAAGGATTGCTCACAAAGATACGTTGTAACAAACGGTGTGAGTATCTCAAGGGCTTTCTTGGCAATACGAGGGTATGGTACGATTTGGTGACACCAAAACGTTGAGAGCGTTGTTGTTCCGAACAGTTGCTGTTGAAGCTGGCTCTGCTGAAGTTCAATGATTTCTTCGAGGCATTCATCGTTGACATCTGCTGTCGCAACACTAAACGTGAACGGCTGTCTCACCCATGCTGGATATGACTCTGGTGGGGAAGTATCCGTCGAGGGACTTTGCGAGCACATCTAAGTGCATGGCAATCGCTTGCTTCAGCTCCCCAGGTACAGAAATGTCTCCAATTCCAGACACGTCTTCGGTCTTACTTACGTAGTCCAGCAGGGGAAAGTTTGCGAAGTTGTCATTCTCTGTTCGTCGTTTCCATAAAGGTAGCCTTTTTTTAAACGTATTCAGGTTTTCTTCCGCTTCGATGATGTTGACTGCATCTGTCGATTGAGATGATTGAGAGCATCGAAAATATCGGCCATGTACGCCAAGATGAGAATGAACTCAGAATATTCGAAGCAATCTGCGTGACAATGTTGGTGCTCTCGCAAAAACAGGGCTAATTCCACACGCATGGCAAAAACCAGATTCAGTACCTTTCCCCGGGATAACCACGGAACGTTAGAATGGTACAGACGTTTATCGCTTATCTCCCTAAAAACAGTACCGTTTCCGCCATCCACCATTGCACTAACCACTAGTTCTGCTTTATACTTGTTGTGGAAGTCCCTCAAACGTCGGACAATAAAACGCCCCCGTGTCTGGGTTCATAATATTTTCCGTAGTCGCACAACTGCGTCTGAATGACGGCCGCTTCCAGCGTCATTCGCGCAGCCCGGTGGAAATTCGCGTCATTCGCAACCATTCGCGTCATTCGCAACCATTCGCGTCTGTGCATTGACTTTACATGTAAACTACCTCGCAGTGTATATCTGCCGAGGGGTTCCTTAAGGTGCGTTCACACCGAGCGCCCCGTTCGGTGTGAACGCAGCATACGTTTTACCTTTCTCCGTGCTTTTTGGGCTACCCAAGCCACCGTACCGTTATGCTGCGTTCACACCGAACGGGGCGCTCGGTGTGAATGCACCTTAAGGAATAGACGTCATTCATTTTTAAAGCGGCGGCTCACTTGACCGCAGTGTGTGTCTGCCGAACCCCTGAGAGTGACTCATCGAACCCAGGTTAAGAACCACTGCTCTAGAACGTGAGACAATTTGCGTCCATGCTTTTCTTGGCACAGTGAAAAAGCCAGCGCGGATCTGCACGAGACACTGGAAAAAGGTTCTCAGAGCGCAATGGTGAAGTTACCACGTTCTATGTGAAAGGCCAATAAAGTTGTTAGGATTTACTCATATAGCAAAGACTGATCCCTCCTCTGCGTCTCGCTTCTTTTCCCCTGATTACATGTCTCTTTGTGGGGGAGACTTTTTCCTTTTCCGATGCAGAGGATGATGTGTACTGGACAGGATGTGAAGCCCTCAACGGCAAATCTGTGACTTTACCTTCTTTTTAAGCTTATTGATGTTGTAAAATCAGTGAGTGTCTCTTTAATCAACGCTGAAGAGTCTCTGAGAAAACCACTTATTTGTTGAATGAAAGGATCAACTGTGTAAATGTCCAAACAGTGAGATAAAGTTTGTTTTCTCTCCATTTCAGTCGTTTACAATAATGTGGATAAAAGAATAAGATGATATTAAAAGGTAACAAGAAGACCAACCTTATCAGTAGTAGATTCTGGTGTTCCTCGCTCTGTGGAGTCTGAGTATCTGATGACAATATATAGTACTGACTGTATATCGCAGAAACACTTCTCCTCTCTCTCTCTCTCTCTCTCTCTCTCTCTCTCTCTGTCGCTCTCTCTCTCTCTCTCTCTCTCTCTCTCTCTCTCTCTCTCTCTCTCTCTCTCTCTCGCTCTCTCTCACTCTGTTTCTGAATTCAAATGTTTTATTTGAATAAAAAACAAAGTGGCGATGACAAACTGTCTGACAAGTGAATAAGCTATTAATAGGCCAAAGATCAAATGGAAAATATATCCCTAGCTTCCTACATTTAATCATTGATTTGAATACAATAACATGATATTATTGCATTATTGATTAGTACATTAGTACATTTGTATCCATCAAAAGGGCCATCCGTCTGTCTTCCAACAGAGGGGCCACAGCCTGCATGCATCAAGCACAAGCCCAGATACTGGCCGGTGGCCCCTCTTCCAGCTGATCCAGAAGCCTGACTTGATATGGTACTATTGGTTCATGTGGAACACAGCACATTATCTGGACTTGGCAATGATAAAAGAAGACGTCAGCCACGGTTTCACAGTGGCTGAAGCGCTGGGGCCACCTTCACAAGAAATAATGTCGACAGTGGATCAGTGTGGGAGGCAGGGAGACATCAGGGCGTCGCCTGTGTGAGTTGGATAAAAAGAAAACTCAATATGCAATAGTTTTCCTTGCTTGAATATATGTTTATTGGAACACAAATCATGCTTTGGTCTTTCCCAAAGAACCTAAAGTCTCCTTTATTACACGCAGCTTTATACATTACCAGGATTCTTCAGTGTGGGACCTCTGAGGCCGGTCACATGACTAAATAAGTACAATGCTCAAATCAAACATACCACAACACATCAATCTAACTGTAGTTCATCGTCCCATATGACGGACAGTTGACAGAACTCAAATGATGGGAAGACGAAGCCTGCTGTGCATTCAAATCAGGTAGTGAGCAGCTGTTTTGCGTGGCCGTGTTATCTTAATCACACCTCTTTGATTCCTGTACAGAGAATATGTTTGCTGTCAGTTGAACCTCTCAACAGGAAGCATCGCACTCAGGAACAGCTGAGACGTCTTCAAATAACTGCTGTGCAATAGCATTGTCATCATACCAAATCATCTACTATATGTCTGAACCATGAACAGTGTAATATGCATTCATGTACAGCCTTTAATAACATCCATTTACTGACAAAAGTAAATCTATGCTGTATAAACTATATATATATATATATATGTGTGTATATGTGCTGTACATACAGCAACAAGTTACATTATCCCATTACTCCCACAACCATTCAAACCACATTTAACAGTTATTTCATCATGAATATCAAATAAAACAGAAGCAATAATTCAGATACATTTTCTCTCTTGTTGAGTACCACCGCTTGGTAAGTTCACCCTTTAGCATCTCCATGAGTAACCTTTGCACTTTACTCATGCCAGTTGCATAACAATCATACTTAACTTGGTGAACAAGCACACCTATTTCAACCCAAACCAGTGTTTTCCGAATCCAAATCAATTCATTTTGTTCCCTAAACCGAACCAGGTAGTTCTGTTGTTTAAGTCAACCTAAAAACTAAGAAACCTTCATCGAAAGTCTATTTTGTGAAGTTTGCATGTGACACTATGTATGTAATGAACGGAAACTTGACACGCCATCCTGACACGTCCAAAAGTGACGCTAGAGGGGCATCTAGAGCGCCTCAGTTTGAAACTTAGCGCCACTGACCGAGCTGTTGCCGTATTAGCCGTTGTTCTTACAACACGCTAATGTTCCTGCTCTGTGTAGGAACAGCAGAGGCAACACCAGACTGCTGGGGATGTTCAACCAGTCTTCAACTGTTGTGAACGCACACTCACCACTTTCCAACACATGAAGAACAGCCCAAACCACACCTGCAGCACACCTCAACAGCAGCACTCCCAGTATGGCCATGATGGTGTAGAAAGCCCTCCGCTTTGATTGGTCAACCCTTTCCCTGTCCCCGCCCTGTTCCCCCGGCCCTGGACGAATCAGAACGCGGAGAACAGAAAGGCTGCAGAAAGAGATGACGACCAGTGAGAAGACCAAGAGGCAGAGACCCAAATATACAAAGTCTAATAAACGCTCCACAGTCGACGCTCCAAAGCAAAGCAGCCAAACACACCCAATGGTGATGTTTCTGATTCTGACCCCTCGCTCTCTTCTCAGGCCCAGGTAGGTGACGGGATGAACGACAGCCAGGTAGCGTTCCACACAGGTCAGCAAGTGAAAGAACGTCACTCCAAACCAGGTTAAAGACCAAAGAAAGGACCCCACATCAAACATGTTAACCTGACCCCAGTAGATAGCACAGCAGCAGAGGCTGCACCCTAAAACACCAATCAGCTCGATGGAGGTCATGTGGTAGGTGAAGGTGTCTGAGTGACTCGTCACTGCTGCTGAAGAGCTGGAGCGCTGCTGCCGCCATCGCTGGAGACCCAGGTAGAGGACGAGGATGAAGAGGGGGAGGAAGAGGAGGAGGCTTGTGATTGTGTATGCGGTGAAGATGAAGGTGTTTGGTCTGGTGAAGAGGCAACGTATCACCAAATGGAGGTTGGAATGAAGAAGGGAGTCATTGGAGGAGGAAGAGTTTAGTGCCATATCTGGAGAATAAAAAGACAATCAAATATAGGAAATGTGTTATTGATTGCTTGTATTGATCGAGTTATTATTGGAACTAAACCCCAGAGTTTTGGCTGAAGTGCCTCTCGAACGTGCAACACGTCTCAACATCTGCCCGATGAGCTACGAGACGAGCTGTCGCATGTACAGTCGGTTCAGTATCAGTAACCCGTGAAGCATTTCAATCACAGCACGGCAAACGTCTTCTACGTCTCTACTCTGGACTTGAAATGAATCACGTATAACGCAATATGGACAATTCAAATACTTTGCACAAAAATGTCAAGATTTTGACCTGAATCCATCAACAACACGACTAAATACACATAAACTGTCTGTGCTGTCTGTACATGCAGCTGTTTTGGGGTTTACCGTCTTTTGAAGTATGCTGATGTTGTAAAAACAGTGACTCTTTAAACAAAGCTGACTCTTTAAACAAAGCTGAAGAGTCTCTGAGGAAACCACCTCGTTGTTATAATAAAGGATCAACTGTGGACGTGTCCAAACATTAAGACAAAGTTTGTTTTCTGTCCGTTTCAGTCGTTCACACGAATGTGGATTCAAGAATAAGATGACATTAAAAAGTAAAAAGAAGACCAACCTTCTCAGCAGTAGTTGCAGGTGTTCCTCGCTCTGTGGACTACGGGGTGTTTGCTCGAAATACACTGTACTGGCTGTTTATTGCAGCCATACTCCTCCTCCTCCTGCTCCCGCTCCTCTTTCTCTCTCTCTTTAAAAGGTTGCATTACTGATCAATGCACACACACCACTACACTCTATTTGTGTCCAGCTTTTTCACGCTTCGTAAAAGTTGTAGTTCTAAGATTTGAACGGACATCGGAGTCACAACATATCTGATGTAGAACACGTTCTACTTCTGGTTCGTCTACATTCTGATGAATAGTGGGCTGAATAATAGAACAAACTTGACGAGCCTCAGTTGTCCGTTCTTGAATATATGTTTATTACACAAACACAAATCTGACGTCAGAGAAGATGTATGATACGGTCATACCTAAAACTGTATCTTCTTACACTCTACATGGTCCCAAGATTCTGCACAGTGTGGACGGACTCTGAGGCCTCGCAAAACACTAATTGCAGATCCAGCTGTAGTTTTTTTATCAGCAAATTAGACGGACAGTTGACAGAATTCAAATGATGGGAAGAGAAAGCCTGCTGTGTATTCAAATCAGAGAGACAGCTGATTTGCATGGTCGTGTTATTTAAGCACTAACCACCACACGTTCGGAACAGCTGAATCAGACATGTGATGTCTTAAAACAATTCCTGTGCAACAGCCCTGTAATACCAAATCATCGACCGTACTTCTATCCCATAAACAGTCTAATATACATCCATAAATCACTGCTGTATATACTGTACATATGCATGCATATATGTGTGCAGCATGTGCTCTACATAACACAACATATTACCTTAGCCATACTATTTCTATTCATTTTACTCCGAAACACATTCAAACCATATTTAAGTTAAGTAGAAGCACCATGACAGATTTCATATTTCTCTTTTTAAGGAAAACCATGATATACAGCAATTTGAATTAATTAAAGAGGAAACAACATGTTGAGTTATCAGAAGGACACAACAAACACACTCGACTTGTTTTCTGAAGAGCAGGTGAAGAACAAACCAGAGGGAGTTTAAATATGCAGTCGTTTGCTTGGGTCCTGTTAAACCACCCACAGAGCGCGGTCTAATGTGCATGGTGCGAGTGCATTTAGTGCGTGTCCATCTCCACTTCCGCCGGTTAAACGGGGCATAATCTAGGAGTCTGACGTGGCGTGGTCACATACGAGACTACATCCGCCATTTTGGGTTGTTTTCTCACTTCTCCCCCCCCGTCCCCACACACACACACACACACACACACACACACGCTCTCTCTCTCTCTCTCTCACCACAGATTGTTTGCTGATTTGAGATATTATGCTCGTAATTGTACAGTAGTTGTTGTTAGTTTCAGATATTTGATCAATAATAATATTGATCTGGACGACACAGCTGCCATCATGGATGCAAAAACAAGTCTGTGGCGGCGATCCCTTGCTTGACCCAACTTGACCTACCAATCATCACACCTGCATGCCTAACCTCCAACTCTTACCTTAACTTTAAGCAATTCCTGTGCGATAGCACCAACTCATCTACTTTACATAGACCGTCAACAGCGTAATATACATGCATGTACAGCCTATCTTTCTTTTTTTTTTACAATGGACAGTCTATGGTTCATTAAAATACATATACGTATATAAAAACAGTTTAATTTGGTCTAAAACAGGGGTGTCAAACATACGGCCCACGTCATTTTATGTGGCCCGCGAATCCCCCAGCAAAAAAAAAAAAAGAAACAAAAAAAAAAAAATCATTTTTTAAAATTTTTTTTTCTTTTTTTTCTTTTTTTTAATTAAAAGTTAAATGTGAAAATAAAAATATCCCCATGGTTGAAATTATGAGATGAGCCATTTGCGCCGCCGGTCTCACCGGGGGCTATTTTGTGTTCATTCGCACTGGACGCGCCGGAGAGGGGGCGTGGCTTATCGCCCTGAAAGCCGTTCAACTGTCCGCCATTAACCATGGAAAAAAGAGCCTCTATTTCTGCTAAGTAGGTGTTGAGGAAGTCACAGATATCCCGGGAAACTAAACTAAATATGTTAGGAGTAGTTACATTTACACCGTCTTACATTTACAACCGGCCCTTTGAGGGCGACCGTGATGCTGATGTGGCCCCAGAGTGAAGATGAGTTTGACACCCCTGGTCTAAAACATGTGAAGGTATCGTAGAGCTCTGGGTGCACCGGTCCCCACAGTAGCTTTCTCTCCACTGTTTCTGATTCAACGTCAGGACGACAGGAAAATAATCTCAACGCTGATTTACTTTTAACGACAAAGAATCAAATCTATCTCTCGAGTTGAAATATGGCAATGAGTATGGAAGCGATGCAAATTTTGCATATTTGCTTCTTTACTTTGACTTTGTATGTAATCGTACCGCTCTAAAAGTACACTTTGCGGTTGGTGTGAACACACCTCTATCCTGATCAGATTAGCCGTTGTTCTTACAACACGCTCATGCTCCTGCTCTGTGTAGGAACAGCAGAGGCAACACCAGACTGCTGGGGACAATAAACCAGTCTGCAACTGTTAAGAGCTTACACTCACCACTTTCCATCAACACATAAAGAACAGCCCAAACCACACCTGCAGCACACCTCAACAGCAGCACTCCCAGTATGGCCATGATGGTGTAGAAAGCCCTCCGCTTTGATTGGTCAACCCTTTCCCTGTCCCCGCCCTGTTCCCCCGGCCCTGGACCAATCAGAACGCGGAGAACAGAAAGGCTGCAGAAAGAGATGACGACCAGTGAGAAGACCAAGAGGCAGAGACCCAAATATACAAAGTTTGCTAAACTCTGTAGAGTCGACCCTCCAAAGCAAAGCAGCCAAACACACCCAATGGTGATGTTTCTGATTCTGACCCCTCGCTCTCTTCTCAGGCTCAGGTAGGTGACGGGATGAACGACAGCCAGGTAGTGCTCCACACAGGTCAGCATGTGAAAGAACGTCTGTCCAAACCAGGTTACAGACCGAAGAAAGGACCCCACATCAAACATGTTAACCTGACCCCAGTAGATAGCACAGCAGCAGAGGCTGCACCCTAAAACACCAATCATCTCGATGGAGGTCATGTGGTAGGTGAAGGTGTCTGAGTGACTCGTCACTGCTGCTGAAGAGCTGGAGCGCTGCTGCCGCCATCGCTGGAGACCCAGGTAGAGGACGAGGATGAAGAGGGGGAGGAAGAGGAGGATTGTGATGCTGAATGCGGTGAAGATGAAGGTGTTTGGTCTGGTGAAGAGGCAACGTATCACCAAATGGAGGTTGGAATGAAGAAGGGAGTCGTTGGAGGAGGAAGAGTTTAGTGCCATATCTGGAGAATAAAAAGACAATCAAATATAGGAAATGTGTTATTGATTGCTTGTATTGATCGAGTTATTATTGGAACTAAACCCCAGAGTTTTGGCTGAAGTGCCTCTCGAACGTGCAACACGTCTCAACATCTGCCCGATGAGCTACGAGACGAGCTGTCGCATGTACAGTCGGTTCAGTATCAGTAACCCGTGAAGCATTTCAATCACAGCACGGCAAACGTCTTCTACGTCTCTACTCTGGACTTGAAATGAATCACGTATAACGCAATATGGACAATTCAAATATTTTGCACAAAAATGTCAAGATTTTGACCTGAATCCATCAACAACACGACTAAATACACATAAACTGTCTGTGCTGTCTGTACATGCAGCTGTTTTGGGGTTTACCGTCTTTTGAAGTATATTGATGTTGTAAAAACAGTGAGCGTCTCTTTAAACAAAGCTGACTCTTTAAACAAAGCTGAAGAGTCTCTGAGGAAACCACCTCGTTGTTATAATAAAGGATCAACTGTGGACGTGTCCAAACATTAAGACAAAGTTTGTTTTCTGTCCGTTTCAGTCGTTCACACTCATGTGGATTCAAGAATAAGATGATATTAAAAAGTAAAAAGAAGACCAACCTTCTCAGCAGTAGTTGCAGGTGTTCCTCGCTCTGTGGACTACGGGGTGTTTGCTCGAAATACACTGTACTGGCTGTTTATTGCAGCCATACTCCTCCTCCTCCTGCTCCCGCTCCTCTTTCTCTCTCTCTTTAAAAGGTTGCATTACTGATCAATGCACACACACCACTACACTCTATTTGTGTCCAGCTTTTTCACGCTTCGTAAAAGTTGTAGTTCTAAGATTTGAACGGACATCGGAGTCACAACATATCTGATGTAGAACACGTTCTACTTCTGGTTCGTCTACATTCTGATGAATAGTGGGCTGAATAATAGAACAAACTTGACGAGCCTCAGTTGTCCGTTCTTGAATATATGTTTATTACACAAACACAAATCTGACGTCAGAGAAGATGTATGATACGGTCATACCTAAAACTGTATCTTCTTACACTCTACATGGTCCCAAGATCCTGCACAGTGTGGACGGACTCTGAGGCCTCGCAAAACACTAATTGCAGATCCAGCTGTAGTTTTTTTATCAGCAAATTAGACGGACAGTTGACAGAATTCAAATGATGGGAAGAGAAAGCCTGCTGTGTATTCAAATCAGAGAGACAGCTGATTTGCATGGTCGTGTTATTTAAGCACTAACCACCACACGTTCGGAACAGCTGAAGTCACAGATATCCCGGGAAACTAAACTAAATATGTTAGGAGTAGTTACATTTACACGGTCTTACATTTACAACCGGCCCTTTGAGGGCGACCGTGATGCTGATGTGGCCCCAGAGTGAAGATGAGTTTGACACCCCTGGTCTAAAACATGTGAAGGTATCGTAGAGCTCTGGGTGCACCGGTCCCCACAGTAGCTTTCTCTCCACTGTTTCTGATTCAACGTCAGGACGACAGGAAAATAATCTCAACGCTGATTTACTTTTAACGACAAAGAATCAAATCTATCTCTCGAGTTGAAATATGGCAATGAGTATGGAAGCGATGCAAATTTTGCATATTTGCTTCTTTACTTTGACTTTGTATGTAATCGTACCGCTCTAAAAGTACACTTTGCGGTTGGTGTGAACACACCTCTATCCTGATCAGATTAGCCGTTGTTCTTACAACACGCTCATGCTCCTGCTCTGTGTAGGAACAGCAGAGGCAACACCAGACTGCTGGGGACAATAAACCAGTCTGCAACTGTTATCAACATACACTCACCACTTTCCATCAACACATAAAGAACAGCCCAAACCACACCTGCAGCACACCTCAACAGCAGCACTCCCAGTATGGCCATGATGGTGTAGAAAGCCCTCCGCTTTGATTGGTCAACCCTTTCCCTGTCCCCGCCCTGTTCCCCCGGCCCTGGACCAATCAGAACGCGGAGAACAGAAAGGCTGCAGAAAGAGATGACGACCAGTGAGAAGACCAAGAGGCAGAGACTCAAATATACAAAGTCTAATAAACGCTCCACAGTCGACCCTCCAAAGCAAAGCAGCCAAACACACCCAATGGTGATGTTTCTGATTCTGACCCCTCGCTCTCTTCTCAGGCTCAGGTAGGTGACGGGATGAACGACAGCCAGGTAGTGCTCCACACAGGTCAGCATGTGAAAGAACGTCTGTCCAAACCAGGTTACAGACCGAAGAAAGGACCCCACATCAAACATGTTAACCTGACCCCAGTAGATAGCACAGCAGCAGAGGCTGCACCCTAAAACACCAATCATCTCGATGGAGGTCATGTGGTAGGTGAAGGTGTCTGAGTGACTCGTCACTGCTGCTGAAGAGCTGGAGCGCTGCTGCCGCCATCGCTGGAGACCCAGGTAGAGGACGAGGATGAAGAGGGGGAGGAAGAGGAGGATTGTGATGCTGAATGCGGTGAAGATGAAGGTGTTTGGTCTGGTGAAGAGGCAATCCATGCTCAATGGGAGGCTGGCATGAAGAAGGGAGTCATTGGAGGAGGAGTTTAGTGCCATATCTGGAGGAGAAAAAGACAATCAAATGGCAAGAATGAATTGATTACTGGATCGATGGACATTTTTAATATTTGCTTTAAGGAGTAACTAAACCCTCGAGTTTTGGCTGAATTGTCTTCACCTTGGGAATTCAAAAAAATGCCTCTAGAATCAGAATCAGAATCAGAAACCGTTTATTGCCATTGTATGTTGAACATACAAGGAATTTGACATGACGGGAGGTGCGTAACATTTAACAACAATCAACAACAATCAACAGTGCAAAGTGGAAACAAATTAAATTTACAGAAAATATAAGATAAAGTAAAATATATATATATATATATATATATATATATACTGCTGGACTTGGTCTACGTTACTCTGACATGTAGCCGTGTTTTACTGTTTTCAATTTAACAATCACGATTCAATTAGTTAATGCTAAATCCTTCACTCGTTCACAATATTGTGGATTTAAGAAGATGACGACATTAAAAAGTAATATGAAGACCAACCTCAGCAGTAGTTTCTGGTGTTCCTCGCTCTGTGGACTCATGTGTCTGAGTATCTGCTCCAAATATATTCTGTACTGGCTGTATATCACAGACACACTCCTTTTCTTCCTCCTCCTTCTCCAGTCCCCCCCCTCTCTCTCTCTCTCTCTCCCCCTCTCTCTCTCTCTATCTGTAAGTCAACTCCAAAGTCAAATGTTTTATTTGAATAAAAGTTGATAGAATTTAAATAATGGGAAGACAAAGCCTGCTTTGTATTTAAATCAAACAGTCATTAACTGTTTTGCATCGTCGTGTTATTTTAATACAATCTTTTTCAAATGCCTCTTTGATTCCTGTTCGTATATTATGTTTGCTGTCAGTTGAACGTTTCCACAGGAAGCAACACACTCAGAAACATCTGAACCAGACATGTGACGTCTTTAAACAATTCCTTTGCAATAGCTCTGTCATACCAAATCATCTACTTTACTTATAAACCATGAACAGTATAACATATGCACATGTACAGCCTTTAATAATATCCATTTACTGAGAAAATGTCACAGGGGCGTCAAAAAGACAACGGGGGATATTTGCAACAAACCAGCCGCGGAACTGGTGAATGAGGTGGGCCGGAAAAGGACGACGCAGGGAACTCCAGACTCACGGAACTCCAGACTCATGGAACTCCAGACTCATGGCCTGGGGGCAGGCCACACAGGCAGAACTCCTCCCGTGGACGACCAGGAGGACGACCAGGAGGACGACCAGGAGGACGACCAGGCTGACGGTGCTGCTCCGGGGGATGGGAATGAGGACGGCCTGGCTGACCGGGTCTCTGGGGGTCGGGGCTCTGGAGACGGCTCGGTGGCAGCCAGAACCGGGGGAAGCCGTGGCTCAGCGGCAACCGGGACAGGAGTCTGCCGGACAGCACGCATGAAGCACAGGAAGAGGAGAACCATCATCTCGGTCCGCTGCTGCAGGAACTGGAGAAATGTCGGCTTGTGCCGCTGACCCAGGATCCGGCGAGACAATTGCTCGGTCCACCAACCAAGGAACTGGCAGGACATCGGCTCGAACCACGAAGTTTAACCAGAGTTTAACCAGAGTTTAACCAGAGTTTAACCGCGAAACTCAAAGGACCACACTGACCGCGATGACGTCATCTCAGAGTAGGAGGCTTGTGTCTGGGCAGAGAGCATCAGGTCATCGTGTGTTCATCACCTTGTTTTGTTTACGTTGACTGTATTGTCGGAACATGTTCTTGTGTTTACAGACCATTGAGTTCTGTTGGTGCTGTTTATAAATTGTGTTAGACCAGTCACCGCGAGTGAGGTTGGTTCTATTACTTCATCAGTTAAAAGACCTGCGCCGCCTTTGAGCAAGGCACTGGATTTGTAAGAGTGATTGCTTGCTGTGCAACTGACCCGGTGCTCTAAAAGAATTGTGACAAGAAA
>CM051710.1:16314519-16427019 GCA_028022725.1 Lycodopsis pacificus | reverse complement strand
AGGCGGGCTGCGGAGTTTGTGTGGGTCTCTGTAGGCTCTGTTCTTTGCGCGTTCGCGCGTTTAGCGTGCGCACGAGATGGACGTTGTGCAGGGGTTCTTCTGATGCGCGTGCATATGTGTGTGTGTGTGTGAGGAGCTATCTGTGTTTACATACAGAAGCATGCGTATGCGCGCGCACAAGAGATGAAGAAACAAAAAAAGAGAGAGAGAGAGAGGGATGGATGGATGGAGCCGCAGAATGTGTGTGTGTGTGTGTGTGTGCTCGGTGGTTTTACGTACGTGCATGCCCGTCAGCGCGTGCACGCCGGCCCAAAGGGTGCATATTAAACCCCTTTGTCAGCCCTCTTAAGTGTTCTCTCCGTCCACCCGCAGGAAAGCACAGCCTCGTGTTAAATGTCAGGCTAAACATTAAGTTTCCACTGCTGCAACACACGCGCGCACATACACGCACACACGCACACCGAGCTTCAGCACAGATGGCAAACAGCCAATCTACAATCTACAGGAGCATCCAGCAGCGTACATGCATAATATGCAAATGAGAATGCAAATAGTTTCTTTGGATTTCGTTATAAAAACAGCTCGTCAGCAGTTCTTCAGCGAGAAAGCAAAAGCACAATAAATACAAATAGGTGGATTCTCCTAATTAAGTGATCACAATAATAACGTGAACCTCTGACTCTAATGCAGGCCTCTTGTGGATCATTTGACGAATTCAAAATTTGAGTCGTTTTTCAAGCAAACGAAATAAAATCCAGCGTTTAAAACGTGAGGAGCTTCTCTGTGTTCTGGGCTCCGTGTGTCTTCTTACACTCAACAGCTGATCAAACAATGGCCGATAGATGTGTTGATAATGGAAATAATAATCAACAAAACACAGCAGCTTTCTTTGAGAAGAGCTCAAAGCACTAATGAGAACACACACACACACACACACACACACACACACACAGACTGGGAGTCAACTCTATATTTTTTTGGGCCGCTGAAAATCTCCCGAGACGTCACATCCTCCTATTTTTCTCCTTTTTTCTTGCTGGTGCTGGTTGCGTAACAGCTAACACTTCAGTGATCCGTCCCTCTTCCTCCGAGGTATCAACTCAAACGTTACACACACACACACACACACACACACACACACACACACACACACACACACACACACACACACACACACACACACACAGCTGTAGCTCCAGTTCATGGTTCACCACATACAACGCAGCTGCGTGCACGTGCAGTGAACACTTCTTTCTCATCTCGCGCAACAACGGCACAGCGGCCGTTACGCGCTTGCTTAGGAGAGCAGGAGCTGCAGAGACGGACAGAGAGGTGGAGGTGGTGGAGGAGGTGGAGGTGATGGAGGAGGTGGAGGTGATGGATGTGTGGACACTCGAGAGAATGCAAGTTTTAAGACGGCTCGCATCGGCTACTCGGCAGAAGCGCCTGCTTCAGACTGAGTATCAACACACGTCTATGAAACACATGATAATGCTACACACACATCTGTTGGTATGAAGTGAAGCATTCTGCTGGAAACGTCACTTGTAGATGTAGAATACACGGCGTGCAAAGTGGCTTAATGTGCAGACTTCATATTCATATTCTCATAGTTTACATTAAAAACATATTCTGTTCAATGCATTTTCTTTACTCGTAAAACGTGCCAAACCGGTTTGAAATGGTGCGTTTGTTTCACTGCCGTGTGTCTTGAGTTTGTCGTCCCGTTTTGCTTCGTCGGCACTTTGTTACGAGACTTTTGGCGTTTCCGTTACCGACTGCCGATCCGTGGAAGAGCGTGAAACTGTCGACGCGTCTGGATGGGAATGCAGCTCATGGAATTCAGTCATTCATGTTCACACATGTTCTGTAGTAATAGTTGTCAAAGTGTCTTCTTCATGCATCAGTCAACGGCGATGAGTTGAGAGGTGAACCTGTTCCAGCTGCTCGGAGGAGATGTGCTGCTCTCCTCTGGTCCTTGCAAACAGAGAACATCTGATGAAGCTACTTCAGCATTTTAAATATGATCTGACACGACATGCAGCAATCTGTGCATTCTGAACCGGAGCGCGGTTTGTTTCGTTCACCTGCGGTTGTTGAAGCGAACCAGAGATTCTCACCGACAAACATCCGTCAGATAAAAATAACAGTCAGACAGACTAACCGATGAACGGAGTATTAGAACAATACGTGTCTGTTGTTCACTTCCTGTTTCAGACTCTGACTATCATCATGTTCCATGTTCACCATCAGCAGCAGCTTTGACAGAACGTTTCTCTCAGCTCTGACCTGTGTGGGTGACTATCACAAGCCTCTCTCTCCCTCTCCCTCTCCCTCCCTCCCTCTCTCTCTCCCTCTCTCTCCCTCCCTCCCTCCTCCACTACTCTCCAGTAGAGATATAGACGGAGAGACGGAGAGGTGGCCGGCTTGTGATTGTTTTGTGCAGCAGAGTGAAATGCACTTCATCCAACTGTCGCTGCTCTTCTCTTTATTCCCCCCCCCCTCCCCTCCTCTTTTTCTTTGCCATTGCTCACTGATGATTGTTTTTGCATCTTGCTCCGTCATCCATCTTCCTCATCCCTCCATCATTAGTCCCTTTCCCCCTCATGTCTCCATCTTCACCTCCCCACCGTCTTGTTTCCCTTTTCGCTGCCTTCCTGTCTCCTTTCCTCACGTCTTCTCCCTCCCCTCCTTTCCTTCCTCCTTCCTCTCCTCTCATCGCTCCACTCGACCATCTCACACAGCCTCCCTTCTCCTCCCTGTTCGTCTCTCTCGGCTTTATTTTCTGTTCTCTTGTAAGATCTCCTCCCTCCTTCCTCTTCTACCTCCCCACTCATCCTTCTCTCCTCCTGATGGAGCAATACCGCCCCACTCATTTCTCTCTCCTCCTCTTCTCTCTTGCTTCCCTTCTTTTATCATCCTCTCCTCACCCCTTCTGACCTCCCCCCTTTTTCACCACACATCCCTGAATACTTCTCATTCATATGGCAGATTCACTCCTCCTCTCCTCCCCTCTTCTCTCCTCTTGTCCCATTTCATCTCCTTGTTTTCTCTCCTTGTTTGCTGTCCTCATCTCCTATCCTCTCATCTTCTCTTTTGTCACTCCTCTCCTCATTTTCTTTCTCACTTTGTCTCATCTCCTTGCCACCTGTATTCTTCTTTTCTTGTCTCCTCTCCTCTTGTCTTCCCTTTCTTTGATTCCTCATTTCCTATCTCTTCTTCTGTCCTCTCCTCCTTCTTTCTTAACTCTTCTCTTTTGTTTCCTCTGCTCCCATCCCCATGTCTCCTCCACTCCTTTTTCCTTCACCTCATCTCCTCAGTGCCTCCTCTCCTCCTTTCTCCACCCTTGTCTTTTCCTCTCCTCTCTCTAGCTCTCCTTCCCTTCTTCATCTTGTTTTCTCTCCTAAATTTCCCTCACTTTCTCTCGTGTCCTTGTCTCCTCCCCTCTCTCCTCCTCTGCGACTATAACATCCACGATGATCCTCTCAGGAGGCTAATGATTGCAACCTATACTGTGATAGATTACCACACACACACACACACACACACACACACACACACACACACACACACACACACACACGCAGATGCATTTGTAAGCTTGACTAACAGTGATGTATACTGTACTTAGAGAGGACTGTTCTCTCTGAGCTTCTCTATTATAAACAGTCTCTCTCACACACACACACACACACTCTAACACACACACACACACACACACACACACACACACACTTGTGGTGTGTGTGTTAGAGTTGTTTCGATGGTGCAGGAAGCGCTAGCTCTATTAATCAGAGAGTTATATAACTGATCTCACACACACACTCATGCACATACTGTAGCTTCTTCGCACTGCCTCCCTTTGTCTGTCATGCTTTCTTAGCCTGAAAACACACACACACACACACACACACACACACACACACACACACACACAAACAGGTAGTAGAGTTGTATTAATCAGTGAGTAGAATGACATCATAACCTTCCAAACAGCAGCATCGACATCATCCCTCTGGCGTCTGCTAATAATAATAATAAGCTGGAGGGCACACACACACACACACACACACACACACACACACACACACACACTGGTGGTCACAGAGACAGGCGTACACACACACACAAGCTGTCAGAGTCGTCATTAACTGCTTCTCTCGTACTTTACTTTGCTGTTATCGTCTAATGAGAGATGAAGATAGAACTTTGACTTCATTGAGACGAAAACCATCAAATAAATTACAGCAAAAGCCCGTAAAAAAATCAGTCGGCCTATAAACAAATAGACTTCATCTCATGCCAACATATAAAAGACCTGTCTGTGGTTTCAGCACCACGGACAGCGGCGCAAACGACACACACAACAAACATCTATCCGTCTGACAATAAGTCATGATAATGGTGTTGATGCATGATAAAGAATGCTGTCCCGTATTTCATGGGATCTTTGGGATGTTTGGGGGTGATGCATATTTAAAACCCCGATGCATTTGTGATTTGCACGTCGATAACCGACCGATGGCCAACGGTCGAAGCCTTCAGGACGGCGTTACTTCATGCACACTGTCAATCCTGTGAAAGCTACTCGCACTGTATTGATAAAGCTCAACGTTTACTTCTGGCACTGCTGGTTAGATGCTGAGCTGCATCTCGTCTACTCAGTACTTTGACTGTAAAGTTGAATCTAATCTACTGGATTCTGAAAGACACTTGAGGAACAAATCGAAGCGTGCCAACAAGCCTTCAGTGGAGCCGATAGTACATGGATCAGGTAGTACACAGGCCTTCTAGTGTACTCTGGGATTAGAATTGGATTTTAAAGCAGAAATGTATCTCCAGCTCAAACACGATGTTAAATGTGAGCTCACTGGGTTTGATGAATGTTTTCCTCTTGTCTCCATCGCGCCGCCTCGCCCCGGTTCACACCACAGTCTCCTCTGTGGCCGTTGCCTGGATACATTAGCTAATTAAACATTTTATCAGGAAGCGGGAGGGTCGACGGGGCGCCTCCCTGCTCTCCGGCGGGGAAGGGTTTACTGCTGTTGTGTCTGTTGACATGAGAGATGGCGTGCTGCAAAGCAGCAGAGGGAAAAGCAATCTGCCATTTCCTTCCTCCGCTCTCTCCCTGAGGCCCCGAAACGAAAGCGCTTATTCTGGAAACGCACGAGGCGCTCGCAATTCAAAGCGCCGCGTCCGTCAGCCAGCTGCAGGCGGTACTGTAGGACCTCGCGGGGGGGGGGGGGGGGCACTTCCTGTTCAATTAATGAGCTCACGTTTCCCCACAATCCAACACAATGAGTAGAGTTCTGGCCAATATTGACGAGGAACAATTGGTCCTTCGGTGGAGGGTTGTTATGACTGCTTGTCTTTTATGGCTCTGTTGATGCCGCGGCGGTTCTCGTTCCAGCGGATGAAGTTAATGGACTTTTGTAATCACGCAGTGCTCTTTTCTAGTGGTGAGGGAACCGTTAAAGACATCTCACTTGTTAGTGCAGGTGCTGGTGACGCCGTCTGAGGCGCACAAACACATTTTATCCTCAAGGTGTCAGAAAGCTGCACCACGATGGAGCGTTGCTGTTCCAGCCTGAAATCTCAAAATCTGCTGTTTTATATTAATATATTATTATGTTATTGTATTATATATTATTATATTTGGTGTGTCTGTCAGGCAAAAGAAGACATCCTGTCACTTCACCTCGGGGTTCAGAATGAGGCTTTATGAAAGTACTGATGTTATCCACCAAACAAGTAAACGCGTCTCCGTTGGTATTTAGATTCTCTTCAAAAACTTCATATCACTAAAATCCTAAATATCATCACTTGAATGATTTATTAGTGAAGAAGAAAATAGAGCCTGATTTAAAATCCGAAAATAATGATCATATAAATAAATAAAGAACAGTCTTACAATTTAGCTATTTTTAAATGATTTCCTTTATTATGCATGGTCAGCTTATTTACGATAGTCACTAACCTGCACCCCGGTCTGAGCGCGGCTGCATAACATCTCCATTTATAAAAGAACGAGTCACGCAGGTTAATGTCTGTTGGTTCTTGTGTCACAGCTTTATAACACTTTACTTTCTTACACACACACACCTACACACACACACACCTACACACACACACACACACACACACCTGCAGTAACGTCATGCCGGGGTGTAATGTCTAAGTGTCTGGAGAGTGCTGTCTAGACATCTGATGTGCAGCCTTTGACCTGCACAGCTTAGTCATCCAGGCTTTGGAGGACTGTGTGTGTGTGTGTGTGTGTGTGTGTGTGTGTGTGTGTGTGTGTGTGTGTGTGTGTGTGTGTGTGTGTGTGTGTGTGTGTGTGTGTGTGTGACACACAGATGGAGACAAAGTCAAAAAGAACGCTCTGCAGAGACCATGATCAAGAAATAAAACAGAAAATGATTCAACATTGAATCATCCTGGAGCTAAAACAAATAACTTATTAGACGTTCGACAGAAGATTAATCATCAAGAATTCTGTTCACCGATTAAAGATTTAAGTCCGTTTTTAATAGAGTTGGAACTTTGTCCTGATCCTGAAGTTGGATATCTGCTGCTTTTCTTGGTCCTCTTTGATAATACGTCACTTGTGACCACAGACGGTTCATAAAGGGCCGCTGTAGAATCTGTTGCTAACTAGAAGATGCCAATAGACACGAACACCTTTTACCCTTTGAGGAGAAAGAAAAGCCTCCTGCAGTGCGACCTAATAATAACCGCAAAGCACCGTAGAGCTCAGTCGACTCCAGCCTCACATGTTTAAACCTGACGCACAACCTCCGACCAGCAGCAGCACCATGAAGCTAGTTATTGTGCCGTCTTAATGCGCAGTCATCCGCGATGTGATGAAGTATTACAAGAACACAACAATTACCTTGAGAGAGAGAGGGAGAGTGTGTGTGTGTGTGTGTAATTGCAGCACCAGTGTGCAACTATTCTGTCTCTCAAATGGCAACAACAACAATAGAATAATAATAATAATCATCTTCTCAGAGAGAGAGAGAGAGAGAGAGAGAGAGAGAGAGAGAGAGAGAGAGAGAGAGAGAGAGAGAGAGAGAGAGAGAGAGAGAGAGAGAGAGAGAGAGAGAGAGAGAGAGAGAGAGAGAGAGAGAGAGAGAGAGAGAGAGAGAGAGAGAGAGAGAGAGAGAGAGGTGACTCATCAATACATAGACGGGATGACGGGAATTTAGGGTGAGAGAGAGATAAAGATAGAGAGAGTTAGAGAGGACGAAATACGAATGAGGCCAAACGTGGAGTGGAGATGAGACACAACCCTCTTTGACCTTTTGAGATATTTAACCCCAAACAGCTCAGATTATTGTTCATGTTGTTGCTGTTTTGTCCCTCGCCTCACCCAGCCCGAGACGAGGTCTTTGTGGCCGATAAGATCTTTAGAGAAGCAGCTTAAACTCCTTCATGCTGCTTACAGAAACACAGAGGAGAGCTAGTGTGGCGAGAAAACTTCATGATTTTAATCTGAATTACAAATAAATGCCCCACACACGCTCCCAGAACACAGTGTGACGTCTTCAAGCGTCTCTTTGTTGTGTGACCGGTCTATAATGCACAAACTACTGGATATGAAGTGACATGAAACAGATATGAGATGCAGGAACCAGAGAATATTTGGCATCTTTTTTAGATGGTCAGTAAAGCTTTATCTCACACTGTGATGGTTAACGTTGTGCCGATCCATCCGTGACATCTTCACTATATATCAGTCGAGACTCCAGCCTCCTGAATTCCACATCTGTGACGGCGGTTTGTTTTCCTTGTCGTACCTTAAGTAAAGTCACTTATGTGCATGCGGCTCCGTGACTGTGAAGCCTGTGAAAGTCGGGGCCTCGGTAACGACACCAGGGGTGAATGTGGCAGCAGTATCTCATCACGCTTAGTAGCTCCGCCGAAGATCAACAGACTGAAAAAACAGCGCTAAATTCAGCTGATAGTCTTCAGGTCCGCCGAGGGATTCATCACAGAAACCATCTAATCTCTGAAAGAGGCTCACACACCGGGAACCGGTGCACGGAGCCGGCTTCTCACCGGGACGGCAACTTTAGCGACCGGCGAGGAGCCGGCGTTCGTTCCTCGGATCCTCGGCCCCGCTTCACACTCGCACCACCTTCAGAGCGACGCTCAGCTTCTCGGCAGCCGTCACTCAATCTCTTCTCCTGTCGGGGATTCAAACTAAACTCCTGGTAGACATGTTGTTTATATCTCCCCGAGGACGAGGTTGAGTTTCACTACAACAGAGATGTCAGACGTGTTTCTGAAAAAAGGAGAATTCTGGTTCCGCGTCTCCGTCATCCTCTGCTTCGGTGTGATCGTTGTTTGTCAGCGTGCCTTTGAAGTAATCATGACAGGTGATGAGACTGCACTTTAGACATTTGAAGACGTCACTTTCGCCTTTTTAGGTGATTTTTATGCGTTTTTTTCACTCTAGCTTTGTAGAGCAAAACCTTCATCGATTGACTGGAGAAAACATCCGGTAGATTAATGAATAATGACATGAATCATGGTTTGCAGCCCTATCATCACTATCGATGTGATTTATCTGCTTCACTCATTTGTTTCCCTTTGAATTGTTATATTATATTTCACAGTAATCAAATCATTTCCTTGAAAGGTAGAGCAAATACACAAACTAAATGTTTCTTATGCTATTCTTATTATAATATGAAATTCAAACAATAAAAGTTTAACTAGTTCATACTTGTTTTCTCTTTTGTTTACTAACTATTGCTGCTTAATAAATCTAAAGACTTTCTCATTTACATCGATGGAATAATCGGTAGAATCCTCGACTAATGAAATAATCCAGCTGCAGCACGTCGTCCCTGTTTTCCGTTAGATTATTTTAGATTGAGGATTATCGTACAGTAGAGACCCGTCTGTACACAGGACCAGTTTTCATCCACACATCCTGAAGTCAAAGGTCAAGGGACCCCTGTGAGTATCTCCACGCTCAGCGTTTCTCAGCATCTTCACTGTAAATCTCTTGAATAACACGTTCAGCACCATGGACAGCGACGTCACTGTGAGCATGTAAATCTCTTGAATAACACGTTCAGCACCATGGACAGCGACGTCACTGTGAGCATGTAAATCTCTTGAATAACTCCTTCAGCACCATGGACAGCGACGTCACTGTGAGCATGTAAATCTCTTGAATAACTCGTTCAGCACCATGGACAGCGACGTCACTGTGAGCATGTAAATCTCTTGAATAACTCGTTCAGCACCACGGACAGCGACGTCACTGTGAGCATGTGAGATGAATCTCAGATAACCCGTCCTCAGGGCATTTATTTAATTGATGATCAAAACAGCACTGATTAATGGATCGACTAATGGAATACATAACACTCTGAACTAACCTGAGTGTTGTCTCCTGTAGTAACCTTCTGTTCTACTGATTCATCTGTTGTTCGGTCTTCAAGACTTCAACAATCCTTCTGTTTGTGTAATTGTAGGCGACTCATTAGATAGAAACGTTCTTTCCCTTCCACTGTGAATAAGCACGGGGACGTTGTATCTCTTGCCTCTTGCTGAAACGTCCACACGGCGTCGTCCTGAGAGCGAGCCGAGTAAATATGAACCCACAGCTGTGAGCCGAGAGACAGAACTCACAGACACGTGAATACGACTATGAAGTAGTTTGTGAATAATAACATCGACACTTTCGTCTCCTCGCCTGTCGCATTGTGTTTTCTACTTCTCACCTCTGCTGAGTGTGTGTGTGTGTGTGTGTGTCCCAGTATGGCCCGTCTCATCATTACCCATCTCCCTCGCTATACATCTCCCCCTCCCTCCTCTCGGCTGTCTTCACCGCTCACCCTCCTCCTGGCCGTCGTCGGCAGCCTGCAAATGGGATTAAAAATTAACAGAGTGTGTGTGTGTGTGTGTGTGTGTGTGTGTGTGTGTGTGTGTGTGTGTGTGAGTGAGAGACAGAGGGAGGATGAGCTGCTGAAGTCATGTTGTTTACCACATTCACTGGTTTGTCTTGGCACACTGTTTTATCACCTGGCTGCGGTGGCACTACAGCGACATTTCACCTTTTTTTCCATCTTCTCTAATGAATGCGGCTCCTCACATCGACCCATTTTGGCCTCTCTGGGGATCCGTAGCAGCAAAATACACTCAAATGACATTTGTATTGTATAAACATTTAAATCACGACTGTTTCCAGTTTTTCTGTCTGATTAGAGCTGACATGAACACTCGGTCTGTGCTGTCAGCACCCGATCGTATTCAGCACCCTTTAAAGCTACTAAGAGGAACTTTCATGCTGTGTTGATGTTGGCGCCCCCTGTGGACTAAAGTGGTCGTGTCTCTGAGCACCAGAGTCCCTTTAGAAAACCTCTCATCTTACTGCAGCAGGTCTGACAGTCTGCCCCTCTCGGTCCTGGTCCTGGTTCTCCCGGGCCTCCCTTCCCTCCAGCAAACCGGACCAACACTTTGTGGATTAATACAATATAATATTCAGATTACCTGCAGCCCCATGTCTGATCAGTCATCGTGCTTCATATATTCATCTTTTTATTACGTCTTCTTTGCTCCTGGTTTTATGCCTGTAGTGCATATCTCGTCGTCTGTTTAAGGGACGTGAACTGTTCCTACAACATGTCTGCAGTCACTTTAAGCTGCACAGCTGCTCTGCTGCTCTTTAAGAACTAGAACCGTTTGTGAAATCATGAGCGTTAAAATGGAGGTTGATTTCCTGCTGCCGCCGGGTTCGTCCTCGGCTTCAGAGGGAACCTGGCAGACAGACGGGGTGTTACCACAGCCGCCGTACCCGAGAGGCCTCGCTCCACATTTCAGTCATTTAGCTGACAGACTGACTCTAAACAGACCACAACTTACAGCAGAGCTGGCTGATGCTGCGCTACGATTGGCCAGTCTCCGTTCGAGGGGCGGGACTTGGAGAGAAGGGTCGATTCCATGACAATTAAGCAAACTGTCCAAAGCGAGCAGTGAGGACAGCGAGGGTCCACTGGGGATCCAGTGACTCGATCCTGCTGATGCACATCGGTCATTTGAGCCACTCTGGACAGTAGAGCAGCGTACAGATGCTGGTCAGATGAAGCAGCTCCTGTGGATTTCTTTCTGTACTTCTTGGCACTAGACTGTGCCAAAATGACTCTCTCTCTTTATTGATTATTTCGTATTCTGTTTGAGTGCTTTATGCTGTTTTGTTTTTTTCTTCCTGAATCCTATTACTGCTCCCACAACAGCCCGGTTATTCTCCAGGGATCGATAGAGTTTCATCTAATTTAATCTAAAGAGAGACGTTGCTCTGGTTATGCAGCGTCTTATGTGAGCAACGACACCAGGTTTCACAGCTCAGCAGTCGAGGGAAACGCCAGATGTCGATCTGGACAGGATTAGAAAAACACCGGAGCATCAAAACCAACACCGAGCACGAGAGAGACGGACATGAAGCTAAAGGACGCAGGAAGCATCAACTCTTGTGTGAAGACTGTAATATATAACAACTGTAATATGTTATATGAGGATGCAAAGGATTCCTCAGCCACAGAAATGCTTTGTAGGCGTCGTCTAACGGTAACTTTTGGTGAATTTAGGAGAAATCTACAGACGCAAAATAGTAAAATTAATGTTTTCTTTCCACTCGTCTCACAGACATTTAACGTTTACAACTTTGTGAGTTGTTTGTTGAAAGGTGGTAAAAGCCTGAAGCTTTGATTTAGTTTAATTACAGACTGATTAAGAGGGATCAGCTTTAATAAAGCGCCTCTAGAAATAAGTAGCAGCTCGTAGAAATGTTCCGGCTCTGCTCCCCGTCGGCTCGTTTAGATGCGCTTCGTGTTCTCTTCCTCTTCATCCGGGAGAGTTTGTCATTGCAGCACTTCCTCTGATTGCTTGTAAAGGCCGGCGGTGAACTCCCTCTGATCAGTCCCAGCGTGAGCAGCACCAGCAGGCCTCACAACCTGCACGTGTCCTCGTAGCCGATGTCATGGCTTAATGGAAGACATGAAGGGACGACACAGCGTTAACATGTGGAGATCGACGGCACCGGTGCTGTTTGAAGCCGCACACGCTTCTGATCACGCGCTCGCTTCGATGGTGATGAGATCGCGCCCTTTAAGGACGCTTCAGTGAGCTGCTGCTCATGCAGTCTATCATAGCGAACAGCTTTGACATTTCATTTAAGCGTCTGGAAAATCAATACCACATAAAAGGCCTCTGCAACTCCTTTTACAGTTGAATGCATTAAAGCCCATGATTATATCTTCATGCACATATTAGGATGGAAGTGTTTCATTAGAGAGAAGGTTCTCGTAATAGTGTGAACTCTGGTTCCCCTTTGATTTCTACGTCAAACACAGAGCGCCCTCCTGTTGGTCTTCATGTTTGAGGGAAGAGAACGAGACGTCAACAGGAAGTGATGTGTCGCTAAGAGGCCGGTCGATAAAAGGCCAAGCCAGACGATCGCCATCAGATCGGCTCAAAGTCTTATGGACCGATGACACGATCTCTGCATTGATCTGCTCTCCAGCTCCGTCCTGTTGGTCTTTGGCTTCGTAGCGAACCAGTGAGTACATCGGCACTCACCACTTCATGGGATCAATGTTCTCATCTTTACTAAACAAGAACGCAAATAAACAGATTTCCCAAAATATCCAACTATAGTGTGATTCTCCTGATGGAACCAGCACAGGAACAGATTGCATCTTGTGCTTCTAGTAATAACTATATGCTGAAACCTGCCTCCACATCTTATCCGTCAGTGGATCTGTCAAAGTGACGAACTGTCCTCAGACCAGCGCCTGCTCCCGCTCAGCAGCCGTCATCAATTATGTGAATTATAGTTCCATCGTTTGACCGCAATAAAAAAAATGAAATCCTTTTGGTAGTAAAATGTTGAGATCAACGGCGGCTGTGATTAAAGAGCCACAGACCAGCTACTCTTCTTAATGAGCTCTCAGAACCTCTTGCAACTTCCAAGGACATCGTTTGTTAGGACGCAAGTCAACGTCTCATTAAAGGCTGCGAGATGTGAAATAAGTGTGAGGCCTTCTCGTTAATATCTTCCTGACGAAGGACGTCACGGTTGGTAGAAACTCGTCTACAGATTTAAATGTCTCTGTATGCGATGATGCAACGCGCTCCCTGTACTTTCAAAAACACGTCCAGAAAGTTGATTAAAGACAGAAAACTCTTTCAATCCGATGAATAACTTTTTTGTTGAAACGGGGGATTGTGTTGCAGGATTTCTTTCCTTGTTTTTGGGGGATGACGTTTGAATAGAAGCTTTGCATGTCAAATAAAAGACATTCTGTACAGCCCTGTGGTTTCACGACATTAGTTGAAGAAATATCATTGAGTCCACATATTGGTTGCAATCAACAACTGGACCTGTACAAACAGCTTGTAGCGTGAATGATTGGTTGTGCTTCACCTCGCTGAAGGCTTGCTGTGGTGTTGTCTGCTGTCCTGTTGCACCGTGTCATCCCGGAACGTCTCTGCACTTCCACGAATCCCACCAAGACAAATGTGATCTCCACGAGGGTCCGATGCATCATTCAGACCAGCAAGGCGCTGCGTTTCCCACGGCTATATTTCAACTACCGGGGCTGGAGTTACTGATATGCTTCTTGTCTACATTACAGAAGAGATGGGACATCGTGGACCGGTGGTTCCTTTGAGACAGCATGTCTTCGGTCCCCAGGCTCCTGCAGCTTCTTTACATAACTAGTGAGGTGTTTGCTTACTCAGAGTTCAGTCCAGACAAAGTTATCTGCTTTTAAACTCTTTGCTTCCTTTAATCTCACACCGCTGTAAGAACGGACGGAGGGACGGTATCTATTCACGCCTCAGGGGGACAGTTAAAGTGGAACTACAGGTCAAGCAATCTCTCTTTATCCTCTTTCAGAACAATGTGTTCAGTGCCTCACACAATTGATGAAAGGAGAAGAAGACAACGAGCTGCTAGTGAGCTGCTGCTCTCTGCTTCAGTCCGGCCATCGCTGCTGTTGAATAATTCAAAGTCTTTATGAAACCAACAAATCCCAAACTAGGGACTAAAGGTATGTTTGTTTTGATGAATAACAAATAATCCAAAACTTGTATCAGTGTGACCTGAACGTTCCAGTCCAAACACAAGGTTGATGTCCAATACAAAGACACATGTCCCCCCCCCCCCCCCCCCAGGGAGCCATGTTGTCTTTAGCAGGTCTGACTGATGGACAGCCCTCTGAGGAAACACATTAGCGCTGATTAGATCACATGACCAGAGAGAGACCGAGTGTTTGTCACTCCTACTGCATGTTTCAATATTAATGCTTTTGTGTATTTACACACACACACACACACACACACACACACACACACACACACACACACACACACACACACACACACACACACACACACACTGAGCGAAGTCGAGCCGAGTCCAACAAAGAGCGACTTATTTCCGGCCCTTCGGTGGTTATTTTATCCCCAAACCACAACCTTTGTTTTCGGTGAAGAAGGTTCTGGAACCTTCGTCTTCGTGGTTGAAGTAACCGCTTGGTTCTGATTTTGAAAAGGAACGCTTTGCATTCTCTGGAACATTGCTGTGTGAAGTGTTCCCCTGCATGTCTCACCATCATCCACCATCAGCTCTCGCGTCACACTTCACTTCAGACGGCGCTGCTGTCTCGGCCTCTTCCCGTGTTTTTGAAATCTCGTTTCCCGTCTACAGCATCTCATTTATTCGTTTATTTTCCTCCAGCAGCGCTGGACTCATTATTTCGTCTTACCTGTTAGAATACAGTTTCATGTCATTCTAAGCTGTCGATCTGTCGTTTTCCACGTTGATCTCGTTCGATCTCTCCCTCATTCCTCGATGCTTCTTTCCCGTCTCAGCAGAGCAATTTCACTTTGTCATTTTAACATCCGCGGGCTGACGGGTCTTTAGACGGACTGTGAGAGGACAGCTGACTCAGGACATCTGTCTTCCTGTCCCTCGTCTTCCTCGAGGACTCTTTCTTTACGATGAGGAGTCGCTGATTCCGTCCGTAATGAGTTCCACAGAGCGATGAGCTCCTTAATGGACGGAGACGGCCGGGACACTTCGGTTTAGTACGACAGATCCAAACCCACTTCATTAAAGTTACTAAAGCGGATAAGCATCGAGGTACGAAAACCACACCGCTCACACTCTCATGACACGTTCACCATGCATGGAGATGATTACACACACACACACACACACACACACACACACACACACACACACACACACACACACACACTCAGGTTAACACGGTTGTAGTGTAACGGAAGTGAGTTTGAAGCTGATGGTTCATAATTACAAAGCCTGTTCTTCTTCTGCTGTCTGGGCAACAGCAACAGAATGTTGTGTGTGTGTGTGTGTGTGTGTGTGTGTGTGTGTGTGTGTGGATGTCACAATAAAACCTGCAATTGTCATCCCTGTTGAGAAAGCTTGTGAGTGTGTGAGTGTCTCCGGGAAGTACTTAGCTGCATCAGATCAAAGGGAGCAGTCTTGACATCTGCCTGCTGTCTTCCTGGCTAATTAACCCAACACACACACACACACATACAGACGCACACACACACACACACACACACACACATACAGACACACACACACATGCACACAGACACGCACACGCACACAAACAAACACGTAGGCAAGCATCCATCATAACAGGCCTCAGGCTCAATAATCTGTGTGTGCGTGTGCGTGTGTGTGCGCGTGTGTGTGTGTGTGTGCGTGTGTGTGTGTATGCGCGTATGTGTGTGTGTGTGTGCGTGTGCGTGTGCGTGTGCGCGTGTGTGTGTGCGCGTGTGTGTGTGTGTGTGTGTGTTTTCACAGTAGTCATAGCATCGCTGGGTAAACAAGGTGACTGACATATGCGACCTTGTTACTCACACTGATCTCATTCACTAAACAAAACAAGAATTGATCTTCTGTTGCTTGAGATTTGTATAAAAACACAACTTTTTGTAAGAGATCGTAACAACTGGCCTTCAGTTCAGCACCACGGACAGCTACACTTTTTTATTTATTCCTTTTCTTTCTTTTGCATGAAAACACAGTTATTTTGCACATCTGTCCACATCGTTATGTGTGGTTGAGTTCACAGACTGTCTGTAAGAAGTGGACGTGGTCATCGTGATGTCACTCTTTGGTTTGTGGATGTTTTGAAAACTCGAGGTCGGCAATTGCCCGGTCGCCATCTTGGATTACGGCCGTTGCCTTGTTGTCTTTTTCCGCAACCGATGAACGGAGGTTACCATATTAGGACTGAGGAGGAGTGACGTAGAGACGCCGGATTCGGCTCTGAGAGACCTGTCAATCACAGAAGCCCCGCCCTAAAGCATCCCCTGCTTTATGGTCTGTGTGACTCTAAATGGACCATCATGTACTAAATGAACATCATGCTGTATTGAAGAAGACTTGAAACTAGAGATTGAGACATAAACTCATGTTTACAATGTTTACTGAGGGAATAAATCAAGAGAGAAGTAGAGTCATTTTCTATAGACTTCTATACAACCAGAGGAGTCGCCCCCTGGTGTTGAAAAAGAGGAAAGGAGCTGTCCGTGGTGCTGAATTAGCTCTGTTCGAGTCGTACTGCCCTGTGAGGACTTTAACCTACTTTACCTTCTGACGTTGACGGTAAACACAAATCTTTTTCATCTGTACGAACAAATGACGGATGTTTGTCATTTTTCTGGACAGGCCGGTGATTATTTGCAGACTGGAGATTCAAAACAGGACGTTTCACACAACAAATGATTAATGCTGTTTTCTTTCAGTCCCTGAGATCTGTATTGATCTGTTATTAATGTGCATACTCCGTCTGTGTTTGCTTTGAATTATTGATAGAATTCAGTGTTGATGAGTCGCTCCTCTTTGATCTGGAACAAGGCTTTGTTACCATTTAAAAAAATATTAACATAATACAAATATTCATAATTAGAGCTCAACGGATCAGTCGGATAATCGGTCGTTTTTCTTCTGGTTCCAGCTTTTTACTTCTCTGTCAAAGTTGATTTCTAACTGAATGTTTGTTGCGCTGAACACTCAATTTAAAGACAAACTTCAGCTTTGGGACATTTGGTGCCCATTTTTAAACTTACTCTAAACTAAACAATGAAGCGATTAATAGAGAATTTATAATGAACGTAAATACTCATGACAGAATTTTGCTTGGATTCTATGTGGAACAATAAAAACCTTCCTAACTTTTCCGCAAAAACAACCTCTAGACTCGTACAAAAATAAGCGTTTTCTTATTTTTGCTGTGCTAAGGACGTTTCTCTGTCACCGTAGCGAAGCTACAGAGATGGTGGACGCAACGCCCGAAAAAACCCACAAGAATATAGCGACGCGACAAGCGGGTAACGGGAGCGACTCCGGGGAAACTCTGAATGTTGTGTTTGCAAACCGTAACCGACAAATGCTGCTAATTGCTCCTTTAACCACAGCTGCCGTCTCACTGGTCCACACCGACCAGTGTTTCCATGGCGATACCGCTGCCTCGCTGCGTCATGACTACGCACCGCAAGAGACGTGAGAGTGTGTGTGTGAGAGAGAGAGAGAGAGAGAGAGACAGAGAGAGTTGAAAATGCAGAGAAAACAGCAGCATCTCTACAATTCATTTTTTTTTCTCTCTCTCTGACACACACACACACACACACACACACACTATCTCACACACACACACACACATTCACACACTTAAACGTGCTAAGAATCCAAGCGTCCTCACCTCTTCTAACACACAGAAACTAATCACCCTGCCGCCTCACGTAGATGTGATAATAGCCAATTTATCACTGTTTCAGAAAAATCCGTGTGTGTGTGTGTGTGTGTGTGTGTCGGTACATATAATGTCAGGTACAACAATGCAGATCAGGGCACACTTGCACTCAATGATTAGAGAAAGACTCACACACACACACACACACACACACACACACTGAAACACGAAGGCCAGGCCAATTAAGAAGACTGATGTAGCGCAACAAATTCAATTATAGCTCGTTGTATAATGACTAAATTAAAGGCAGGAAGGAAGGAGTGAAGGAAGGAAGGAAGGAAGGAGGAGTGGAAGCTCTTAACTCCTACATAAATATCATTGTGTGATTCTCTTATTTTATAGACTGTAAAGTTTATTATTCTTTGGTGCTTTTATTGTGTAGTACCTGGCTGTCTGCTGTACGGATCCTTCTGCTGCTGCTTCTCTGGGCTTTCTCCATTTATTTGTATTTGAGGTTTTTTCCACAGTTCTGGTGGAATCTCTGTATTCTTAACAACTCGAATCATCAAATACACCACGCTGGACTTCACCACAGACGGTCCGGTCTGTAGCTGCTCAGCAGCAGAACACTCATCATACACACAGTCTTTGTTTTATGGATCTGGGGACAAAACCGATCGATATCGGGTATCGATTGACTGGAGCAGTTTCATCCCCACTTGGTACTTTCAGTCGATACCTCCAAAGGCGTCGAGTAGTCCTGGTTGTTATTCCGTTCCTCAGGGATTCACGGATGGATTTGTCTGAACGTCCAGGAACAAAATCAAACTCACAACATCTTAAAACACAGGCGTCCCTGTTCGTTCTTCTTAAAAGCCACGTTTTCAGTCCAAGTGGACCGGAGCTCCTCCACCAGCATCCAGAATGTATCCACAAAGAGTCACCTGCCAACATGTTGTAAAAACCTTTTCCAGCCAAATTAATAGAAGTATGTCACATTAAGACGTTTGTTGAAGTGCGGCAGGATTTAAAGTCGACTAGACGATGAGGAGTCGCTCAGAGGCAACTTCTGTCGTTGGTTGTTTGTTGTTGAGTCGGAGGTGTTTTGTTAAAACGCTGACATGGCTGCGAGGGCCGTGACCCTCAGCTAAATGTGTAAAAGAGAGAAGAGGAGGAGAGAGAACAACGGAGGGAGAGAGAGAGGGATGCTAATTAAACACAGGCTGAAAGGAGGAGACGGGATGAACAGAACAATCTGAGCCAGAACGAGGATCAGCTGAGGATTTGGGGGATGAATCATAAAACGTTATTGATGAAGGGATGAAGGAGGAAAGGTGGAGGGATGAAGGAGGGAGAGGGAGAGGAGAGACACGATGAAGGATGGAGGGAGGGAGGTGATGACAGTGGAGATGAATGAGAAGACGGAGAGCTGGAATAAAAAAAAAAAGTCTGGAGAGTGTGGAGGGAGGGATTGGTGGAGGGGCCACCAGAGGGATTATGGGATGGACGGAGAGGCCGACAGGAAAATGGCGCTCGAAAAAAACCGGGGATGGGACGAAGAATTAACCAAAAAGGAGAAAGTGAGATCAGAAGAGAAAGGGATGAAATAAATCACGGTGAAAGGAAACCAAAGGAGGAAAGGAGGGATCGCTCAAAGAGGAATAGAGGGGTGGAGGGGGGGGCTGTAGGTAGCACCGGGGGTTGAGGTATTTTCAGTTCAGCCGGCGGTCTCCTCTCCCCCGGATGCCGGCTGCCTTTTTGGGTTCTATATTTAGAGCGTTACGCAACAGAAGAGTTGCATCATCAGAGCGCAGCTTCACCTGCCAGAGCCCTCTCGGTCGCCTCGTTGTCTTCTTCTTCTCCAGCAGGCCGCGGCTGTGAATGTAGACGTTGGTCTGTGATGATATCGCACGCGTCTCCTTCTTCTCCTTCTTCTCCTTCTTCTCCTTCTTCTTCTGCTCTGTTGTCCGCCATGTTGTTGCTGCTCTGTGTCTGTTTATGTTTCAAACCACCAACCCTCCGATCAGCCTCAGCTGGTTCGGTGTGGGAGGATGTGCTTTGTCGGTTTTAAACCGTGACGTCTTGACCTGCAAATCAACCGAACGTCGGTCAAGACGTTCAGCTGCTTCCTCCCGCATGGATAACTGAAGAGCACCTGATGGAGACACACAAGCTCTTCATGTCGCCGACGTTGCATTTATTTAGAGGAGATTAGCGAGATGACATCTGCAAAGCCAGCTGTTTAATTCTCAATGTCCTGGAAGTTGCGTTCAGACGGCAGAATGCGTTCTGTTTGGAGGGGAACGTATCTGGTCGTGGAGTCGTTTGCTTTTGAAGAATCAGAAATGAGTTTCTAATGAGTCAGCAGAAAAGCTTTGGGTGGCGAGAGATTCAAAATGCACACGGGGCTCTCATGCTGCTGCTGATGTTCACTTTAAGCCAAACCAAGATGGAGTCCTTCTTCTTACTTTTTATTCAACATAAACACAACAAATTCAAATCATAATAGAATGAAATGTTGATGTTTTTAACTGAAGCTAACAAGGTTCTTTTGTTTAGTTTAGCTGAGTTGTACGGGAACACGATGGGAGCCAGAAGAAGTGCACGTCTTGAGTCGCATGCTGCCGCCTGACTCGCCGGCGCGTGGCCAGAATAAGCTGCTGACTGGATGTGAAGCCTCGAGTGTCTTCTGCCTCTGACGGACGCTCCGCTGAGCAGATCCTCCCTCAGCAGAGCGGCAACCATCTGATTCCCTGTCTGCATGTTGAGTCCTTCCCCAAAAGCTCCCGGCTCGAGACGCAGCGACACCTTAAACCTCCTCCACGAGCCCCGCCCTCCTCCATCCTCCTCCAGAGCCGGAGAGGTTGCGTCTCCGGGTCGAGGTTGTTTGGGCGACTAATTAAGATTCCAATTAAGATCCCCTCTGCCCTTTGTCTTTGTGGCCCTTTGTCATGAAAGCTGCTCACTCCGGTCCTCGAACACAATCCTCCCCTTCCTCTTTACTCCTCTTTATTTTCATTCATCCTCCCTTTTACATATCTTCTCCTCCTCCTCCACCTTTTTAAATCTCCTCTTCAGAGCAGAAACTAACTGGCATTCTCTCTCCACCAGCGTCCCCCCCCCCCCTCATGCTCCCTTTGCATCCTCCCAGTTCCTCCCGTGAGAGAGAGACTCTGCTCTCCCTGTCGGGTGATCGGATAAAAGACGATCCACCTCTTCTGAAGAACGTTCTACCCGCCTCGCTCTTGAAACGCTACCCCGCCGGCCTCCTCTGGGAAACGCTCACAAACTGTCTTTACCCGTCCACCAGCTTCTCCCGAGGGCCCGGTCGCCTCTCAAGGAAGCCACTTCCACCGTGAGCCTCGGAGCACAGACGGCTTCCTGAGAGCTGCTCTTACCGAGGCTGCCGTGGTAATCAGGCCGTGCTCGTTGCTGATCCCTGGACGAGAGAGCGAGTTTATCTATACTCGCAGGAGGTCTGATGTGTTCACTCTCCTCACGTCCTCGTTTCACCGTCTGCAGCTCTGTGCTCCTCTGTGTGCAGGAAAGCAGCAACACCCCGACGAAACATTCAGCTTCACCTGGAAGTTCCTGCAGCTGAAGACACCACGACCTCCTGTCAGACCGTTTCTTGCGGAGTCTTTACAAACATTCAGAAATTAACCTTAAAATCTTAGATTTTTGATCATTTTTCATTTATTTTTGATCATTTATTCGTCGTCGATGCCTCATTCTCTCATTGGAATGAACGAGGAGGTGCTTCTTGGTGTGAAAACCCTCCAATTCATTCACAAAACATTTAAATGTCTGCTTGCCTCCATTTATTGAACTGATTTCCCCTTTGGAGCGCGTTAATACTCAATAAACAGGATTCAAACACATTTAGTAACTTTATGGAGAGAAGAAGTTTCTCCGATCCCCTGATGAGAAGATGAGTCAGTCGTCTCTCTCTGTTATGTAAACTTCTCTTTATGGACGGGGTGAAAAGGGCAAGATGGAGGTGAGGAAGACAGGTGTTCCTGAGGGAGGAGAGAGAGAGGAAGGGGGAGACGGTTGAGGAGGTGAGAAGAATGCAAGAGAAGGATGGAGATGAAGAGAAAACAGCAATAAATGAGCTAGAGGGAAAAAAGCGAGACGGATGGATTTAGCAACTAACAGGGGAACGTATCAGACTTCAGAGAGAGAGAGAGAGAGAGAGGAAGTGGGAGTAAAAGACGGAGAGAGGTGAAGGTTGATGGAGTGCAGGAGCGAGACAGCTGGAGAAAAACTAGCAGACGGCACCGGGAGTGATGGAGTGGAGGTAAAGAGCGAGAGATGAATGGCTGAAGCTACATCGCAGGGATGGATGGAGGGATGGATGGAAGTGTAGCGCAGGATGAGGAAGACGGAGAGAGATGTTTCGGGGGAAAGATGGGGTGAAGATGAGGTGGCTGATAGCTGAGGTTCCCGAGGGCGAGGGAGAGGAAGATAGAGGGAGGGGGACGTAAAGGAGGAGACGAGAAGCAGAAGGATGGAGGCTGGAGAAGACTGACACCTCATTCAAGTCTTTTTAAAGCCGTTTCTCTCTAAACACAGAAGCAGAAGAAGACTTTTACTTCAGCCTAAAAAAACACTCACTCGTGTCCTTCGTCCACTGATTTATTATCCCAAACATCTACTGGCCGCTGAGCTAAGCGGACTTAAGAGAGTCGGAATAAAAAGAGGAGAGAAGTGTCGGCAGCGTTCATTTAGAAAGATTATGGAATGGGTTGTGGACCTCTTTCTGCTCAGGGGGAAACATCCGTCCGAAGAGTCACGAGTGCATTTATGAACACGTTTCAGCTTCGTTATCGCAGAGAGAGAGAAAGATCAAAGTGGTCAGAGAGGTGAGAAGAAAGGAACAGCAGAAGAAGAGAAAGACGATGCAGAGTTGAGAAGAGGACGTGTTAACAGAGGAGGAGAGAGAGAACCACCCACATATAATAACAGGCAGTAAACACTTGGCTCTTAAGTTCTGCTCGCTGCACTTTCTCTCATTAGACCTGCAGCTTTATTGCTGAGTGGCTGAAGACGAAGGGACACGTTCTGCTTATTCCTCTGTTTCCTGCTGCTGTTTATATATACTGTGTGTGTGTGTGTGTGTGTGTGTGTGTGTGTGTGTGTGTGTGTGTATATATATATATATATATATATATATATATATATATATATCTCTGCTGCTGATACCCAAGCTTGGTTTCTAAGTAGTTTAACACAGTTCACATACTTTCACACAAATGAACAGAACAGGAATAAGAAAAGAGAAACGTCTTCTTCCCGTCTGAGGATCGTCGCTGTGATTCCTGGATTCAGGTCTGGCTTAAAGAGCAGAGTCGGGATCTGAGGGGAGTTTGGCAGGAAGTCAGAGCAGCAGGAGGGCTCATCGAGTCACTCGGGCACGAGTCCATCAAAGTGTGCAACGAGTATCACACAGTCTCCTCCTGCAGCTGCACGAGGCATCGCTTGGTTTCTAATTGGATCGGCCGAACGACGTGGAATCTGACATTTGAGCAGCATTTTAATGAACCAACCAATCACTGCTGCCGCTGCCCTTTGAATGTAATAGTTTGTTAATGATAATAAAAACGGAGAGAGAGAGTTCTTCAAACTGACATGTTAATACTTAAAAATCCCCCCCGACATTAGAATAAGAGCCACAGATTCAAAGGGACATAGTTTTGGTTGTTTTACATCTCTTTGTAGTGGTTTTGCGTCGCTCTTTGGCGGTTTTGCGTCGCTCTTTGGCGGTTTTGCGTCGCTCTTTGGCAGTTGTGCGTCCCTTTTTGTAGTGGTTTTGCGTCGCTCTTTGGCAGTTGTGCGTCGCTTTTTGTAGTGGTTTTGCGTCGCTCTTTGGCGGTTTTGCGTCGCTCTTTGGCGGTTGTGCGTCGCTCTTTGGCGGTTTTGCGTCGCTCTTTGGCGGTTGTGCGTCGCTCTTTGGCGGTTGTGCGTCGCTCTTTGGCAGTTGTGCGTCGCTTTTTGTAGTGGTTTTGCGTCGCTCTTTGGCGGTTTTGCGTCGCTCTTTGGCGGTTTTGCGTCGCTCTTTGGCAGTTTTGCGTCGCTCTTTGGCGGTTTTGCGTCGCTCTTTGGCGGTTTTGCGTCGCTCTTTGGCAGTTTTGCGTCGCTCTTTGGCGGTTGTGCGTCGCTCTTTGTAGCGGTTTTGCGTCGCTCTTTGGTGGTTGTGCATCTCTGTAATGGTCACTTTGCATCTTTTTGTAGTAGTTTTGAATCTCTGTCGTGGTGTTTTTTGTCTCTTTTTGGTCATTTTGCTTCTCTCTGTAGTGTTTTTGGATCTCTCTGTAGTGTTTTTGCTTCTCTCTGTAGTGTTTTTGGATCTCTCTGTAGTGTTTTTGGATCTCTCTGTAGTGTTTTTGAATCTCTCTGTAGTGTTTTTGCACATCTGTTTGTCCTTTGTACATCTGTTTGTAGTCTTTTTACGTCTGCTGTTGGTCGTTTTCCTCTGGGCCTACATCTAAAAGGCCCTTTCAGTAATCCATTCATTTAAACTACAATACAAAGTAAGTCTTAACAAATCTGCAGGTTAGAAGGTGTTTTCTCCGGAGGCTCTGTTTAGAGATAACAATGGCTGGCGGGTGGCAGCAGGCCGTTCTCTGGAGTTCGCAGCGAGCGGCCTGTCGTGCCACTATTGTTCGTCTGTTTGCGTGCCGCGCTGCTGGCAACGAGCAGCAACATCACTGCCCAGTCTCCAAGCTCCGCCTCCCAACAGAGCAGTAATAGTCGGCATATTATCATCAGCAACTTCACGGCTACTGTAACTCAACATGTGCTGCAACATGAGCCTTAGATGACTCATCACGTGATGGAACACTATGCTCGGTCGGGATACTGACTGTCAGCAAACACCAGTGTTTAAAAGATGCAGGAGACGAGGGGAGTCGGAGCCGAGGAGGAGGCAATGAGACGGAGAGAGAGGAGAGATAAGAACTATAAAAAGAAGCGACTTCAAGATGGAACTGGTTGTTTTGTCTTCTTCTCAAGGGTGGAAGAACATGTGAACGCTGCAGAGAGTGAAGGAAGAGAGTGAAGAGGAAAGACAAGATGAGGGGAAACGCATAGCTGCGTACACAAACTGCAGGTGTAACAGAGAGATGAGGGGAGATCAGGAGAGCTAGAAACAGAGAAAGGGTTCAGGCTGGAGAGACACAGCGGGAGGGACCGTCACTTGTGATGGATGTGGGATTGTGAAGAACCTGAGGGAGCGAGAGGGAGCGAGTTTATCTGCATTGCTGTACGAATCGCAGTCAGTGGAGCGTTGTGAAGCCGTCAGCAGAAATTCTCCCTCGCCGTGCAGATCTGCATCCCGGCTCCCCGCCACTGCGGGGTTAATCTCCCGCACATAATTTAATCTCATCCGCATAATTTAGGCGTCAGACGACTGGCGGCAGCGTAACCTGCAGGCGTGAGCGGATTCACGCTTCACAGCTGGAGTAAATGAGCAAAGTCATCATGTGGAGGGTTTGAGGAAAGAACCCCGAGGTCGGCCTGAGCCAGAGCACCGCTGGGTTTTAATGTCGGTAACAGGAAGCACTGCATCACATGCTGCTTCATCTGCAGCACGCTCAGCGGGCCGCTGTGAGTTTCTCACTGCGTTCTTTAAAAACCTCCGTCAGCAGAAGGCTCAGGTGTGAATGTGGTGTAACTGAGGAGTCTCTCAGCGGGGACTCGCTCCGCGGTGGTGCAACAGACGGTTTTGGTGAGATCTGGATGAACCTGCCAGCACGCTGTGACCTCCTGGAGCTAATGGTCGATACAGAGACGCATGCTAATGTTCAGCTGCGAGACACACGAGTAAAGCATCACGATCGTCTGGCAAATGAATATCCAACATGTTTCAAGAATTACTTACATGTTTTTCCTTTTAAATAAGCAGTTAAATAGCAAAGACAACGCAGTAAAACAGCATAAAACAGCTCTGGTCCTACTTTCTTCGATTAAATCCAGTTTGTCTGGTTCAGTTAAACCCAGCTCAGCTCAGCTCAGCTCAGCTCAGCGCCTCCTCTTCCTCTGCGGCTAATGGAGTGTAATCAGCCTCGTTATTGCTGAAATAAATGAAAGCATCACATAGAGAGAACATTCACTCACGCAGTGTTTTGGGGAATGTGTGTCAGTCCCGCCGTAACATTACTCTTCATAAAGCACCTTGGAAACTGCCGGGCGGGTCTGTATGTTCCGTCCTCTTGACAGAGAGCTGGTAACTGGAGGCATTCATTTATCTGTCGGCTGACAGCGGAGACGTCTTTCTTTTCCTCCTCACAAACACAACACTCGGAGGCGACGACGATGTCAGCGGAGCGAAAGCGTGAGCATCACTCTGAGACCTGTGAACCGTCCGCTCTGATAACCGATTCAGAGGATTCCTGTCACGCAGAGACTCCGATTCAGGACTCGGGAGCCGTATTTCTTCTTCTTCTTCTTCTTCTTCTTCTTCTTCTTCTTCTTCTTCTTCTTCTTCTTCTTCTTCTTCCTGTCTGAGTGGCAGGAGGTGGGAGTTGACGGAGTGTGATTGAGAGCGTTAAAAATAGTGATTTTCCGATCTTTTTCTTCACGGGGTAATGTTGGGTATGATAGTGTAGTGGGGTGTGCAGGGTTTACGGTTTTTTTGTGGACTTTTATCGGGCTTTTTTTGGGTGTTTTTGAGCGGATTGCAGCCGGGCAGCAGGTGCTGTCGGCGTGCTAGCCGCTAGCATGCGGCTGACGGAGCTGACGAGGGAACACGCCGTGAAGGTCCCCCCCCCGCTGTTCGGGTGTTCGTTGGAGGAGATCAGCCTGGGAGTGGGTGAGCTTGTCGGCCACAGCCACGTGAAGTCCGCAGCGCGGATGAACAGCGCTGTGGTCATCTTTCTGGATAGTTTGGAAGCTGCGGACGTGGTGCAGATGCACGGGATCTCCGTGGGGGAACACTTCCTGCACACATATCCTCTCGCCTCACGGGACGTGAAAGTCACCGTGTCCAACGTGCCGCCGTTCATAAAGGGAGAAGCCATCATCAAAGAACTGTCCAAACATGGGAAGGTGGTGTCTTCGGTTCAGAGAGTGTCCTCTGGATTTCAGTCTCCTCTGTTGCAGCACGTCGTGTCTCACAGGAGACATGTCTACATGATCCCCAGCAACAGGAGCAGAGTAGTCGACCTCAGCTTCACGCTCACTGTGGACGACTTTGACTACGTCATCTTTGCAAAGACAAACGATTTCAAGTGTTACAGCTGTGGGAGACAAGGACATGTGAGCAGAGCTTGTCCTGGGGAACACGGCTCAAACAGAGACCAGAACCGGAGACGCACCGAGGGGGACAGAGGGGACGAGCAGGACGGACAAGAGGGAACAAGTGGAGCACAGGAGGTGAGGGTGGAGGAGACTGGTGGGTTACAGGGGGTGAGAGTGGAGGAGACGGGTGGAGCGCAGGGGGTGAGAGTGGAGGAGACGGGTGGAGCACAGGGGGTGAGAGTGGAGGAGACGGGTGGGTTACAGGGGGTGAGAGTGGAGGAGACGGGTGGGTTACAGGGGGTGAGAGTGGAGGAGATGGGTGGGGTGCAGGAGGTGAGGGTGGAGGAGACGGGTGGGGTGCAGGAGGTGAGGGTGGAGAGGACGGGGGTGACCCAGGAGACGAGAGTGGAGGTGGCGGGTGGGGTGCAGGAGGTGAGGAAGGACGGGGAAAGTGAGGTCCAGCAGGTGAGGGAGAGTGCTGGAGGACAGGTGGAGGCAGGTGGGGAGGTGGACATGGAAGCGGACGAGGAGCAGCTCAAGGCCCCTCAGCGGAAGAGGAAGCAGAAAGGAGACAAAGGACGCTCACAGGCGAAGAAGGCGGCAACTACCGAAAGTGGAGGAGCAGCCGAGTGCGGGTCCAGGCTGGAGGAGGATCCTGAGTCCGGGTGGGAGGATTCTGAGTCCAGTCAGGAGGACTCTGCTGTTAACAGCGAGCCCTCTGAACACGGTGCTGGCAGCTGCGGGGGCTCTGGAGGCTACAGCGTGGGGGAGATCAAGGAGTTCCTCAGGAGGACTAAGAGCGTGAGAAAAGCCAGAGTGGAGGACTACCTCTCTGATAAGGAGAAGCTCTCCAGCTCTGCCAGATCTCACATGAGGAGCAAGGACAGAGGAGGTCTGACGAAGCAGGAAGGCTTCAGGCTCCAGAAAATAGTTCAAAAAGTGAACAAAGAACTGGGCAAAGGTGGCGCTAAAGTGAGACTCAGATCTCAGTCTAAAGACAATTAAGGACACGTTCATGTTGTTGGACCTTATTTGTGTAACCGTCTTGCATGATGAAGTATCGTGTTGTTCAGAAAATAACTAGTTTTGTTTTGAGTAGCAGTGAAGCTTTGTAAATGGAGGTTAAGAAAAACAAATAAAGATATATTAAACCTCTTCTTCTTCTTCTTCTTCTTCTTCTTCTTCTTCTTCTTCTTCTTCTTCTTCTTCTTCTTCTTCTTCTTCTTCTTCTTCACCAGCGAACTGCGTTTGAACTTCACAGGATGAGGAGCCACAAGTGTGTTTCGCCGCAGTGTGTTTGTGGCCTTCTGAGTGTTTTAAAGGTTTCGAGTCCCTGACTGGCTTTGCTTTTAAACACCAACAACACTTGAGCTGGGGGCAGTGAGTCAGCACTGAGCGTTTATTTGCAGCTTCATTAAAGGCCCTTTGGCTGCAGAAGAGCAGCAGGAGACCCGGCTGGCTCTCTTAAGAACAGCGCTGTGGTTTGTGATATATTCCTGCCGACTCGGAACGTTTCGATCCACGGATGCGTTCGTGACGGACTGCGTAGGATTCCAGGTTTCTCAGGGTTCATAATCATGTGCTGAGATGGACAGATCCTGATGCAGCTCCTCTCATCATTAGTTTGATAACAAAGTGGTATTATTAAATGGCGCTCCTTATTTCAGCCTTGGCAGGTCGCCTCTGCTTTAAAAGGTTGCAGGTAGGTTGCAGCAACGAGTAAGACAATTCAAACCCTTTGGCGTCTCAGGAACTTTTCTATCGATGCAAATATTGTGACAATTTGTAAACTGTTTCATATTCTATATCGATGACTTTAATATTTGAATAGTCCGTCTTCGTAAGAGTCGGGTTTGTTTTGGTTGTGCTTTATTTACTTCTTTAGCTTCTTGAAGGTGTTTGTAACCTCGGTGCCAAGTGTTTTTAAGTATTCGGTATTCAAGCCAACAGTTGCAGTAATTAGCTCTTTCTCACCGACACGCATGAACACGCGTATTATTATTTTTTGCTTCAGCGTTTATTTAGACAGCTCCCCCACTGCTTGTAAATTAATCACACACTGTAGGAAAATAAGAAGCAATCAAAACGCATCAACTGTCGAACAACGCTCGCTCCCAAAGTAAACAGATGTTTGGGGCAATTACGGTGCAATAAGTCAACGTGATGAAAGCCTACACAAATAAACAGCAATGTGCAAACAAGCAGAGCTTCTGCACGCTCCCCGGGAGGCAGTGGTTCACGGGGATTACATGCATTAAGAAGAATGGAGCCGCTAATACGCTGGGATGAGGCTTATTAATGGTCTGTATGCTGGTTATTGAGCTAAATGTATGTCGAGGCACTAATCTGACCTGCTTCAAGGGACGGCACGTCCACCACTGTCTCTGTGTGTCGGTTGAGTCTCAGGTTGGACGGTTTTATCTCTGCTGGCTGCTGATTCTCTGCAACGTCTTCAAATGTCAAAAATAATTACATGAAGGTGTTTTCACCGATCTGTAGCCGAGTAAAATATTCAGTTTTGGGTCTTTAACTTATTTTAAGTTGTCTGGAATAGTGCATTGTTGTTGTTTATGTTATCTCTATGTAATAATGCTGAGACAAAGAGGTTGACAGCTCACTTTCTAGTTGACTGCTCAATGCCAGGCGGACTCTTGAGCTTTCATTTGCTGTGATTTGGGATAACTGCTGCTGGGATTTCTACCAGCTGGAGTTTGTTTGTGCACTCTAGGAACAATGTACGAGTTACTCTGCGTAATCCACAGAACACAGTGTCAACAGTTTACAGTTTTCATTCACTTCTACTGATTGGACTGCCGTTGATATTCCTCGCCCTGGTGTTCCTTAGTAACTCTCACTTCTTCCTGTCTTTGTTCCAGACCGGCCCGATGAATCCCATGACACAGTTGTACTACAAGAAGGTGAGTCAAACACAGACACAGTCACACTCCACTACATCCCCCCAGGCAGATCCAAAACCTGAAAGCCAAGTGTTAACGCTTTAACAGCCCTTTGACAATGTAAGGCCCAGATGTCCTCACTTAGCAGTAAAAGATGTAATGGTCCCCACAAAGATAGATCTGCAAGAAAAACACACACACACAGGACAAAAAGTCTTTCCATCGTCTTTCTGTTTTCACAGTGTGGAGTAATATAAATCAAATCATCCGTGAGTGTATCACATCTCTCCTCTGATGTTATTCACTGTGACTTAGTTACTTCAACACCAAATTCATATTTTCAACAACAGTCTTGTGTCTCGTCCCGTTGTAACGCGATGATGGATGATGATGACTCCACTTATGAAGTGAAGTATCCACCACAGCATGAAAATATATGATATGACAAGAATTTCATTTTGCAAACAAACAAACAAACAGCTGATGATATTTGACTTATAAGCCTGTTTAAGCCCAAAGACAGTTTTGTTCAAATATTTAGAGTTTGGGCCACATGGCTGTGGGGACGACAATCTCTCTCTGATCACAGTCATAGAAGAATGCCTCATCTGTACATTCAAACATGCGCAGTTAATAAATAATTGTTTAGAAGGGTGCCCCAGAAAGGATTTAGTTCGAAGAGTTTTGGGATTTCTACAGATCTGATACCCTCTTTTTAATCATTGTTTGTTTGTTTGTTTAGGCGACGTACTCGCCGTACCGCGACCGCATCCCGCTTCAGATCGTGCGGGCGGAGGTGGAGCTGTCTGCGGAGGAGAGGGCCTACCTCACCGCTGTGGAGAAAGGTACGTATTCACCTCTGTTAGCGGCATAGTAGTTCCCCCTACGCCTTCGTTATGTGTCCTCACAACTGTCTCTTGATATTTCAAACTTTTAAGAATTTGAAAATCTTTTTTTGTGCTTCACTGCAAAAAAATGTATTCATACGCAGTCATTTATTCACATTTTAGCCACCTTGAAAGCATGTAGTGCTCATTAATGTGAAATAACTGAATCCATTACCTTCCAAAAGCATAGTTAACTGCTTATAAATACTTAATTAAGTATGTATGCATCTAAATAAAACAGCATTTAGCAATGATATAAAAGGCAAGTTAATGAAACTCTTTCTTACTAACAGATAATAATGTTAATAAACATCTCATGAGAACGTCAAGGGCATATTTAACTGTTAATTGTTGCTTATTACAAGGACCTTAATACAAAGCGTTGCCAAGATGATCAGCGCAGGACTTAAACTTGAGGTATTTTCGTATGTTTTGCTATTGGAACACGTTGTAACGCTGTAGAAGGTAGAAAGCAAGTCTGTGGGACACTGAAGCGCCACCTGTCTGCTCCCTCGCTCCCCTCCAGGTGACTATGCGGGGGTGAAACACGCCCTGCGCGAGGCGGAGGTCTACTACAACATGGACGTGAACTGCCTGGACCCGCTGGGCCGCAGCGCGCTGCTCATCGCCATCGAGAACGAGAACCTGGAGATCATGGAGCTCCTGCTCGACCACGGCATCCACACCGGCGACGCCCTGCTGTACGCCATCAGGAAGGAGGTGGTGGGCGCCGTGGAGCTGCTGCTGTCGCACAGGAGGCCCAGCGGCGAGAAACAGGTGCGTGGACGAGATCCGTCTCCTCCAGACGCGTAAGCGCGTCTGCGTTTACTCGTCTGTAAATGTGCGGCTGTGTGGTTTGTCTTTTCCGTTGGTGTGTGCGGCGCGTGATGAAGAGCAGCCGTTCAGTGTTACGCTCCACATTCTGCTGAGTGGAGGGAAATTAAACAGCTGGTTTTATAGACACGCTGTTTAAGAGACAGACGTGTGTGTGTGTGTGTGTGTGTGTGTGTGTGTGTGTGTGTGTGTGTGTGTGTGTGTGTGTGTGTGTGTGTGTGCGTGTGCGTCAGTAAAAGAACATGTTGCACAGTTCAGATAATGTGTAGGTGGGGGGGGATCAAAGAGGGGGAGAGACACTGGAGAGCAAGAGGGATCAAAGCGGAGGAAGGGAGAGAGAGAGAGAGAGAGAGAGAAAGGGAGGGAGGGAGAGAGAGAGAGAGAGTAAAAGAGGAGCATTTTAACTTGAAGAGAGACACATTTCTTCTTCTGCATTCATTTCTGGACGGTCTGATGCTGCAAGGTTCCGCGTCGCTGTGGCAACCAACCCTTGGCCGAACGCAGAGGATTGTGGGAAGTTTCTTTTTTTATTTTTTTTGGTCGCCTCTCAGTTGGACGAAGACGGAAACAAATGTGTTTCTGTTGTTGATGTGCTTCTGTTTCTCATGTTACTTCCCTCCTCTCTTCTGGTTGTTTATCTTCATTTCAACGTGTTTGTTGCGTATTTTATTCATTTATATATATTTTATAATCCCCTTTTTTATTTTGGAGCTACACACAACCTGCTGTAAAATAAAATAAAATCTGCTCATCTAAAGTCTTTAAGATACAAAATGTAAGCAATGAAACATGAAAACAGACATAACATCGCACACATTTATTCACATATAATAATAAACTGTTATAATGCTGTCATTATCATTTATAGATTATTATGCATGAGCTAAATTACATAATGAACATTTAGAAATTCTTATATATTTAAATTTATAAATTTGCACCGTCGCTAAACATCATGTAGCTTTCGCCTCAACCTTTAGCCACCAGTGCACGTTTAAAACCCGTTAAATATTCTCATTTGAAAGCTGAGAACATGAAGTAAACACAGCAGGAAACCAGCTGATGACGTCTGACAGCAGAAGTTGTCATTTCAGACGCCGAGATCAACGACAGACGAGGAGGCTGGCGTGTAGATCTCGTGCACGATGGAGAAGCTGCTGCTTAACAATGAACTACGGATGTTAAGGGTTGAATGTGAAGATTGGAGAGATTGACAGCTGAGCAGCAGGAGATTAGATTAATAATACATGAATCAGGGGGAAGAAGTTTGCTCTGAACTCTAAAGTTACGAAGCAGAAGACAAAACAGTCCGTAACTAATAAACACGTTACAAAGTTGTCGTGTTACCGATGTTGGAAAAAAGCTTCTAAATGTCACGTGACCGTTGGTCTCGGGGTTAAAGTGTGTTTATTTCATGTAGATGTCTATATTAAGAACTGTGTGTGTGTGTGTGTGTGTGTGTGTGTGTGTGTGTGTGTGTGTGTGTGTGTGTCTTTAATCCTGTGGCAGCTGCTCTCACACTCCTTATCACCGCAGGAAAAAATTAAAATAAAAAAGGAAAAAAAAAGATTTCGGCAGTAGAGAAATCAGAGAGAGGGAGGCGCAGAAGAGGAGGGAGGGATGAGAGGATGAGGGAGAAAGAAAAACAAAGATGGCAGGAGGTGAGATGAGGAGAAGGAAGCAGAGAAGGAAGGAAGGAGAGAAGGAGCGAAAGCCGAGGGGGAGATTAAAGGAGAAGGACGAAGAGAAGCTCTGCTTGTTTCTCCCTCTGAGAGATGAAAGAGTCCACATGTGTTCCTCCTCCTCAAGTCTGCTCCTTTCACTCCTTCTTCTGATGTCTTTGAGTGTGTGTGTGTGTGTGTGTGTGTGTGTGTGTGTGTGTGTGTGTGTGTGTGTGTGTCACAGGATTCAGACGCCTGGTGTTTCTGCGACTTGCACACACATTTTCATCTTTATTCTCAATTTGGAAACTCGCTGCTTTAAAGTCCCCGTTCTTTCATACTTTCATACGCCGAATGTACAAACGTGTATTTGTTGTCCTTGAGCTCTTGTTGACGTTAATAAACCTACTTCAGATGTTAAACCGAGCACAAGCTGAAGAGTGAAGGCACATCTGGGAAGAGACGACCGAATGAATCCACGTCATGCTCGCTTGTCGGGTCGGGTTACGGAAGTTAAAAACTCTATTTTGGAAAAGGAAAAACGTTTTCTTCCGACGGGTCCTTTGACCTCTCACTCCAAGATGAATGAATGAAAGACTCCCCCCCCCCCTTTGCAGACATTTAACATAATGCCATGCAATTCTGTGAAAAAAACAAGCAGTATGAATTAGTTATTTAAAAGAATGCTGTGTTTTAAATATGTCTGCATATTGGGATCCCTAGACGGTTTTGGATTTGCATGAATTGGGTTTGAGTGGAAGGCTCAGACTCACATGTATTCACATGTGAGTCCCCACAGACATGTCACTGTGGTGAGACCATTTTTTGAAACTATTTATTCATTTCTTGTGTCTACAAAAGGTCCAGCAACTCGTGTCGATTTCCCCTCCTAACATTCGCTCTTTTCAAAATAAACTTCTGTCTCCACAGGAAACAACTTTGTTAGGTTTAGGCAACAAAACGACTTAGTTAGGTTTCAGGAAGACATTTGGAAAAACGTTTGGGTTAAAACGACTACAAAAGAAGAACTACTGAAGTACGGAAGCTACTTTATATCACAGCCTCGTGAAACTTCACAACCACAAGCTACAGACCTTAAGCAATCAGAGGATGCATGGGTCACAGGTACCGACAATAAGGGCGCTTCTGAGCAGTTTACAGAACTGAAGAGCTCGCCATTCAATCGCGGAAAAATTGCAATTTTTGCAGTTTTTTGATACCAAATCACAGCACGAGTATTTCTATGTTGTTCCTCGAGGTCTTGTTGGTCTTTGGTATTTTAGAGGGATTTTCAGAATGGATACAAAATTGTTAAATGTATCAGCAAATCTGTGTAAATAACGGAATCAACCCAAAAAGACAAAACGCTGCAACAACTTCTGAACCATAGGTGAGCATGTAAATGTTCATCATGTACTTCCCTCATGATGTTCTTTATACGCTCTTCAGTTTCACCATTTAAAAAGAGGCCTCATCAAATCACAATGTTTACGGATGTACGACGAGAACAACTATACACACTGCTCCGTGTATTTCAATTCATCTAAAGTTAGCAGCTTTCAAATGATGTTCATCAGTTCTCTTGACCTAAAGAGGAGCATTCAATAAGTGTGAGCATTGTGCTTGTGAATGCTCGCTGGAGGAGGTTAAAGTGAATCATTGTTATTGTTACGATGGTCGAATTGTATTCAACAGCAGCCGTTGGTGTTGCTTTTACAATCCTTCATCCACCGATAACTTGCACAACGTCGACACTCGAGACAGAAAGCGTCTCGTCCTCCGAAAGCATTCGTCCAGGATTCAGCTCGTCGTCATGGTTAGGTTGCCCGGCAACCGGCAGAGACTCCAGGATGTTGCTGCACAAATTGTCCTTTGTCCAAATTGTCCGGATCAAACAAACGAGAGACCACATGTTCATCAGAGGTGCTGTTGGTGGATTGCGTGGACAGAACCAGGCTACCTGTTTCCTTCTGGATCCAAATATCTAGAACATACAGCAACATGGCTTTCAGAATGTTCAGCTCTTCTGGGCTCAAGCCAGCACAACCGCCTTTTATTAATACGTCTCTCATTCATATCTGACCGTACACCTCTAGACCACCTGGTAATGAAACACCCTTTCACTCAGTTCCTCTCAGGCGACAGCAGGTGTTCAGAGTCGCTGAGGAATACAATGAGCTCTGGAGAGGATGTGGCTTTAAATAAATGTCCCTCTGCAGCAGGAGACTTCTTTTGTCCAACGCATGACACGCATTCAATTTGTTTTAATCAGATTCAAGGGAGTTTAATTTGATTCTTCATTTGGAAAATTTCTCTTTTGTCCTTTTTACGTAACAGCGCCACATGTCGAGCTGAAATGATGGCTTTTTACACTGCACAATAGAAGTTATTGAACATTAGATATCGGTCTTTCATTGTGGTTCACTTGTCATATGATGCGTGTAATTTCATAAAAAAAGACGTGTTTTTCTTTAGGTTCCCTCGCTGATGATGGACAGTCAGTTTTCAGAGTTCACCCCGGACATAACTCCCATCATGCTCGCTGCTCACACCAACAACTACGAGATCATCAAGCTCCTCGTCCAGCGGAAGGTGATTACTAGTGATGTAATAAAAGCAAGCCTTTCAAGGAGAGCGTTTACTTTAATATTGAATCAGGATGTGGAAGGTAGCTGTGATGATGCACCGTTAATTGTTGTTCTGTATAGGTCACCATTCCCAGACCACACCAGATACGATGTGACTGTGTCGAGTGCGTGTCCAGTTCAGAGGTAAGTTTGTTTTGCTGAAAATCAATATTGGAATTTACAGCAATTCCCAATCTGCACCTCCAGCACTGACATTTGTTCTCCGCAGCTGTTCTAAAACAATTAGATACGCATCACTTCCTCTGCCGTGAGCGAAAAACATCTCTTCTGTTTTTTCCACCGCTGCTCACTAATCAATCTTGTTGAACATACTTTGATTATGTCGTCACACGAAAGAAATAATGAAGAGAAAACACAATGTTTATGTTTTGCAAACAAAAAAAGGCTCGAAATCTGCTGGTTCTGGAATGTTTCACTTGAGTATTTCGGTTGCACATGAATACAAAAGTCACAACTTTATTGTACAATTTTCTTCAGGAAACATAAACATAAAATCAGCCCAAAAAATGTAGAGTAACATAGAGAACAAATATTGTAACAAAGCACTGTACAGAACACACCTAAGAGATAGAAATAGAATACTCAAACATTTTAATTAATTCAAAGCACTCGTTCCTCAAAGGGAAATTTGAAGCGAAGGAGTTTGCAAACACTAGAACACATTTATAATTTATTATATCACTCAAAAACAGACTATTTTCTGCAAAACAAGTACTTTAAGTTTGAAAATTTCACATAAATATAGCAGGACTTTCCTTTGCAATGAAGTATTTTAACATCAAAGTTGCTGTGAGGAACTTTAGCTGATTATGAAACGGTCTCATTTAAATCCTGATGCCTCTATACGACCAACAAAGGTAAATGAGGCAATCGGGGAGAAAATTGTCAATTTCTTCATTGTTATTCTTCAAAGTATGCAAAGGGCGATCATTGTACGATACGGTGCGGCTTGGTTCTAAACCTTAAAAGTCTAAATCTTTCTCCTCTCGTTCGTCTCTCCGTGTCACCTTCTGCAGGTCGACAGTCTTCGGCATTCGAGGTCTCGCCTCAACATCTACAAGGCTCTGGCCTCGCCCTCCCTCATCGCGCTGTCCAGTGAAGATCCCATCCTCACTGCCTTCAGACTGGGCTGGGAACTCAAAGAGCTCAGCAAGGTATGGACGCTGACCGAGGACTTTCCTGAGAGGTCTTGCGGGAGCGGTGAAAAGGTTTAGTCTCAGGGACTCGTCAGTGATGCATTTGGAGTAAAGCCCTCGTGTATTTTTATTTACACAATATACAGCTCGCTGTCAAAATAAACGAGACGGCAACTTAAAGTGTCCGCATAAAGTGCCGGTCCATCAGGAGCCTTTAGGAGCAGCTACCGTCCTCTTTGGCGTTAGTTCAAGAACTCTGCTGGAGGGACGCCACGCCCTGAACTTGATGAGCTGTAAAAAAACATCCAATGTTGTTTGTTACTCTTTTGTTTCTGCTATAAGTTCGAGCACTCTCAGCAGAGAAGGATTCATTCTTCTGGCTGAGAATACGTTTTGTCTTCGGCAACAATACCTTTGACTTTTGACTTTTCTAAGAAGCACATGTTGCAGCAATGCTAGCTCTTGAGCGACGGAAGTCAGAGTTATCGGCCTCTATCGACGCATCATGAACGGTAACACGGTTTTCTGCCACTCCCTCCTCTCAGGTGGAGAACGAGTTCCGTCAGGAGTACGAGGAGCTGTCGCAGCAGTGCAAGCGGTTCGCCAAAGACCTTCTGGACCAGGCCAGGAGTTCCAGAGAGCTGGAGACCATCCTGAACCACAGAGACAACGACCTGAGCGAGGAGCTGGACCCGAGGCAGTGCCACGACCTGGCCAAGCTCAAACTGGCCATCAAATACCACCAGAAAGAGGTAGGGACTCGACCCGGATAGAGTGACTAGAGAGGAGCACGTTGGGCTCTGAAAAGTCTCTTTAGATGCCTTTTCATTGGTGACTGAAGAGACCTTTTTACAGTAACAAGCTTGTTTACGGGAAAACAGAGTTGCTCTGTTTGTGCCTGAAAATATCGCTGAAAAACTGTGAGAGGCTATGTGTGTATGTATATGTACGTGAGTTTGTATTATGTATGTGCACCGCCACTGGTGTCAAAGTTGGTTATCAAATACCAGCAGAAACTATATTTAGTTATTGCCACACTTGCAGTCCGGCTCTTCAGTCCGGATGGAATTGTTGAAATGTAGAACAGAGTGAAATATTGAGAGAACTTTCCATATTGACGTTTCTCACATTAAGCATGAATACTTTTAGACTGTAGTGATGCCCTGACTTTGCATGTAAATGGTAAATATCCATATATTCTAATTACAGTACATTCTATTGGCATACTTGTTGACGGCATATTGATGTGCTGACATGCTAGCATGTCATTGTTGTATCATATTTCGTTCACGTGCTAATACGCTAAATGTTGCATGCTGAGAACGTTTATGACACTCACATGTTTAGATCAGCAAGATAATCTTCACCAATCAACACCACTTTTAGGATTTTTAAAGCGTGCATACAATCAGCAGATGTAAAATGCTAACGCTAGGCTATTAAGGGACTCCACCACGGTCACGTGACTTCACGTCTCCACCACTGAGCTGAAGGAGGACTCGTGTTCTAGTGAGGACGCTTGTAGCATTTATATATAATGCATTTGGAAGTATCTATATGTGACTATAATATTAATTTCTGTATGGCCCGTTTGAGGATAACGGACTACAACCTTCTGCCCTAGTTCTGTTAAACACTACAGTGCAACGTTTAATTGTCTTTGAGGAATTGAGGGACGTTGTCAGCTGATACAAAGTGAGACAACGAGAGAGAGAGAGAGAGAGAGAGAGATTCAAAGGGACGGAGAGACAGACGAATAGATATCTGGAGGGACTGTGAGTGAAGAAAGACATGGAGATTTGATGACTCAGAGAAAGAAGCAGAGTTGGAAAACCCCGAGGCGATCTCCCGTCTGTCTCCGTCCGTCCGACTGTCCGTCCCCTGCTGTCTCCAGCTCTCTGCGGTGCTGCCAGACGGATGGAAGCTGGAGTGGAAGGACGGAGCGAGGGGGAGACGGGGAGAGGGGGGGGGGGGGGGGCACAGCAGCCACGAGATGATGGGTGGATGGATTGAGGGAGACAGGGAGGCAGTAGAAAACATGGCCGACTCTGTGAAGAGGACCCTCTCTGTATGTCGATCCTAAGGTAACGAAAACACAACGCGAACCCTACTTGTTCATTCAGAATGTTGCATGCACACACAGGTTAGCATGCTAGCTGTATATTCATGCTAACTGTGTTCATGCTAAGCAGCCATGCGACGACTTTCGATACTTTATTTGCAAAAATAAAAGACTTTGTTTGGTGTGTAAACTTTCCAAACATCAGGACATATTTTGCGTGACGTACGTCTGCAAAGGCCTCCGATAAAGGGTCGGATCGGAGCTTCTACGAACACAGAGAACGGGATAAGTGAGTGACTTTCCCCCCTTGAAGGCGCTTTGGTGCGGCAAAACATTCAGGGTGATGGAAGGATGGATTAAAGGGAGGATGTCGGGAAGCTGCTGTTCCAGGCCACAGGATTTAGGAGGGAAGCTTCCTTCTCCAGGCAGGAGAGGTGACGTAGGAGAAGATTTAGGGGGAACTTTATGTCCCTGGTGTGGTGGACGGAGCAGAAGGAAGGAGGGAAAGAGAAAGATGGATGGAGCAGTAAAAAGCTTCCCTCCTGAGCGGTTAACATCGAGGTGAACGACATGAAGAGACTGATGAGGACTGCTCTCTTCACCTTCACTGGCAATGAAAGAATGGGCTTTTTAACTGCGACTGGCCGAACCAGAACCCACGGCACGCTTTATTGAGATTACTGAACAATATCCATAACCATAAGTTCACTTCACTTGCTGCTCACAGCGCTCTGGTGGATCCCTCAGGTGCTGCTGACGGCCGGTCAGTGATGAGCTGATCATATGAAGCGCAGTAGGAGAAGACATTAGCATTTACATTTTGTCTTTTTTTTTTTCAGGAAAAAGCTTTAAATACATGAATAAATTTGCAGAAATGATTAACCGGAACATTTGTATTTCTGCCCAGGAGCAGTACATTTACTCAAGTACTGCACATTAGACGTAATATTAGAAGTCGTGCAACTTTCTACTTCTACTGCTCCACTGTATTCTACTTTTTATTTCTGACAGCTTTAATTAACTTTACAATTTTACAGATTTTTAGCGACAGAGCAAATCAAAATGAGCACCGAAGCGATGAATCAATTGAACAGAAAACGTGTTAATAATCCTTTCACCATTTTATCATTTAATGGTTCCACAGCTGCAGCTTTTCCCTTTTTAATAATGTTACATAACTCAAATGTATTCGCAATCATGTCAATGATGTTAATATCGTAGTAACAAGGTGGAGGTTTGGGTAACTGCGCCACCATTTCTCACAAACCAAACAGTCAATGTTGTGTAAAGTAACGGAATGTTTGCCTCACCGTCGGGCCCCTCGGTGTACAACACTAATGAAGTATCCGCGATGCGACTCAGAGGACGCCATGCTTCCACCTGCACTGAAGTGTGCTGCCGTCTGCTCCACCTCGCTGGGAGGTGTAATTGGCTGCAGAGCAAAGACTCACGCAGAGAAAGTCTCATTTCTCCACAACATCCCGTTGCGTTCTCGAGACCGGAGGAGACGGAGGGAGGATGTGATGTGAGGAGTTAGAAAGCAGGGGGGGGGGGGGGGGTAAGAGGAGAGAGAGAGAGAGAGAGAGAGAGAGAGAGAGAGAATGATGATGAAGAGAGCCGTTACAGGAAAATATGTATGTCGCCAAATATGTGCCAGTAAAGCAGACGGTTCATGAGTGGGAGAATCGGGCAGCGGTGTGGCTGAGACACTAAGTGTTCTTTATGCTGGAGACATTTTTCATTTCATTTTTAATTAGAGCTGCAGGCAACGTGATACCGATACCAACCTTTTACAGTATTTTACTGTGTAATTACAGTGTTGCACAATAAGGCAGACCTCAAGCACTGATCATCGTTTGACGTCGTTTCTGTCACATTTGAATCCGCGTGGCCTCGTCTTTCACTGCAATAAGTCAAAGTCCTGCAGCGCTATGGAAACAACACAACCACGGCCAGCAGCAGAGAGAACTGACACATGTCATCGCTGCAGTATAACACAGTTATAACCCCGTAAATCATTTAAAAACTAAAGTTCAATCTGTTTAATATTTTACAAAAATTGGAAAACGCAGAAAAGGCGCCGAAGTTCATCAGTTCTTCATCTTTGAAAAGCTCTCGTTTCGGTTTCTGACGGTGAGAAATATGCAACAATCGATCTTTACATGCTGCACTTTACGACAAAATGTTGTTTTGTCGTAAAGTGCAATCAGCTTTTCAGGTGACATTGTACGGTGGCTCTGAGTGGTCAAAAACTCTTTTGACGGCTTCGGAAAAACCGCAGAAATTGTAACTTGTTGTTTACGATAAATACAGACTCGGTGTGAAAAGGTCTTCAGAACTGTTCCAGTCCTTTTTTGTGCTCGTCTAGTTTTTACGAATCAGAAAGTATTGCAGCTTTATACACAGAACTGTGTGTTCAAACAAGATACCCTCTTGCTGTTGACAGGAGATGCACTGAGTTGAGCGTCGTGTCTCACGTCGTGCAGTGTTTCGTCATTTGGCTTCAAAATAAATTCTTAGAATTGATTCAGCTCAAAAAAAGCAACTTTCATTTATCAAACTGTCTGTTTTGCATTTTTGCACACATTTCCAGATCTTGGTTGCATTAAACAGTCTCAGGGTCTCAAGGTGCTCCGACTGCAGACGCCTCACGAAAGCGCTCGTGCCGAATAAAAAGCCAGCGAGGCGACACGAACAGACGCGCAGACGAAAAGTGAAAGATGAGAACGGAGGAGGACGCACAGACACACACACACAGAGCTGTCAGCAGAAACCAGACGGAGGAGAGAGGAAGAGAGACAGACGACAACAAACGTCTGTTTTCTACAGAGAAGAAGAAGAAGAGTGACATGTAGAAACAGAAGAAGAGTGACATGTAGAAACAGAAGAAGAAGAAGAGTGACATGTAGAAACAGAAGAAGAAGAAGAGTGACATGTAGAAACAGAAGAAGAAGAAGAAGAAGAGTGACATGTAGAAACAGAAGAAGAAGAAGAGTGACATGTAGAAACAGAAGAAGAAGAAGAGTGACATGTAGAAACAGAAGAAGAAGAAGAGTGACGTGTAGAAACAGAAGAAGAAGAAGAAGAAGAGTGACATGTAGAAACAGAAGAAGAAGAAGAGTGACATGTAGAAACAGAAGAAGAAGAAGAAGAAGAGTGACATGTAGAAACAGAAGAAGAAGAAGAGTGACATGTAGAAACAGAAGAAGAAGAAGAGTGACATGTAGAAACAGAAGAAGAAGAAGAGTGACGTGTAGAAACAGAAGAAGAAGAAGAAGAAGAGTGACATGTAGAAACAGAAGAAGAAGAAGAGTGACATGTAGAAACAGAAGAAGAAGAGTGACATGTAGAAACAGAAGAAGAAGAAGAAGAGTGACATGTAGAAACAGAAGAAGAAGAAGAAGAGTGACATGTAGAAACAGAAGAAGAAGAGTGACATGTAGAAACAGAAGAAGAAGAAGAGTGGCATGTAGAAACAGAAGAAGAAGAAGAAGAGTGACGTGTAGAAACAGAAGAAGAAGAGTGACGTGTAGAAACAGAAGAAGAAGAGTGACGTGTAGAAACAGAAGAAGAAGAAGAGTGACATGTAGAAACAGAAGAAGAAGAGTGACGTGTAGAAACAGAAGAAGAAGAAGAGTGACATGTAGAAACAGAAGAAGAAGAAGAGTGACGTGTAGAAACAGAAGAAGAAGAAGAAGAAGAGTGACATGTAGAAACAGAAGAAGAAGAAGAGTGACATGTAGAAACAGAAGAAGAAGAGTGACATGTAGAAACAGAAGAAGAAGAAGAAGAAGAGTGACATGTAGAAACAGAAGAAGAAGAAGAAGAGTGACATGTAGAAACAGAAGAAGAAGAGTGACATGTAGAAACAGAAGAAGAAGAAGAGTGGCATGTAGAAACAGAAGAAGAAGAAGAGTGACGTGTAGAAACAGAAGAAGAAGAGTGACGTGTAGAAACAGAAGAAGAAGAAGAGTGACATGTAGAAACAGAAGAAGAAGAGTGACGTGTAGAAACAGAAGAAGAAGAAGAAGAAGAGTGACGTGTAGAAACAGAAGAGGTTTAATATATCTTTATTTGTTTGTCTTAACCTCCATTTACAAAGCTTCACTGCTACTCAAAACAAAACTAGTTATTTTCTGAACAACACGATACTTCATCATGCAAGACGGTTACACAAATAAGGTCCAACAACATGAACGTGTCCTTAATTGTCTTTAGACTGAGATCTAAGTCTCACTTTAGCGCCACCTTTGCCCAGTTCTTTGTTCACTTTTTGAACTATTTTCTGGAGCCTGAAGCCTTCCTGCTTCGTCAGACCTCCTCTGTCCTTACTCCTCAAGTGAGATCTGGCAGAGCTGGAGAGCTTCTCCTTATCAGAGAGGTAGTCCTCCACTCTGGCTTTTCTCACGCTCTTAGTCCTCCTGAGGAACTCCTTGATCTCCCCCACGCTGTAGCCTCCAGAGCCCCCGCAGCTGCCAGCACCGTGTTCAGAGGGCTCGCTGTTAACAGCAGAGTCCTCCTGACTGGACTCAGAGTCCTCCCACCCGGACTCAGGATCCTCCTCCAGCCTGGACCCGCACTCGGCTGCTCCTTCACTTTCGGTAGTTGCCGCCTTCTTCGCCTGTGAGCGTCCTTTGTCTCCTTTCTGCTTCCTCTTCCGCTGAGGGGCCTTGAGCTGCTCCTCGTCCGCTTCCATGTCCACCTCCCCACCTGCCTCCACCTGTCCTCCAGCACTCTCCCTCACCTGCTGGACCTCACTTGCCCCGTCCTTCCTCACCTCCTGCACCCCACCCGCCACCTCCACTCTCGTCTCCTGGGTCACCCCCGTCCTCTCCACCCTCACCCCCTGTAACCCACCCGTCTCCTCCACCCTCACCTCCTGCACCCCACCCGTCTCCTCCACTCTCACCCCCTGTAACCCACCCGTCTCCTCCACTCTCACCTCCTGCACCCCACCCGTCTCCTCCACTCTCACCCCCTGTAACCCACCCGTCTCCTCCACTCTCACCCCCTGTGCTCCACCCGTCTCCTCCACTCTCACCCCCTGTGCTCCACCCGTCTCCTCCACTCTCACCCCCTGTACCCCACCCGTCTCCTCCACTCTCACCCCCTGTGCTCCACCCGTCTCCTCCACTCTCACCCCCTGTACCCCACCCGTCTCCTCCACCCTCACCTCCTGTGCTCCACTTGTTCCCTCTTGTCCGTCCTGCTCGTCCCCTCTGTCCCCCTCGGTGCGTCTCCGGTTCTGGTCTCTGTTTGAGCCGTGTTCCCCAGGACAAGCTCTGCTCACATGTCCTTGTCTCCCACAGCTGTAACACTTGAAATCGTTTGTCTTTGCAAAGATGACGTAGTCAAAGTCGTCCACAGTGAGCGTGAAGCTGAGGTCGACTACTCTGCTCCTGTTGCTGGGGATCATGTAGACATGTCTCCTGTGAGACACGACGTGCTGCAACAGCGGAGACTGAAATCCAGAGGACACTCTCCGAACCGGAGACACCACCTTCCCATGTTTGGACAGCTCTTTGATGATGGCCTCTCCCTTTATGAACGGCGGCACGTTGGACACGGTGACTTTCACCTCCCGTGAGGCGAGAGGATAAGTGTGCAGGAAGTGTTCCCCCACGGAGATCCCGTGCATCTGCACCACGTCCGCAGCTTCCAAACTGTCCAGAAAGATGACCACAGCGCTGTTCATCCGCGCTGCGGACTTCACGTGGCTGCAGCCGACAAGCTCACCCACTCCCAGGCTGATCTCCTCCACCGAACACCCGAACAGCGGGGGGGGGACCTTCACGCCGTGTTCCCTCGTTAGCTCCGTTAGCCGCATGCTAGCGGCTAGCACGCCGACAGCACCTGCTGCCCGGCTGCAATCCGCTCAAAAACACCCAAAAAACCCGATAAAAGTCCACAAAAAAAACCCGTAAACCCTGCACACCCCACTACACTATCATACCCAACATTACCCCGTGAAGAAAAAGTTCGGAAAATCACTATTTTAACGCTCTCAATCACACTCCGTCAACTCCCACCTCCTGCCACTCAGACAAGAAGAAGAAAGAAGAAGAAGAAGAAGAGTGACGTGTAGAAACAGAAGAAGAAGAAGAGTGACATGTAGAAACAGAAGAAGAAGAAGAGTGGCATGTAGAAACAGAAGAAGAAGAAGAAGAGTGACATGTAGAAACAGAAGAAGAAGAAGAAGAGTGACATGTAGAAACAGAAGAAGAAGAAGAGTGACATGTAGAAACAGAAGAAGAAGAAGAAGAGTGACATGTAGAAACAGAAGAAGAAGAAGAAGAGTGACATGTAGAAACAGAAGAAGAAGAGTGACATGTAGAAACAGAAGAAGAAGAAGAGTGGCATGTAGAAACAGAAGAAGAAGAAGAGTGACGTGTAGAAACAGAAGAAGAAGAGTGACGTGTCGAAACAGAAGAAGAAGAAGAGTGGCATGTAGAAACAGAAGAAGAAGAAGAGTGACGTGTAGAAACAGAAGAAGAAGAAGAGTGACGTGTAGAAACAGAAGAAGAAGAGTGACATGTAGAAACAGAAGAAGAAGAGTGACGTGTCGAAACAGAAGAAGAAGAAGAGTGACGTGTCGAAACAGAAGAAGAAGAAGAGTGACATGTAGAAACAGAAGAAGAAGAGTGACATGTAGAAACAGAAGAAGAAGAGTGACGTGTCGAAACAGAAGAAGAAGAAGAGTGACATGTAGAAACAGAAGAAGAAGAAGAGTGACATGTAGAAACAGAAGAAGAAGAAGAGTGACATGTAGAAACAGAAGAAGAAGAGTGACATGTAGAAACAGAAGAAGAAGAAGAGTGACATGTAGAAACAGAAGAAGAAGAAGAGTGACATGTAGAAACAGAAGAAGAAGAGTGACATGTAGAAACAGAAGAAGAAGAGTGACATGTAGAAACAGAAGAAGAAGAGTGACGTGTAGAAACAGAAGAAGAAGAAGAGTGACATGTAGAAACAGAAGAAGAAGAGTGACATGTAGAAACAGAAGAAGAAGAGTGACATGTAGAAACAGAAGAAGAAGAAGAGTGGCATGTAGAAACACTCTGGCTCTTTCACAATAGACTCTCTGCCTCGTCCTCCGTCAGTGTTTCATCTCCACACGTTTGAAAAGTGAGAGATGATTTTAAATATTTCTTAAATCCCTGAAATAGTACCAGCGAGCCAAAACCATCAACATTCAGATATTTAAACAGTCAAATTAAAAAAGCTGTATTTGATATTTGAGGCGTGGACTCGACTTCACAAAATCAAAAGAGACTTTGGTGAAACCATCGACCTGCCCCCCCCCCCCAAACCCAGATTAAAGATTAAAAAGTATGTTGATCATTTATTATGAATTCCCAGAAAGTCCCCAGACCTTACATGTTATTCCCTTTTAAAGATCAAGTCCCATTCTGTTCTTTGTAAGATCAGGAACAAGAACAAGAAGTGGTTCCATTGAGTATTGCTCCTTCTTGTTAGTGGTGCATGATGATCGCTGCAGGAAAAGAGAAAGCTCTAAGCCGTGAAATGACTCTTGTGTATTTGATAAACGGACACAAAGTTGTCACAAGTTGCTGACAGAATGTTGTTATTGTTGTTTTGTGCAGGAGGGGTTTCTTTTATTTAAGTTGGCTTTTTGTGTTTTAGTTTGAAGATGTTCGTCAGCAAGATTTCAGATTTTTTTTTATGCAACTTGGTGGAAAGTTGCAGCATCGGCCAACGAAGAAGCCGTTGAATGTCGGATCGTGACGTCGGGGACGTAGACGCGCGTTCAGTGCAACGACGTGAAGAGACGGAGAGACGTGGAGGACGCCATGACAGCAGCAGATGTTGACGATGTGTGTGTTTCTATGCAGATGTGTGTGTGTGTGTGTGTGTGTGTGTGTGTTTCTATGCAGATGTGTGTGTGTGTGTGTGTGTGTTTCTATGCAGATGTGTGTTTATGAAAATGTCTCCAAAGACGCTTACGTAATCTTTCCACGCACTGTAACCTCTCTCCGTCTCTTTTACTGTCACATCCTTTACCTCCGCCGTCACCCTCTCTCTACTTAATATTACATCTCCCCCCTCCTTTCCTCACCCGCTCATCTTCCCTTTCATCTTCCCTCCCTCCTCATCCCCTCCCTCCTCATCCCCTCCCTCCTCTCAGTCTTTACCCTTTTCTTTCTCGTCTCTCTCTTTTAGTCTGTTTGTCGGCGTGGATAACTTCCTTTAAGCTCCCTGCTTTTGTTGTGTGTGTGTGTGTGTGTGTGTGTGTGTGTGTGTGTGTGTGTGTGTGTGTGTGTGTGTGTGTGTGTGTGTGTGTGTGTGTGTGTGTGTGTGTGTGTTATGATGGAGGTCGAGGTGACACACACTAAGTGCTGCCACAGTGTTTTACCAACACCAGGCTTTTAGAGCAAATTATATAATGTTGTGTGTGACGGGAAACAGACCTCTTTCCTTTGTTGTGTCTCGCTTGTTCCTCCAGGAAAACACACACACACACACACACACATACACACACACACACACACACACACGCACACATTCATGCATTACTAAGCCACTGTGCAGTCAATTGTTCTCATTAGTTTCATGCTGCTGAGTTTTTATCAGATTAAGATATTTTAATACTTAAACTCATCGATATGTTTTTTATTTGACGTCGGTCAACAACCAATCACAGCCGAGGAGTCTCCAACGCAGCTGTCAATCAAACTGTCAAACTCTGCAGCAGCTGATTCTGTTGCTGCGTTGCTTCGAAGTTGTCAGAAACATGTTTTAGTGATCGAGCAGAAAGCAAAGCACCGACCGGAGCGAACGTCCTCATCACGAAGAAACGTGTTCATGTTTCCAACCGCAGCTTTAGATTGAAGCCTCACGCTGTAAGAAACATGAAAACCTGCAAGATATTTAATCTGACCTCCCTTTTCCCGCTGTGCATTGCATTGTGGGAGAATAGTGTGCATCCCCAGCTCTATGTGTGTGATCTACATAATGAGAGGCAGCGCGTCCTCGTCAGCACTCTCACATCTCCGATGTATACTCCGTGTGTCACTCAGGGATCAATACGGTACCTCTGGCTCCTCCTCCTCATCCTCCTCCTCCCTCTTCTTCCTCCCTCTCTCCGTCCTGCCTTTCTGACCTTGTGTCTCGGTCTCCTGGGAAACCTTCGTCATCCTCTCGACTCGCCCTCCGCCCGGATTAGTTCTTCTGCTCCTCCTCCTTGTCCTTGTGTCCTTCAAACCTACTTCCTCCCCTCTTGTCTCCTCTCCTCTTGATTTAAACCCCTCTCTTTTTCTCTTGTTCCCTCTCCTCTCTTTTGTTTCCTCATTTCCTCTCGTTGTCTTTATTTCCTCTCCTCTCATTTCCTTTGCACTCCTTTTGCTTCCTCCTATTTTCTCCGTTATCTCCTTTCCTATTTCCTCTCTTCTCATTTATCTCCTCTCATATTCTTTCTCTCATTTCCTCTCCTCATTATTTGTTCTGCTCTTCCTCCTTCTGTCCTTCTACATCCTCTCTTCGTGTTTCCTCTCCACTTGTCTCCTCTCCTCTTGATTTCCTCTTGCTCCCTCTTCTCTTTATTGTTTCCTCTCCTCCTTTTGTTTCTCTTCACTTTTTCAGCTTCTTGTTTCATCTCCTCTGCTATTTCTTCCTATTTCCTCTCCTCTTTCCTTTTAATTTCTTCCTCTCTTCTCCTCTTTTTTGATTTTCCTAATTTGTCTTGTCTCCTCTCCTCTTTTCATCCTTCCTCCTCTCCCATTGTTTTCTCCTCTTCCTCTCTCTTCTCCTCTCCTCCTCCGAGAGAGAGAGAGAGAAAAGAACTAGAGGGTGAAGAGCGAGTTGGGGTTTAAAGGATGAGTTACATAACGGCAAAGTAACTTTGAGTTACGACTCAGTGGGTAAAGTGCACACACACACACACACACACACACACACACACACACACACCACGGGTTACCCATCATGCCGAGTTCCTCTAAACCCAGAATAAACTCTCTGATTGGCTGTTTGACACACAGGAAGTAACGAACCATGTCCAGCCGGCTGGCAGAGAGTGTCAGGCACCTTTCACAACACCTGTGCAGTGCATTCTGGGTCGTTCCGATAAATAAGCGTAAGAGGAAGTGTGAAGGGATGGAAGAGGAGACGCAGACGAGGCGCCGATTGAATAAGAGGGATGAGGACAGGAAGTAAAAGCAGAGGAGGAGAAAAGAGGAACGATGGAGGCGGAGGTTGGGATGAAAGTGGAGTAAAACTAACCTCTGAAGCAGGTCAAGGAGAAGACTTTATGCCCCGCCCACAACGTCATTTTACCAAATCACTGAAGCTGGCTTCACCCACGACGTCCGGAAATGTAGGAAAGCCCGTCCAGATGTTACGAGTTCTGCCGAGTGAAGCCAATATTGAAGTGCCTTAAAGCTGCATTCTCTCTAATGTCCACCAGGGGGCGACTCCTCTGGTTGTATAGAAGTCTATAGAAAATGACTCTACTTCTCTCTTGATTTATTCCCTCAGTAAACATTGTAAACATGAGTTTATGTCTCAACCTCTAGTTTCAAGTCTTCTTCAATACAGCATGATGTTCATTTAGTACATGATGGTCCATTTAGAGTCACACAGACCATAAAGCAGGGGATGCTTTAGGGCGGGGCTACTGTGATTGACAGGTCTCTACCAGAGACGTAAACGGTGTCTATACGTCTCCTCCTCAGTCCAAATATGGTCACTTCCTTTCACTGGTTGCAAAATCCAAGGTGGCGACGGTGAAATCGCCGAACTCAAGGCGTCATAACATCAGTCCACAAACCAAAGGGTGACGTCATCACTTCTTATGTGCAGTCTGTGACATAAGCATGTGTCGGCTTGTTGAGAGAGTGAGGACAATGACGAGTTGAGCTCAACAGAAGAGACGGATGACTGTGAGATGACATCGTGCTGCTATTGGCTGCAATGCTTCTCGTTTTCTTTCCTTCTTCTGGTTTATTTTCTGTACTGTAGGCCTGATATGAATCTGGATGGATGCCAGATGTTCCTCCTCCAGTGAAAGCCTTTTTGTGTGAGTGGTGCAGCTCTCGGATTTAAGACTTCGGTTCAGTCAAGTCGCATCTCACGGTTTGGTTCAGGTCTCAGGTGGATGTCGTTTAACCCTGTGTGGACCACACTGTTATTCATGCAGAGATTATATGCACCTTAACGCCCCGCCGTCCAAACACCTTCAATAATTAAGGCTGCCGTTAATTATTCACGGATCATTGGTGTTTATAGCGCTGAGGCAAGAGTGACAAGATAAACACACACCGACACAAACATGCTGCAGGTCTGATGGTGTAACGACCAGCTGCAGTGAAAGCAGCAAAGGTCAGAGGTGATGGAGAAGTGATGACAGCAGCGCAATGACGGATGGACGGCTGACAGAGAGCACGGAGTGGAGATTAGGAGATAAACAGAGCAGTGAGCCAATCAATGGCATCTTGACTTGTTGGCTTCAAGTGAGGAGAGGATTGAAAGTAGAGCATGTGATGAAGAAGAAAGAGACGAGGAGAGGAAGAAGAGAGGGAGACACTGGGGAGAGATGGAGGCAGATCCAGGGAGGGAAGGAGGCAGGAAGAGATGGATGGAGAGAGAAACCATGAATCAATTTTTCCTCAGCGTGTTTCTTGGCATCGTTAAGTGCTGCTTGTGTGTGAGAATGAGCGAGATAATCCGTCCAACACGAGAGAGAGAGAGAGAGAGAGAGAGAGAGAGAGCAGAGGAACAAGAGAGGAGGGGAGAGAGGGGGAGAGCTTGGCGACGCTCCAACACAACCCAAATTATTCACTTTCCTGCTGAGAGAGAGAGAGAGAGAGAGAGAGATCAAGTTATGACATCCTTTTGCCTCATCCTCACTTTGGCGGTGCTGCGCAGCGGATGCTAACAGCTAACGTTAACTAGCTCTTCCTGCAGATTGTAACACGGTGTTGTGCACAATGGACCTGGTACCCAAGTACTGGTTGTCATGACAGCGTCATCATTCACTTGAAACATTTAAGGACTTTTCAAAGAAATCAGTCATTTAGTCAGAGATGGAAAAAGATTTCGCTTTCATCAGACGGACTAAATCATTTCGTTTTATTGCTGAAGAACAAGTCTGCATTTATCAAGTGTTCGAGTGTTCAGGTCACTCTGCACTCACTCCTTCGCTCTCGCTCCTTCGCTCTCGCTCCTTCGCTTTCGCTCTCGCTCCTTCGCTCCCGCTCCTTCGCTCCCGCTCCTTCGCTCTCGCTCCTTCGCTCTCGCTCCTTCGCTTTCGCTCTCGCTCCTTCACTCTCGCTCCTTCACTCCTTCGCTCTCGCTCCTTCGCTCTCGCTCCTTCGCTTTCGCTCTCGCTCCTTCGCTCTCGCTCCTTCGCTTTCGCTCTCGCTCCTTCGCTCTCGCTCCTTCGCTCTCGCTCCTTCGCTCTCGCTCTCGCTCCTTCACTCCTTCGCTCTCGCTCCTTCGCTCTCGCTCCTTCGCTTTCGCTCTCGCTCCTTCGCTCTCGCTCCTTCGCTCTCGCTCCTTCGCTTTCGCTCTCGCTCCTTCGCTCTCGCTCCTTCGCCTTCGCTCTCGCTCCTTCACTCTCACTACTTCACTCCTTCGCTCTCGCTCCTTCACTCTCACTACTTCACTCCTTCGCTCTCGCTCCTTCACTCTCACTACTTCACTCCTTCGCTCTCGCTCCTTCACTCTCACTACTTCACTCCTTCGCTCTCGCTCCTTCACTCTCACTACTTCGCTCCTTCACTCTCACTACTTCACTCTCACTACTTCACTCCTTCGCTCTCAGTCCTTCGCTCTCGCTCCTTCGCTCTCACTCTGTCGTGCTCCATTTCTTTTTACATTTCAGGACGATTTCTGACTTTCTTGTCCTGTGAAGTGCAGCGAGACTAACTTCCATATTGTTGGTCTTCATCTGCAGGAATAATAAAACACTTGCAAGAACTCAGTGGAGCGTGCAGATCTAATCAGCTTCAGCAGAACCGTCCGCACACAGACGCACCAGTTCCTGCTGACATCAGCAGATAGCGACCGAGCTGCGCCGCAGGGTCCGACCGGATGTGAACAAAGCTGAAGCTGGATCAGAGTGCAGAGCGCCTCTAAGTCCTGCAGGAACGATGGTTTCATTCACCACGAGGTGAAGAGGAGAGCAGATGAGACGGGTAGAGAGAGAGAGAGAGAGAGCAGGAGGTGAAGAGGAGAGCAGATGAGACGGGTAGAGAGAGAGAGAGAGCAGGAGGTGAAGAGGAGAGCAGATGAGATGGGTAGAGAGAGAGAGCAGATGAGACGGGTAGAGAGAGAGCAGGAGGTGAAGAGGAGAGCAGATGAGACGGGTAGAGAGAGAGAGAGAGCAGGAGGTGAAGAGGAGAGCAGATGAGACGGGTAGAGAGAGAGCAGGAGGTGAAGAGGAGAGCAGATGATGAGACGGGTAGAGAGAGAGCAGGAGGTGAAGAGGAGAGCAGATGAGACGGGTAGAGAGAGAGAGAGAGCAGGAGGTGAAGAGGAGAGCAGATGAGATGGGTAGAGAGAGAGAGCAGGAGGTGAAGAGGAGAGCAGATGAGACGGGTAGAGAGAGAGAGCAGGAGGTGAAGAGGAGAGCAGATGATGAGACGGGTAGAGAGAGAGAGCAGGAGGTGAAGAGGAGAGCAGATGAGACGGGTAGAGAGAGAGAGAGAGAGAGCAGGAGGTGAGGATGGAGGAGCGAGAGACAGACTGGTGGTTGTGAGCTGACATGGCATGTGGAGGGAAGACTTGAAGGAAGAAAAGAAAGCAGAGCGAGGTGGAGAGGTGGAACAGAGGGAACCGGCACAGAAATAGAGTAAAAGAAGGAGTGAGTCACAAACAGCGGGGGGGCGGTGGAATACATCTCCGGTTTATTTCCCTCACCGTGTTTCGCTTTATCGGCAGGTAAACCTGCAGAGAGAAGGATGGAGACACTCTGAGAGAAGGGTGGAGAGGAAGAGAGAGAAGGGGAAGGGGAGGGTTGTTTTGCAGACAGAGAATAGGAGAGAGAGAAGGAGAGAGTTGCAAGTGAACGAGTAGGAAGCGAGTTAGAGGAGGAGAGAGTGAAAACACAACAAGCTGTTGGAGGTTTGTGCGACATGTTGATGAAGGACAGCAGTCAGAGATGCTGAGGGAGGAGAAAGTGTTGTGCTTTCACCAACAGCAGGAGCTGTTTCCTTCCAAACACGTACAAACACAGGTCCAGCTCAAGTTTCCGTCTTTATGCTAAGCTAAGTTAGCCTGGTACCAGTAGCTTCATATTGACGTTATCCTACAGACATGAGAGCTGCATCAACATCCTCGTCCCATTGCTCTGCTTTACACAGCGCTGCTTTGCTTAACTTCATCACAACGTTGATTGTTCACGTTCTGAGGTTCTGATCGTTACAGTCGTTGTGTTGCTTCAACCTAAACAATGGCTTCCAGCATGACCCGCGGGGCATTGTGCTGTTCTGTCAGCGTGATTCATGCTCCGCTGGTTTGATACCGAGCTGTTCATGTCAGGTATTCCACACACTGCTTCATCCACGATGTCTTTTTTAAATTCCAATTAAATGTCAGACGCTCAGAGCAGCAATTGGAAATCCTTTCATGTCCTCATTTGGATGAACGCAGAGATCCGGGCTGATGAATCCAAAGGTGTCGGAACAGCCTGAAGAAGAAAAAGCAAAGTTCTTGTTTTGGGTGAGCTGACCTGGTTACCAGTGATGTAACTCTTACGTGTCGTAGGGTCGACAATGACGGACAAGACGAGTTGCATCATTTCTTTTGTTTCATTGTCTTTTGTTTTCCTGTTCTTCCCTTCTGGCCCCGCCCTCTTTCTCCTCTGCTTCCTGTTCATCGTTGCACCTCGAAACATGAAAGAAAGAACATCTCAGTGACATCCAGGATTCCTTTCTCTCCTTCTTCTTACTCTGCTTGTTGTTTCCGGTGCGTCTCTTCTCCTCGTTTACCAAAAGTCCTTCACTCGTGTGTGTGTGTGTGTGTGTGTGTGTGTGTGTGTGTGTGTGTGTGTGTGTGTGTGTGTGTGTGTGTGTGTGTGTGTGTGTGTGTGTGTGCGCGCGCGCGCACGCGTTGTAAAGCTGCTATTGGATCAGCATGAAAGAGTGTGGTTTCTGTGCTGCGGGCACACTGAGATTAAGACTTTATCCTCTGCAGTTTTCGCATCACTGACCAGAGAGAGAGAGAGAGAGAGAGAGAGAGAGAGAGAGAGAGAGAGAGAGAGAGAGAGAGAGAGAGAGAGAGAGAGAGAGAGAGAGAGAGAGAGAGAGAGAGAGAGAGAGAGAGAGAGAGAGAGAGAGAGAGAGAGAGAGAGAGAGAGAGAGAGAGAGAGAGAGAGAGAGAGAGAGAGAGAGAGATTCCAGTGTTGCAGGACAATAAAGTGCATAAAGAGAGAAAGATGAACAATGAGCAGCGAGGCCTTCACATGGTGTGTTCGTTCGTTTGTGTTTACTGTTTTTGATGTTTACTGTTGGAGCTCCAGAGTTCATTGAAGGGTTAGTATCTTTCTTTCTTGAATTCAAGTTTTTCAAAACATAAACAACTTAATGAACATACAATGTTTTCCAGACGGTTTGTAGATTTCACATTTTAAAGGTAGAGATGAACCGCTCGACGTGTTGGAACTCGTTTGTATCATGTGGAGCTCACGCTGCGGCTTTCTGTCTGTTTGTAGTTTCATTCAGATCTGAATCCAGATTGAGATTGAGATTCTGCGCCCTCGGTAGGCTTGTTAGTGCGTCAATGAACCGCTGGAAACGTGTAACGAGGAACACGAAGCAACGGGACAAACGTGTCAGAGCGTTTCTGTTTCTCCTGTCAGGATGACGAGGATGTTCGCCGACTGACAGCGAAGACGAGGAGAGGAAGGAGCCGCCTGCTGTAGTTTTAGTGGAGCCCAGAGATCAACTCCCTCATTAGCATACTGCTGCCATAGCAACAGGAAAACCAAACCGGAGCAGGAGAGAGAGGAAGGAGGAGAGGAAAGAGGGGAAAGTCAAGAGAGGAGGAGAGGGAAATTAGGATCAAGGAAGAGAGGAGGTGAAGACGGCAGAAGGGAGGACGAGAGAGAGTGGAGGTGGAGAAGGAAGAGGACGATGAGTAGACGCAAGGCTGAAACGAAAGAGGGGGGAGAATAAATGGAGAGGAGAAAAAAGATGGGGGGAAGGAGTGGGAAGGAGCACTGAGGATGAAGAGGGGTAGAAAAAGAAAGGGGGATTGGAGGCTGGAACGAGAGGAGGAGAAGGAGCAGGAAGATGGAGCAGCCACCTCGGTTTGACTTCCAGCACTTTAACTCCTTCTTCTTCTCTTTTCTCCTTTTTTTCCTGCTTCAATCGTGTCATCTATATAATTGAATCCTCTCGTTATCCAATATCCACACACACACACACTCTCACACACTCACACACACACTCACACACACACTCTCACACACACACACACACTCTCACAACCAGATAAGAGGTTGAACAACCGGCTCTGGTGTGTGTGTGTGTGTGTGTGTGTGTGTGTGTGTGTGTGTGTGTGTGTGTGTGTGTGTGTGTGTGTGTGTGTGTGTGTGTGAAGGTCATCTCCGTTGTAGTTCACTCTGGTTGTTATCGGAGGTGTAAGGCGACGTAAGATGATTAAACTGAGAGTAGAAACCCTCCTGTGCTAAAACAGATAAAACTACATCTCATTTATTGTTTCACACACACACACACACACACACACACACACACACACACACACACACACTGAGTTATGTAGACTCATCTCACACATGTGTAATGCAATAAATCTGCAACGTCACAGTTATCACACAGCGTGTCGCCGCCTTTAGTCCCGTATCTCTATGAAACCTCTCCTGTCCCGCTCAAATGAATCAGTAATTATTCCTGTTTTAGTTCTTAACTTATTTATCGTGCAGATTATCATAAGGAAATTACTTGAATAGCATTGATATGGGAACGAGTCTGTTCCAAGCGGTTCCCACTGGACGTCCACATGGTTTCAGCACCATGGACAGCTCTCTGGGTTCTTTCATTGGCAGATTCAAACCAATGGCGCATGCATGTTGCGTTCCCATCACCAGCGTGTTGTCATCGGGTTGTTTTCCAGCAACGCGTGTCTTCACTTCACGCTTGTTACCTGCATACAGTCTTTTCAAAATAAACTTCTGTCTTCACAGGAAAACAACTCGGGAAGGTTTAGACAACAAAACCTTTTAGGAAACGATCGTGGTTCGGGTCAGAATAAGCACAGAAGGTTCATTTCACATTGGGCAGGAGCAGCGGTCTGCCGGGCTCTGAATGATGCATGAACATGTGGAAACCTTCAGAGAGGAATGCCACTGTAAAGCTGGCTGTACGTAAGAGCTGCTGAAGTGGAGATTTCTGAGAACAAACTATCTTTTAAGATATGTTTTGTAGAATGCCGGCTGATCTCATCCAGCGCTCATACCGACAGAGAATAATGCACCGTAAGTCGTAGGTATTCCGCTGGAGAGGATTGATCCAACAACCACTTCTCCTTCAGCCACAAGACTGCTGTCTGCTCCTCGTGTGGAACAAGTATTTCACCATCTTTTCTCAAACCTGACTAAGTTATATCCTCTGTAGGAGACGCCGAGCCACCACACCAGCTTCATCACCATGACGCTGCAAAGTTAGACGCCGTGATGGTAAAAACAGAAATCAGAGTTCCAGTCCCACTCAGAGCTGAGACATCAGTCACGTACCGTCCAAAATAAAAATGTGCCAGGATCAATTATTTATGAAACCAGCCCACACTTGTAAGAAAACAAGGAAGTGTTGAAATGTGCAGCCGCCACCAAATGTTCCCGTCTCGGAAAAGCAGCCGAGCGCCGCGTTTGATTGACGTCTTCAGGTGCTGAACCGAGTGTTTCTGGCAGCTCGTCTCTTTTAGCTTGTAGCCAAATCGTCACGTCCTTGTGTGGACGTGCAAAACGCATAACTGAGCTGGAGGCTTATTTATTCATGTATTCATCAGGCTGTTTGTTTGAGAGGAAAAGACACTTTTTATATTCTCTCTCTCACAGAGTGATAGATGACCTGCCGTCTCCTCAAGTCCTTCTTCAGACTTATCTAGAATCCAGGACCATCGCTCAGATGTGATGCGGGATGGAGAGGGAAGTGGTGGAGAGCAGCAGCAGAGAGGGAGTTAAGACAAAGGGAAGAGGAGCTGGAGACGGAGAGGAGGACTCGGCTTGTTGGTGACTCAGAGGGCTGGCGGGGAACAAACAGCCGCTGGTGCGATGCCAGCAGCACCGCAGGAGGAGCTGTAATGAGATGTAAATGGAGGCAAACCTGCAGCTCCGCTTCTGTTCGGGGCGGGAGGTGCTGTGACCTTTTGGTACCGAGGAAATCTACTCCTGATGTACCTGTTTCAGGCTGAGAGCTGTGTGTTTATCACGTTTCTTACACTATTGTTTGTTGGCGTCTGAGCAGCACGGTTTCCTCCTTCTCTTCTTATCTTCTTATCTTCTTCTCTTCTTATCTTCTTATCTTCTTCTCTTCTTGTCTTCTTCTCTTCTTCTCTTCTTCTCTTCTTATCTCCTTCTCTTCTTGTCTTCTTCTCTTCTTCTCTTCTTATCTTCTTCTCTTCTTATCTTCTTATCTTCTTATCTCCTTCTCTTCTTATCTTCTTATTAGCGGTATCTAGTTGTATTATGTAAATCAGCAACATGAAGAGCTTTGGCTCTCACATCCACACGAAACATTTTCAGATGCAAAGCATGAAACGTGTATTTCATGTTGCACAAGGTGAAGCGTAGGAAAGAAGAGTTCGACTCACAGGTTCACTCTTTTTACTGACGTGTGCAGCTTCTATCAGACGAACGTCGGGCTGCACGGAGCAACGCGGAATAAAGACGGACGCACAGTCTCCTATCAGCAGCGCTGCTGCCTCCCAATGATGTACGAGTCGCTTACAGGCGCTTTCATCGAGGCAGGAAGTAAACAAAGAGCTAATCCTTCGAGACTCCCAAAGTCACTTTGCTGTTGCTCATTTGTTCCCCTCTGACAACGATGTTCCCTTCTTCATATCCACTCAAAGTGTGTTTCCTGACACTCTCTCTCTCTCTCTCTCTCTCTCTCTCTCTCTCTTCCTCCCTCTCTCTCTTCCTCTCTTCCTCTCTTCCTCTCTCTTTCTCTCTATGCAGTTTGTGTCTCAGCCAAACTGCCAGCAGCTTCTGGCCACGCTGTGGTACGACGGCTTCCCGGGCTGGAGGAGACGACACTGGGTCGTCAAGCTGGTCACCTGCTTCATCATCGGACTCCTGTTTCCCTTCTTCTCACTGGTGAGGAGGGAGGAAAGGAGGGATGGAGGAGGAGTAGCTGGGTGAAGGTGAAGAAAATAGAAACGGGAACGAGGAGCGAAAACGAGGGGAAGAGAAGACTTTAGGAAAGTTTGTGAGAAAGGGAGGTATTGAGGAAGTGAGGAAAGGATGGAGCAAGAAAAGGAGTTGAGGGAGGAAGAGGAGAGAGGAAGGACAAATACAAGTTAAGAGAACACATCCAAAAGAGAAGAGTGAATGAACAGAAGAATAAAGGAAGCCTCCTGCAGCTGAACTGTTTCTTTCCTCAAAGTAAGTTTGTTGCCGGGCAGCAATTAAACCAAACTCTTTGTTGATTGGCTGGAGGAGCCGTCGCTAGGAAACATCCGCATGACAACAACACTTGACCTAAAAAACAAACAGTGTTGTTGTTCTTCCTTAAAAGAGGAGAAGAGCAGAAGGCAGACTCGTCATCATCGGACTGAAAGTCGTTGATGACGCAAAAAGTATTTAATGTAGCAATTCTGTTCAACCTCCAGAGAGAAGTACTCCGATTTCCTTACAGGACAATGAAAGTTCCCCTCGAAAAACTGCCATAAAATCATGTACTGCATGAACATTTTATATATATATATATATATCGTAACCCTTTACAAAACCCTTTAAATGCAGTTTGTTGACTTAAAGCCACTGTTGGTGTTCCTGAGAGATAAAATCTATTTTCTGTATATTTAATGGAGCCGCAAATATCTAACGATTTGATGTTTAGTTGTCGCCTATTAAATTAATCAGCAACTATTCTGATAATTTATTCATTGAGGTAAAAAGTACAGTATTTCGCTCTGAGGTGTTTTGAGTACTATGAAGTATAAAGTAGCAGAAAATGTAACTTCTCGAGTACCACTACCTCAAAACTGTGTTTCGGTAAAGTACTTGAGTTTGTGTTGGATTTAGGTTTTAAGTGTATCATAGAATCAAAAACAATAGCTTAAAAAAATATATTGACGTGCAAATAATCGTAACACATCTTAAAGTTCTCTGGGTTTGTTGTAAAATGTCGTTTTTTGTGTTTAGTCCAAGTGTTTAGTCCAAGATCAAGGTCAGTTTGCATCTCTTCACCTCTCTCGTGGTGCGTTCAAGGACTCCGAAATAAAGCAGACTAAAGAGAGCACAAGACTTATTTCGATGTTATTGTTAATGTGAGATAATTCACATTCAATGATCAGAGTATTGCCTTCATGTGATTAAGTTATTAGCGTGTTGACGATGTAAACAAACGTCTCTCTGTAATTCAAAGCCTCGCTGGCGTGACTCAGAGACAGCTGAGGCTGCCAGCAGCGAGTAGACGAGCAGAACAAGTAAACAAGCAGCAACAACAACAACAGTAACAGCTTTGCAACAAGACGAGGTGGCGCCTGGCTGAGCGTGAATCCGACCAACACAGGACTCTCCTCTTCTGTTTGTCTCTCTTCATGCTCTCCTCAGATCTACCTGCTGGCTCCGAAGAGCGCTCTGGGCCGCTTCATCAAGAAGCCCTTCATCAAGTTCATCTGTCACACGGCGTCCTACCTCACCTTCCTCTTCCTCCTGCTGCTGGCCTCGCAGCACATCGCCCGGACCAACCTGCACATGCAGGGACCCCCGCCCACCATCGTGGAGTGGATGATCCTCCCGTGGGTGGTGGGTACGTATCGCCGTCGTCAGCGAAGCTGAGGAAAGAACGTTTCGGAGGGTTTTCTGTGATCAGACAGACCAAAAAAACCCTTTCCTCCAGGCGACAGAGTTTAAACCAGGCGCCGAGTGAAGCCAATGAGGAAGCGTCTTAAACCTGCATTCTCTCTAGTGTCCACCAGGGGGCGACTCCTCTGGTTGTATAGAAGTCTATAGAAAATGACTCTACTTCTCTCTTGATTTATTCCCTCAGTAAACATTGTAAACATGAGTTTATGTCTCAATCTCTAGTTTCAAGTCTTCTTCAATACAGCATGATGTTCATTTAGTACATGATGGTCCATTTAGAGTCACACAGACCATAAAGCAGGGGATGCTTTAGGGGCGGGGCTACCTTGTGTCCTCGTCATTCAAAATATGAACTTCTGTTCATTGGTTGCAAAAAAAACCAAGATGGTGCACAGAGACAACAAACATCTGCATAGAAAGGATGGAAATCGATGCGGCAGAACTAACGATATCGTTTTTTTTCTTACACGCGTTGGTCGTCCCTGGCATCTACATTACCCACAATGCAGCTCAAGCCCCGACAGACTCTGGTGCGTTATGCTACTTAGCTAACGTAGCATGGAGCCTCTAGCCTTCTTTCATCTCACCTTTTCTTTACTTCTTCAAACTTGTAGTCTTGAACTTCAGGCTTTGTACTTCTTGTACTTCATCATCAACACCTTTAAACTGACTTTGAGGTGTCAAGTTTTAATAATCTATGACATCATATCACAATTTTTGTTACTATTCATTTTGTTTCTTTCTCTTCTTCTCTTTAATAAATGACTCTGATGTCACATTTACATGCACGACACATTTGAGACGCCGAACTTTGACGAGGAAGAAATAGAAATGTCTCTTCTAGACAAAAAAATGTAAAAAAAAATGTAGATTTACTTTGATTGCTTCTTATTAAGAGGACTCTGAGTGTGTGTGTGTGTGTGTGTGTGTGTGTGTGTGTGTGTGTGTGTGTGTGTGTGTGTGTGTGTGTGTGTGTGTGTGTGTGTGTGTGTGTAAATGAGTGATTGCATCTCCATATTCTCTCTCTGAGCTGACACCGATGATTTCCAAATCATAACCACGATCACTTGAAAAACAAAAAATACAAACCATCTGTTCCTCTCCGCCGTCTCTTCCGTCTGAATCTTTTCTCGTTTACACTTTAAGTTGTTGCTCATTCAACTATAAAGAAAACACAATTCTGCATTTAAAAAGTTTGATAAAATAAATACACAGAGATTCGATGAAGTTTTGTTACTACATTGTTTTTGTCGATGTCGTCTGTTTGTGTTTATTGACGTCGGTTCTGCCTCGTCATCGTCTCGTCTTCGTCGTGGATAAACGTATGACGTCATCGTCTCGTTAACCTAATTACCGCTGCGTTGAGGGAGCCACAGCTGCATTTCATTGTGCGATCATGAGTGGACTCACGATGACAGTGGTTCTGCCCGATGAAGAGGTGAAAGACGACGACAGGAGAGTCGAACTCACCGAGCTCATCAGTACTCATGTGCAGCAGGACACTCTGTTCTTGTTCTGATGGAAACTTAAAGCTCAGAAACCAACGTTAATCACACGTGTCTCAGAAGAGCAGATGTTAGAACAGAAAATAATAGAAAAATGACTCATGAATTATTATAAAACCTGACTTTTTGTCCAAAATCAGTGGTTCAGAACAAATGTGCCGGCTCTGCAGCCCGAGGCTGCTGCCAACAGAACACATTCAACAAAATAAAGCGAGCAAACAGAAGCCGCTGGTGGATGATATTAGTGTGTGTGTGTGTGTGTGTGTGTGTGTGTGTGTGTGTGTGTGTGTGTGTGTGTGTGTGTGTGTGTGTGTGTGTGTTCAGGGTTCATCTGGGCAGAGATTAAGGAGATGTGGGACGGGGGATTCACAGAGTACATCCACGACTGGTGGAACCTGATGGACTTCGCCATGAACTCGCTCTACCTGGCCACCATATCGCTGAAGATCGTGGCTTACTTTAAGGTAAAGACTGACCTTTGACCTTTTCAAAAGGGGACTCGGATGCAATGATGTCCGGACTTTCTGCAGCACGGCTTTCGTCTTTAATGATACTCTGCATACATATAAGATCTGTTTATTAAGAGCGAATGGTGTAATCACACACACACACACACACACACACACACGCCAGACGGCCGGGCCATCTGCAGCAGCTGTGAGTCACTGATGATGGCGGGTGGCCCTCCTACTCAGGTCCCGTACACACATCCAGCACAGATACAGATACAAAGTGAGCACACACACACACAACTGTATCCGTACATGCGTTCAATAACACACACCGACTGAAGCAGCAGCTGGAGGCGGGAACTTCTGTGAAACTTTCCGTGTTCACAGGAAACGTACAGTATTTTCAAAATAAACCTCCGTGTTCAAAGGAAACATTGTATTTTCAAAATAAACCTCCGTGTTCAAAGGAAACATTGTCTTTTCAAAATAAACCTCCGTGTTCAAAGGAAACATTGTCTTTTCAAAATAAACCTCCGTGTTCAAAGGAAACGTTGTCTTTTGAAAATAAACTTCTGTGTTCAGAGGAAATAAACAGTTTCCACTTGCTAATGGCACACAGTGTAATTTCAAAATAAACTTCTCTTGAGGTTGACTACATGTTTTGTTTACTTTTGCAACAACAGCACTTGGTTAGATTGAGGAATGCTAACAGCGGCACATCTAACAGGACAGACTCCTTGTGGAAGTCTAATGGCTGAATCTGGAATGAGGAGGGAAGCCGAGCATGAGTAAACCGAGAGGGGAGAGAAAGATGGCGGCTGGAGGGAGACGGATAAATGTGAAGCAAAGTTTAAAAGCCGTAAACAAAGAGAACGCTGACAGAAAGAGGAGGGTGAATAGAAGCAGAACTTGAGAAACGAACGAAGGGAAGAAGGTGTGTTGAGCATGCAGGAGTGAGAGTGTTTGGTGTGTCGAGTTTCAGAAGATCAGCAGTGAGCTTGAGGGAGACTCAGAGGATTAGGGGCGACGCTTTCAGAAGCATCATGATCTCACAAGGAATCTGCTGAAGCTATGGTGAGGCTTATGTGAGGGTGAGGGAAACATAATGGTCGTGTTGACAACGTTGGCTGTTGGTAGGAGACAGAATCTATACTTTTATGACTCAACCACTTCAGATAACGTTCACTTTGATAAAATACAACAATCCAAGACATGTCGATGCTTCATGCATTCCTCCTCCTCATCCCTTCATGTCTTCCTCTCTCTCCAGTACAACTCCTCTCGTCCCAGGGAGGAGTGGGAGATGTGGCACCCGACGCTGATAGCCGAGGCGCTGTTCGCCATCGCCAACATCTTCAGCTCGCTCAGACTCATCTCCCTCTTCACCGCCAACTCGCACCTCGGGCCGCTGCAGATCTCCCTGGGGAGGATGCTGCTGGACATCCTCAAGTTCCTCTTCATCTACTGCCTGGTGAGCCGACCTCAGATATCACACAAAGATGATGACTGGGCAGCGCTAGCGACGGGTTTCCACCGTTCATAACGCACCAGAAAACAAAGCTGTAGGATGGTTTATAAATGAAGTATTACCTTTAGTATGAGCTGCATTCTCTCTAGTGTCCACCAGGGCAGTACGACTCGAACAGAGCTAATTCAGCACCACGGACAGCTCCTTTCCTCTTTTTCAACACCAGGGGGCGACTCCTCTGGTTGTATAGAAGTCTATGAGAAAATGACTGTGTTTGAATATTAACATTTAGCATTCCAGGATGCTAACATGTTAGCATTCATCCCGAAGTTCGACATGAACTCGTTGCTGAGCTGTTGGACAATTCGAAATTTTTGACCCGAATGAAAAATCAGGAAGTCGCAAAACTCAACAGAAGAAATTGTTCTTCAAATTACTGCGAACTCCAATGAAGTTGTGTTTCCGTAGATAGAGATCTCTCCGCACTCCTGACATACATGAATGAACACGTTCCCTGTTTAGGTCCTGCTGGCGTTCGCCAATGGCCTGAACCAGCTGTACTTCTACTATGAGACCAAGGCCTCAGAGGAACCCAACAACTGCAAAGGCATCCGCTGCGAGAGGCAGAACAACGCCTTCTCCACGTGAGTACCACCCGCAACACTCGCCGCGAGGCCGCGAACGGACGTGTTGAGGAGAGGAACGCTGGAGCTGAAGGTGGAGCAGCACCGGTTTGATCTGTTTGGGGTCAACGGACTTTTGAGAAGACTTAACCGGAGATACGATAGGGAACGAATGCACGATGTGAAGGTTTTTACCTTTTACAAGTGGAGGAAAGGTCTTTTTTTTATTGTTTGCCTGATGCTGAACTATCACTACTGAGCTGCTGCGTCGGCCATAATGCACACACACACACACACACACACACACACACACACACACAGATCAGTGTGTCTCTGCTGATGGCGGCAGAGTGAGGTCCAAGCCGAGTCAGGGGTTGAGTATTGTTGAGGCGTGTGGTTTGCTTTAGATAACAGCCGCATTGATTGACGATCGAGTGATTGAGTGTTTATTAAAGGTTCAAAGGTGTTTTCTCATCTCTGTGGCGTTACAGATCACGAGACGGAATGTTTGGATTATTAAACATGTGGGACGCATGCTGAGTCGAGGCGTGAGAGGGTTATTGTAAATCCAGGCCGACCGCCTCGCTGAGATGCTGAGAGAAGAGCAAACGCACTCAGCGAAGCTTGACTTGAACAAACACAAAGATCACAGCTGCTCTCACAGCTTCTCGTCTGCGCATCGACTCTGACGCAAAATAAATCCGCCTCACGCTGACGCTAGATGAGCGAGCGGCGGCTCAGGTGATGCATAATGCAAACGGGAGCCGGGCGAAGCCGGCAAATCAACATTCATGAATTTACAATTGTTTCCTCTTTGCATCCCGCTCCTGTAATTCACACACACACACACACACACACCAGCGACATGGTTTCCTGTTCCTCAGGTGTGTCATTCTCGCTCATCTGTGCTTCACACGCGTATCACCGTGAACGTGTTACACAACGTTTGCACCGTGAGGGAGTCTGTCTCACTGTCTCCACCTCGCTCGCTCTTTTTCTGCCTTCAAACAAAAGATGTAAATACTCCGTCACCGTCTTTCACACTCTCTCTCTCTCTCTCTCTCTCTCTCTCTCTCTCTCTCTCTCTCTCTACTCTCGCTGTGTCTCACCTCCTCAGCACTGCCGCTGTCATTCTGAGGCCTTTCCAACCAAACAGTCACTGGAAATATAGAGTCGGGATCTGAATCATGAACTCTGAGTTCTTTGAGTGTTTATGTGAGTGTTAGAAGAGCAACAAGTCAGAGAGACACAACAGGACAACGCAGCCATGGATGGATTACTGAACAGGCAGGGACGCCCGGCCTTCATACACAACACAGGAAGAGACTCGAATGATCACAAAGAAACTTAACATGACGACAAAGAGACGCAAAAAGACTACAGAGAGAAAAACACATCCACAAAGTCACCAAAACAACTACAAACAGATCAAAACCACTACAAGGAGACCAAAACCACTACAAAGAGGGAAAAACAACCACATACATGTTCATTCAAACCTTTGATTGAAACAGCGTTGCAACTGTCGCATCGCTGTCGGTCTGAATAGTTTTATGCTCAATATTCTTCTGGAATAATGTTTCATATTGTTTATTCGTCACGCCCCCCCCGGTGTGTAAAGGCCTTCAGAGAGAGTCTGCAGTCGGCTGCAGAGATTTCAGTGTACAGTGATAACCACACACACACACACGCACACACACACACACACACACACACACACACACACACACACAGTAAATCTAACGTATTCATATTCAACACGAGCGCTGTAGGGATGATTTAATTGCATGTTGTTGGGCTGCCAAGTCGAAACACACACATTTGTTTCCTAACACAGAAACACTGTATGCAGTGTGTCACACACCAACACCCCCCTCCCTCTCCCTCTCTCCCCCCTTTTTCTCTCCCTCTCTCCCCCCTCTTTCTCCCTCTCTCCCCCCTCTTTCTCTCTCTCTCCCCCCTCTTTCTCCCTCTCTCCCCCCTCTCTCTCTCTCTCTCCCCCCCTCTCCCTCTCTCCCCCCTCTTTCTCTCTCTCTCTCTCTTTCTCTCTCTCCCTCCCTCTCTCCCCCTCTCTCTCTCTCTCTCTCTCCCTCCCTCTCTCCCCCCTCTTTCTCTCTCTCTCTCCCTCTCTCCCCCCTCTCTCTCGGCCCGCCTCCCACCCATCCACAGAGCTAGCAGTGAAATGACTGAGTGGCTGTGGGGATCAGCTGTAGCAGTTTATGACTCGGCTTAGTGGAGGGGGAGATGAGGGAGATGAGGGAGATGAGAGGAGACGAGGGGAGAAATAAAGGGAAGGAGGGGAGATAATGAAAAGAGAGGAGGGGAAACAAGGAGGGCAGCTAAAAGACAGGAGAGAGAAAATGATGAGAAGATATACAAGAAGTAGGGGGAGAGGAGGAGAGGAGGAGAGGACGGTAGACGAAAAGAAACAAGGGAAGGAAGGGAGGTAAGGAAAGCAGAGGAGAGAGGAAACAAAGGGGGGTTGAGTAGAGGAGAGGGAAGGAGACGAGGAAAAGAGGACAGGAGTACAGGAGGAGAAAATGAGAGGATAATAGGGAAGGAGATGAGAAATGAAGAGAGGAGACAAGGGGTGGAGGAGAGGATAAAAGGAAAGAAGATGAGAGATGAAAGGAGAGAAAATAAGGAGGGGAGATGACAAAGGAAAGGAAATGAGAGATGAGAAGACAGGAGAGGAGGAGAGTATAAAAGGAAAGGAGACGAGAGAAAAGAAGGAGAGGAGGAGATGGGTAAAGGATATGAGATATAAGAATAGGAAACAAGGTGAATAGGACAGGAGAAAAGGAAAGGAGATGAAATGAGAGAAAACAAAGACAGGAGATGACAAAGGAAAGGAGATGAGAGAAAACAAGGAGAGGAGGAGATGAGGAAAGGAGATGAGAGATGAGAAGAGAGGAAAAAGGAGGAGGGTACAAGGAGAGGAGGGATGAATCATTGGGCGGTGAGTCGAGGAGAAAACAGGAGATAAGGATACAAGAGGTGGAGCAAGGGGAGAGAACAGAAACAAAGAAAGGAGAGGAGGAGAGGAGAGGAAACAAGGAGTCTGCGCCCTCCGATAACAGTTGATGACTTTATGAAACTTTTTTTCGGCTGATGAAGTGTCGCATTCATCAATCACCTCAGACTTTAATGCATCCCATAATGATCTGAGATTTAAAACCACAGCCGACTGCTGCTCCTCTGGAGGACAAAGCACCACTTTATTTATGTCATCCATTATTTTTATATTTACGCTGACTCAGCATTGGGTTCTGAGCTGCAGAGCTGTGTTCTGATTTGTCGATAAAGTTGTTTTTGAAAGTACTGTACATGAGTACAAATATACCATTATATTTGTATTTTCAGCTATTTTCAGAGGCCAATACGTACTTTTTAGTTCACAATAAAAATTATGAAATTAAGCTGCAACATTAAAGATATTACATTAATATTGTAATGTATTCAGCATGAGTACTTTTACTTTTGGTACTTTAAGTATATTTTGATGATGATACTTTTGTACGTAAGCAGAGTTTTTGATTGCAAGACTTTTATAAATGAGGGGAGAGCAGAGGAATCAAGGAAAGGAAACACTAAGGGAGAGGAGACAAAGATAGGAGGGAGGAGGAAGAGAGGAAGGGAGTAAACAAGGAAAGGAGGGGAGACAATGGCAGAGAGGAGATAAGAGGAGACAAAAAGGAGGTGAAGAAGGAAAGGAAACAAAGGAATAATGAGATCCATTAAATCCTGTTTCTTCATTCTGTTTCTTTCCGCGTCCATCTTTATTTCTCTGTTTCATAACTGCAACTCGATGTCACGCTCGGTCGCTTCATTCATCCTCTCTCTCTCTCTCTCTCGCTCTCGCTCTCTCTCTCTCTCTCTCTCTCTCTCTCTCTCTCTCTCTCTCTCTCTCTCTCTCTCATCACAGCCTCCCTCCCATTGAGTACACACACACACACACACACACTGTATACTGATTGATTTAGTGATCAGTCACACACCTTACTGCAAAACACACACACATTGCTATGAATATTTTATGCAGCACAAATATAAAACCCTGCAGACAAAACCTCTCTGTCTCTCTCTCTCTCCCTCTCTCTCCCTCTCTCTCCCTCCCTCTCTCTCTCTCTCTTTCATTCTTGTGAGACGAAGCGTCTTGGCTCTGCCAATTGTCGCTTCATCATAAATTCAATAAGCTGCTGCTGTAACTGTGACTGTCACACAAACAGAGGGAGGAGGGAGGGAGGGAAGGAGTGAAGGAGGTAAACAGAGAGGGGGGAGAGAGGAGGGGAGGAAGATGGAGGGAGGTTTTCATATGATAAAAACTGATTTGATCTTCACTAAGTGGATCAAGTCTCAGCCGCTCCACCTTCAACGCAGTTTATCTATGAAACTCCTGTTTCTCAAAGTCAAGGATGCTTCCTCGGTAGGAAAAGCAAAAAGACAAATTAAATGAAATAAAGAGGTGTGAATCACACACGGAGTACGGTTTACATTTTGAACTGTTTTTGTAAAAAGTGTTAATTGTAAAAAATGTCCACGTTGAGACCGCTGAATGCAGTTTGACTTCAGAAGGTTCGATGCTATGCTGATGATGCTGTCTCATAACTTCCTGTTTGTTCCTCTCAATAACGCATCTTAATGGCCTTTAACAGACGTTCACAGTTAACGTTACTGATAACTGACTTGATATAGTTGTTGATTTTTAAATATATTATCGGCTTTTTTTCGTCTGGAAGAAAGCCCGGAGGGAAAAACGTAGTTTAGGGTTGTTAATATTATTTGTTTGAGGATTAAATAACATCCTCAATCAGTCGACGATCAGACATTTGTATTTTTTTCCTCTACTTTACATGATTTAAATGTAGCTTTTCCTGTGATTCTCTTCCGGCTCCATTGAACTGTTTAGTTTAGCTCCATTGAGACAGATCTCACTGACTGTGATCCGTTAACGGTTCCGGCTCTTCTTTCTGAATGTGCTGGCTGACTCCTGCAGTGAGTCGTTTCACTACAAACCAAGCTGAAGATGAATTGTACTGTTTAGTTTCACGGCACTGAGACGCGTCTCATGTCTTCTAAGTCGGCCCAAAACGTATTCACACCGAGAGGAATGTGAGCACGTTCCCTCGGTTACCGGGCAGAACCTGTCGTAACGATCCGTAACTTAAGAGCTCTGTTTTCTGAAACTTTCTCTGTTGTTCAGTTAAAGACATTAAATATGAAATGTGGGCATCAGACAGCCGTCTGTGTGCCAACATGAATCTGCTCGTACTTTTAATGACCGTCACATGAATAATTAGCCTCGCAGTCGTCTGTCGCTGTGAATAAAACGCTTCATCAGCTGAAATTGATTGAGCTTTGTTTGGGAAAGATGAATGTTTCTGAGGATGTTAAACTGACAAAATCACAACAAAGTGACAGAGTTATGTTTCAAAACTCCGACCGAGGTGCAGCTCTTCATAGACGCGTTCTCTGATGAGCGTCTGTGTCTTCCTTTAGGAGTGGTTCAGAGAGTAGCTGTCCTCTGAAGGAAGGACTGTCGATAAAGTGCTCCGTGTCTCTGCGTCCTCAGGTTGTTCGAGACCCTCCAGTCTCTGTTCTGGTCAATATTCGGGCTGCTGAACCTCTACGTCACCAACGTGAAGGCCCGGCACGAGTTCACCGAGTTCGTCGGGGCGACCATGTTCGGGACGTACAACGTGATCTCGCTGGTGGTTCTGCTCAACATGCTCATCGCCATGATGAACAACTCGTACCAGCTGATCGCTGTGAGTCAGGGTCCAGCTCCTCCAGAGAGACGCTGCTGCCTTTGTTGTGTTTTTATATAATTGTTAATTAAATCATTTGAACTAGAACAGACTGGGAGGGTGACTTTGATTCTATTTTTTTATCCTGGAACCTATTGTCTCATGTTTTTGAGTCTAAGTGACTAAACTGCTCCAGTATTGAGGGAGAACGCTGCAGACGGGCAGTCATGTGATCTTATCTGGCACTGCTTCACGTCAAAAGAGTTTCTTTTTGCTCAGATTGTTTTGTTTTCCAACAGAACAAGTTGAGCAACAGTCAACAGCTGTTAACCCTCCGAACCCCAAAGAGTTCGGGGGAGTTTTTCACTCCTGTCACATTTCTCTCTGATGTGTTTGAGATCGTCGGAAAGATGAAAATCTGAAAACTATGATGATGTTTTTACAGCATATGCTGTGATGATGAATGTGTCCTTTTGGCGATTGTTTAAAGAAAATGTGCTCGTCCGTTCGGTTTTGGGTTTCAGCGGGTTTTAACCATCCCGTCTCTTTAACTTGCTTCACCACATTTCATTTAGAAGAAAAAATTAAAATAAACCATCACACCACATGACCTCGAGCTGTCTCGTCTCCGTCCCGCAGGACCACGCCGACATCGAGTGGAAGTTCGCCCGCACCAAGCTGTGGATGAGTTACTTCGACGAGGGCGGCACGCTGCCGCCTCCGTTCAACATCATCCCGAGTCCCAAGTCCATCCTCTACCTGCTGGTGTGGCTCCACAACAAGCTGTGCAGGAGAGGCCAGCTGCCCGGGGAGGACTCGCACAAATGTGAAAACCTCCGAGAGTTCACGGTCAGTGAAGGCATCATCGCCGCTCACCGTTTCAGGCGTAAACGGAAACGATATTGTTGACATCGTCTCGTCATTTAAATCTTCATTTAATTTTAGACATTTTATTCATCTGCAAACAAATGAAGCCGATCGGTTGTGCTGCAGATCGAACCCCTTCACACAAACCTCCCAAAGTTCACAGACTGAAGAGTAAACGCAGCATTTAACGCCGTATGTTGATATTCACGTTATGTTGATATTCACGTTATGTTGATGTTCACGTTATGTCGATATTCACGTTATGTCGATGTTCACGTTATGTTGATATTCACGTTATGTTGATATTCACGTTATGTCGATGTTCACGTTATGTCGATATTCACGTTATGTCGATGTTCACGTTATGTCGATGTTCACGTTATGTCGATATTCACGTTGTGTCGATGTTCACGTTGTGTCGATATTCACGTTGTGTCGATATTCACGTTGTGTCGATGTTCACGTTATGCCGATGTTCACGTTATGTCGATGTTCACGTTGTGTCGATGTTCACGTTGTGTCGATATTCACGTTAACAAGTCACCGGAGGATTCTCGGGGCTTCACAGGCAAACCGGAGGGCTGAGAGTCAAAGCGACACGCTCCGTCTTCGGGGGGGAAACTCCGAGTGTGTTTTCACGTTCACACGAGAAGCTCAACATGATGCGAGTAAAGAACGCGGAGATGATTCGGAGCAGCAGAGCTGCAGTCTGAAGCGGACCTGAATGTGTTGACTGGTCTGGTTGTGTCTTCTGTGAGCGGATATTCCCTGAAGTCCAGTTTCAGAGCAGCTTTAAACGCTGTGTGTGTGTTTCAGAACTTTAGTTTGTTCTGTTTGGACATTTTTTCCGTCTGCTGAGGAGGAAAGTACGATCAAGAGCCAGACAAAAAACAAGGTTTTAAAAGAAGTAAAAATGCGATTCAAGTTTTTCTTTCTTTGGCATCGAAAGATGAATGTTTTACCAAAGGACCAAAACTCATCAAAGTACATTGAATCACTTTGCAGTAGCGGCCTGCTAGCTGCACATGTATTACACCTCTACTCCCAGAGAGGTCAGTAACTCAACGGATCCTCAACGCTCACTGACGCATCTCATGCTTCTGGTTGAGGCAACAGAACTACTTGTTGGGCTCAAGAACAGATTGCGGTTTGTGTTTAAATAAGTACAGATGACATCACATGAATACATAAATGATGTGATGAATAACTCAACGCTGTGACGTCTGGTTACACACATGACAGGAACACTTCCTCCTCAACCAAAGCTCTTCTGGTGCTCGTTAGACTTTTCATTATTCGGTTATGTGGAATAAATACAAATGTATTTTCTGGTATATATATATATATATATATAGTATAGTACCACTTACATATTAATACAAGAATAATAATAATGCATTCATATAATAGTAAAACACTGGCGGGCGCCACTCTGCATTGTGGGTATTTGAAGCAAAGAGCTGCCGGAGCGACGTGGACGTGAAACACAAGCAGACATCACATGGAGCGACATCAGCTGTGAGCACAGAAAGAACATCGGCAGATAAACACGTCCTGATAAACACATTTAACGGTCCAGTCATCTGGAGACACACACACACACACACACACACACACACACACACTGTGCAGCTGGCATGTTCACCTCAGCTGAAGTCGGCTGAGTTATATAAGCCGAGCAGCCCACATAGGTTCACAGAGCCACACAGCACTGCAGAGATCTGATCAAGGGTGTTTGTTTGTTTGTTTGTGTGTGTGTGTGTGTGTGTGTGTGTGTGTGTGTGTGTGTGTGTGTGTGTGTGTGTGTGTGTGTGTGTGTGTGTGTGTGTGTGTGTGTGTGTGTGTGTGTGTGTACAGCAGGCTGAAAAACCTGCATGAGATATACGGAAGGAGATAATAGGCGAGGAGGAAGAGGATGGAAGCAGGTTTACAACAGATCCTTAATTTAAAGGTGTGATCTATGAGATTGGGAGCATTTCGATTGAGTCTGGACGGCTCTCAACATGGCAGCGGCTAACTGCTAACGGCGCCAATGGCGCTAACAGCGCAAGCTACAGCGCTGACAGAGCTAACAGTGTTCACCTGGAGGGGGTAAACTGGAGGATGTGTAAATTATTCGTATTTTCAATGTTTTCTTGTAGCGGTTCGTTTCCCGCTCTTTTGCCGAGACGTTTATACAAAATGTGAAACACACGAGGACGTCCGAGTGCACGGAAACAAAATAACATCCAGTTTGAAGTCAACGTCAAATTCCCTGCAGAACAATCACTTCTGAATCCAAATATAACCAGAATCCTCTTCTACAACAAGGAGGATGGTGAAGACGAAGGTTAGAATCACATTCTGTGTGTCTGCATGAGAGCTCCGGCTGAAGGCCCGGGAATGGAAATGAAGAGCAGAAGTTGTTCGTTACTCGGCAGCGGAGGCTGTAGAAGTGTCCTCGTGTCAGCCGGAGGGCACTTGTTTCCTGTTTCCTTCCTTCCTCAGAGAGAAGGCGTCAGTGTTTTAAGAGAACTGTGGACTGAACGTGAAGCGATGGTCGAATGTTTAACACAATCTCTTCTTTCTGTTTGCAGGAACGCCACGCTGACGTTCTGATCCAGAACCAGCACTACCAGGTCTGTGCACCCGGCACTGCTCTGTGTGTGTGTGTGGGTGTGTGGGTGTGTGTGTGAACTGCCTGCATTTAATTTGCATACATATTTTACTTTAATCAGATCATTTAGGGGAGTATTCTCGCAAATTTGTGAGTTTTTTTCTCAGAAATTTACAACTTTAATCCCAGAATTTCAGATTATTTTCTCTCCGGTGGTTTGACTTCTCACCTTGTGTACTCCGTGTATCAGTACACGGAGCCAAAGTATTATTATATCGTGTTATAAGTATTAAAGCGAGAGTTGTTTTGGACTCTGATGTCCAGCTTTTTGTCAGAATTTCTTGACGCCTCGGCACTGGCAGCGGCCGCAGACGCAGCAACGCCAGCACTTTGTGTTTGGCGGCGCCGACTGTGGCTTTGATCGGCGGCCATCTTTTATTTTGTAAGGACTGTTGTCGGAATGTGCCCTTCACTCTCACAGAGCGAGTGGTGTGTGTTTCTGGCAGAGGCGGAGAGTGACAGCATGCCAGACCGTCCCGCTTGGCAGTCGCAGGTGTTGACCGTGGGAGGATGCAGTGTGTGTGTGTGTGTGTGTGTGTGTGTGTGTGTGTGTGTGTGTGTGTGTGTGTGTGTGTGTGTGTGTGTGTGTGTGTGTGTCATGGTCTGAATTGCCGCCCACTGATCACCAAATGCTGAGATTCGTCTTTGATCTTTTAAATCGACGAGGGTCAGTCGCCTCATTGGCTGAATACTTAATGAGATGAGAACGTTTCAATTCATCAGTTGGGTTGAAACAACAAGAGAGACGTGTTTAAAATGTCACGCTTTTACACTTTATTATCAGAGAAACACTGAATGTTGAACTCATAATTAAAAGTGTCCAACACTGTCTTCATCTTCCTCCTTCATTTAGTACCCGATGACATCGTTCTGTGACTTTCCTAACAGCTGAAGAAAGATTAAAATATCCAAATTATGGTGCAATAATGACAATTGTCCAACAGGAAGTGATCCGGAGCCTGGTGAAGAGGTACGTGGCGGCCATGATACGCAGCGCCAAGACGGACGAGGGACTGACGGAGGAGAACTTTAAGGTGAGTGTGCTATTAAAAATAAGATGTAACAAAATCAGCTGCAGAGTCTGTTTCCCATGATGCCGCTGGAGCCGCAGCCTGGGCTTTGAAGTGGAAAGTTTCCTTTTGGGGCTTTTTCGACTCAAAAACAACATCAGGTGCACGTCGAGCTGAATCCCTTCCACACCCCGTGTGTGTGTGTGTGTGTGTGTGTGTGCGTGTGTGCGCGCGTCGTGTCAACAACAAACTGAACGTGCAGCACGTTTGGACACGTTTTCCTGTGAAGACGAAAATGAACAACTTTCACCCAGGAGACCAGTGTTCATGTCCAGAGGACAACGTTGGCTTTCCCAACTCTGTGGAAGTGCAATACTACTTGGAGTAACCCTTTAATGTAAACACTTATCGTACAAAAACATTTAAAGTTCTGTAAAGAAAACAAAAATAATTCTTATTTTATACTACTTATTCTTGGCGCCTAAAATACCCACAATGCAACTTGATGGCCGACAGTTTGGTCGGAGAGATCTGGGATTGTTTACGCTACATCAACCTAAAGTTATATATACATTACAACTCGTTTTTTTATATATTTTCTGTGATACATGATGTCATTATAGCCCATAAATGGGTAAAAAGTCAGAATTGTACATATGTAATTTTTTACTGAATCTCAGAGTATTTCGTGAGCGCGGCGGTAAAGACTTTAAAGTGAATTGAGCGATTTATTTGGTTACTCTCTTCTGCCTCCACTTATCCTCTCTCTCCCTTTGTCTCCTCTGCTGGTCTCTTGACCTCGATCTCCCCTCTCCTCACCACCGTCCTCCTGAGTCCTTACCCTCCTCTTCACCTCCTGCCTCCACAAATTGATGTTTCACCTCCCCTCTCTCACTCACTCACCGATCTCATCTCTGCCACTTCCCCTCCTCACCCTCTTCTGCTTTATCTCTGTTTATTTTTCTCTCTCCAGTTTTTCCCCAGAATGTCACATATTTATTCCATTTAAAGCTTTGGAATAAACTTCCTGATTAAAAAATGTTGTTTTGCTCCAATATTGGTATTTGCTTTTTCTTTCTTTCTCGGCATTTCTCGACACTCTTCTTCCTTAATCCCAAATTCTGAAAAATGAAGTCAATGCTAAATTGCCGAAAACCCGCATTCTCTCTAATGTCCACCAGGGGGCGACTCCTCTGGTTGTATAGAATAACTCGAGGCATCAAAACTGTAGTCCAGGAGTTAAACATTCAATTCTCAACACTTCTCTCTCCGTCTCTTTCCAGGAGTTGAAGCAGGACATCTCCAGTTTCCGCTACGAGGTCCTGGATCTCCTCGGCAACCGGCGTCCTCCCCGGCGCCACTACTCCTCCTCCAGTGAGGCGGCGAGAGACGACGGCGCCATGGCCTCGGAGGACGACAGCGAATCGGGCGACGGCGCCGGCGCCGGCGGCCCGAAGTCAAAGGGCGTTACGTTCCTGAACCCGCTGCAGGACGACGACGGGCAGTCGCCGACGCTCGGCGTGTCCGCCTTGGTGTGCTCCATTTCAGGGATGACCCGGCTAGAAGGAGGCAAAGAGGGGGAGGAGGATGAACGGGAGGAGGGCATTGGATGGGGGGAAGAGGAGGAGGAGGAAGAGGAGGGGAAACCAAAGAGCAACGGGCTGAGAATGACCGTCATCCCTCCGTCCTCCGCCAACGTCCTCATGTCCCCGTCCTCATCGTTCTCCTCGACGTTCTCCTCGTCTTTCGCTCGTACGAGGACCCGACTGCAGCGCCTCTCGACTCCGGGGTCAAAGACGGACTCTTTCAAGCGCCTCTCCTACCTGTTCTCGCGCTCCAAGCGCCGAGCCCCGCCCATGCCCCTGCCCCTGCAGTCCCCGCCCTCCTACACCATCTCCGACGGCTTGCTCCGCCCCCTGGGGATCCACGGCCACGCCGACTTCGGAGTCGTCGGCGTGACCAGGAGCGAGACCCGCCTGAACGAGGTGGGCCGCTCGGTCGACATCGGTAACCCCTCGTTCTCCCCGCGGAGAACGAACGGGCGGGACTCGCTCCTGACGCTGCCCCTCCCGCCCCCGTGCCCCTGCCAATCCCTGCACTGTGCTTCCAACATGTCCGAGTCCAGCTCGCGCCTCCTGGACTCCAGCGAGGACGTTTTCCAGGGCGGAGGCGCGGGAGGAGCGGGCGAGGGCGGCGTGGATGGAGGAGGGGGGTTGATGATCGGCGGGTGGGTGGGACCCTGCGACGACGTCATAGAGGACTCCGTGACCACGCAGCTATAGGAGAGAGGGACAACCCGACTGTTTTTCTTTGTTTGTTTGCAAAATGGCTGAACATGTTCAAAGGAAGAGAGAGAGAGAGAGAGAGGGGCGGGGGGGTTCCGGAATCCCGTTCTTCTAGACGGCAACAATTTCACAGAGCGGAGCGGCTTCCGTGATGGTTCCAGGAGGGATGCAGATGTTCATAAAAACAGTTTGACATCATCTGGGTGGAATATGGCGGCTGACACATTACTGTTTACTCTTGTCCATTTAAAAAGGTTGCCCCGTGCGAGTTCGGTAGCAAGCGCCGACTAGCTACCGAAGTAAAGAGTCCGTTCACGTGCCGCGGCTTGTTCTTGTCAGTGCCGCGAGGCGACGGCGGCGACCAGAGATCAAAGATAGTTCAACTGTTGGAGCGATCAGAGCGGATGCCTCCTCTGTATCCTGTGTCGGCCTCAGCGGTAAAATAAAAGGAGAAGTTAATACCTTTAGTGCATCGCCGCCCGGAGCTTCACTATCCGTCCCACTGAATACATTCTTCACGTTAACTGTAAACAACTGATTTAGAACGAATGAGAATTGGCTTCCATGTTGTGCTGCTCCCTGCATGCGTCGCTTTCCCCGATTCTTTCCCATCACACACGCATATAGCAGGAGCTGTTTCTAGTATCAGGGAATGTTTTACGCTCATTAATAAGCCCGCATAGTTTCATGACACAGAGATTCATAATTGACAGCGGCGTCGTATACGTCTCCTTCTTAATCACGACATCGCGCCAAACTGTCTTTGTTGACGTCTGCCTTCTTTCCACGCCACAGGAGAACGACGGAGGAGGTTTAAAGGGAGAGTACACGATTTCTCCTTTCTTCTGGGAAGAATCAAACCCGCATGATTATTACGGAGTTACAAGAAGCCAAAGCGACTTTTCAGAAAAGGATGTATCTTTAAAAAAAAAAAAGAAAATCCTGTTTTGGTTTCTGTTTTTTTTTGCCCTTTAACCGCAACGCCAACGGAGTGAGAGTCGCAATTAAATCCTCTTGAAACCGCCGGGATTTGAACGGAACAAACCCTGAAATTCTTCCAGCCGAATGGAGCACAGCCGAACTTGAAATTGCCAAAAACAATTGGCCGTGGACCGGCTGGAATAACCTCCCCTTTAACGCTGGGTTCTGATGGATTTAACCGAATCGCTGGGTTGAAAGAGAACACGGAACCATCGCTCTGCTGTCCACACCTCTCTCTCTCTGCAACAAGGGCCAAGGAACTTTACTTTATCCTAATAACAGTTACACTAGTAATAATAATACCGCTAATAATAATAATAAGAGACTTCTAATAATAGCAACGAGGACTATTCTGGTTTCTTAAGACTGTCTTTGCTTCTATTTGAGTTGCCTACGATATCCTGGCTTCTCCTTCAGCTCTTCCTTAATAAGTACACTTTAACCTGGTGAATAGAAATATATACGCTGATGTTTATTGTGGGGAAGAAGGCGACGGGTGTGTGAAGGGGGGAGAAAGGAGGCGGGGGGAATAATGGGAGGTGGGGGGAGATCGACCGAATGGGGGACAATCGGAGAGAGTAGAGACGGGTTTGCCTTTCTATCTGGGAAAATCTATTTTAAAGGGAAATTTCACCAGAATTTCATCTTGAATCTTTGATTTAATTTATTTATTATTTATTCTTCTTGAAGTCGCTCAGTGCGGCGTCTTCAAAAGCATACGTTGGCATGAGCAGAGGCTGTTGAATTATACTCTGGTCAATTATACGACTGTCAGAGGCGAAGTAGAGAAATTATGCATGTTTGATCAAAAAAAGAATAAAATTAAAGAAAAAGAAAACACCGTTACCTGCAACACACACACACACGTGCACACACACACTCGCATATATCCGCTGGTGTGATGAGTAGCTGCTAAATGTTTTGTGAGCGAGTCCGCCGCCGTCTGGGTGACATCATCCGTCTCCTTCCAATCCATATTCTGTCTCTTTGCCTTTCTTACAACCACACACACACACACACACACACACACACACACACACACTGTGGGGGGGCAGCTAAGTGGGTGGTGGTGACACCCGACAGACGACTAACTTTAATCCTGCTGCCGGTCTTCAGCCCGCTGTCACGGCAGCTTGTGAAATGCAATCGATTGGTTTCGTGTACACGGACACGAATCTCTGTTGTTTTCGTGACGCTGAGCACGAAATTAATGTCAACGAAAAGTCAATTAGGATCCTTATTTGTGGTCGACAGAGAAATCATATGCATCCGTGTGACAGTTTTCATAAACCCAACTGTTGGCTTTGTTGCCTAAACCTAACTGTTGGCTTTGTTGCCTAAACCTAACTGTTGGCTTTGTTGCCTAAACCTAACTGTTGGCTTTGTTGCCTAAACCTAACTGTTGGCTTTGTTGCCTAAACCTAACTGTTGGCTTTGTTGCCGAAACCTAACTGTTGGCTTTGTTGCCGAAACCTAACTGTTGGCTTTGTTGCCGAAACCTAACTGTTGGCTTTGTTGCCGAAACCTAACTGTTGGCTTTGTTGCCTAAACCTAACTGTTGGCTTTGTTGCCTAAACCTAACTGTTGGCTTTGTTGCCTAAACCTAACTGTTGGTTTTGTTGCCTAAACCTAACTGTTGGCTTTGTTGCCTAAACCTAACTGTTGGCTTTGTTGCCTAAACCTAACTGTTGGCTTTGTTGCCTAAACCTAACTGTTGGCTTTGTTGCCGAAACCTAACTGTTGGCTTTGTTGCCGAAACCTAACTGTTGGCTTTGTTGCCGAAACCTAACTGTTGGCTTTGTTGCCTAAACCTAACTGTTGGCTTTGTTGCTTAAACCTAACTGTTGGCTTTGTTGCCGAAACCTAACTGTTGGCTTTGTTGCCGAAACCTAACTGTTGGCTTTGTTGCCGAAACCTAACTGTTGGCTTTGTTGCCGAAACCTAACTGTTGGCTTTGTTGCCGAAACCTAACTGTTGGCTTTGTTGCCTAAACCTAACTGTTGGCTTTGTTGCCTAAACCTAACTGTAGGTAGTTATTTTAAAGCCAACCCTGATGTTTTTCCATAACCTAACATAGAAGTTTAGTTGCCGTAATCGAACTCTGGTTTTTCACGTAACGTCCCGATAAAACAATCAAAGGATCCGTTTCGTGACTATTTCACAAACTGCCGTGAGACCGCGTGAGAAAAACCTGCTTTTGTTTTCAAAACCATAAAATGATCTTTAGTTTGAACCACGTGGTGTTTGTGCCAGAGGCAGATCAGCTGCTGTTACAGAGGTGTTTTACTAAGCTGAATGTGAGGACTAGTTAACCTGCTGTGTCCATTTCACACCGTGAGTCACCATCTCACAGTGAGACAAAGCAAAGGAAGCTGACAGGTGACACAAATACAAAACGTATTCGGGTTTAGTTCAAACTCTTTCCAGGACAATATCACATCCTCACGTGGAGTTTTAAAGCTGCTCTAATCAATGTTTTTATATTAAATGCTTTGAAAATGTATTTTGTCAACCAGCTTCTTACTAATAAAGGAATCCTTCATCAACACACAAAGTCCAAACCAGAACGTTTCACTGTTCAACTCTCAGTAACAGTCAGATAAACATCTAACGGCCATTATTCTGATATGACGTCCGAGGAAAGGATCATTTTACATCATTGTTTTCATTCTCATTGAGACACATAGAAACATGATTAAAGACCTTTTCTCTCGTTTGTAGAATATGATGTAAAGCACATTATTTAGTGTAAAATGGTGTTTTGACACATTGTGCAGCCGACAGTCGGCTATATTGTGATTCAGCTAACTTCCTGGAGGGGAAATACTGGTTTTCTGAGGGACTAAAAGTTGTTAAAATTGCTGTACGTAAAGTGAAAGGTGTCGCTTGTGGTGACAGACTCCTGCCGGCCCTTTGAGCCTCTTTTAGCTTTGTTTTGTTTTTCGACCTACATTCTCCGTCCTCGTCCTCATCGTTTGTCTTCATCGAAAAAGCTCCAACGAACTCACCCGGTGAAGTCAGCGACCAGCTGCCCAACAAAACACATTACTGCACTCAAAAATCAATTCATACGCTGCTGCATGTATAAATACACAACTTCTCCCCAAGAAACGTGGTCTTATGTAATCAGCATGATTGAGAGGTTTGTCGGAAAAGGTCGGCGCCGCGCTGTTGTTTCTGCAGAACGATTGTTTCTGACGGAGAAGGTGATGAGGAGAGGAGAGGAGAGGAGAGGGCCCCAAAGTGTTTAAACTGACTGATGAAATGAGATTTTCTCAGCTTTTCTGAACAGAAAGCGGAGCAGAAAGCCTGGTAACATCCCTTGTGTACATATTTCAGAGCAATGCCGTGTTCACGTTGTGTCTCTGAATGAATCTGAGGTCCACTGGAACGTTGGTCAAGCAGGAAATACTGCTGCGAACCCTCTGTGCGTCTGACTCAACTCGACATCGCACAGACTGCAGATAAACCCGGAGAGCAGGAACGAAGAAAGAAATGGATTCTCTTAGTTACCACGGCAACCAGCCTGCATGTCACCGCCGCGTAATCAGAGCCGCGCGGTGCGACGCATGCGCCGAGCCTCGGGTTTGACAACCCGTCCATCGCCGTGACAACCGCCCCGCCGGGGGGCTGAGCGAGGACTCTTATTTTGAAAGGGAGGAAAGGGGGATGCAGATGGAGGAGTATTGATCAATTGAAAGGATAGCTGTCACTTAAGACTTAAGGGTCACCGCCTGTTATTAACACACACACACACACACACACGGTAACACGCCACAACACCGGTGCGACCGATCAATCGATCACACTGATTGATCGGTATCAATAATGCCAGACAGGAATTATCGATCCAGTCCCAACCGATTCAATGCTGCTGAGCCTTTGAGGTGTATTTATCAAGACTCATACACGTGTGTGTGTGTGTGTGTGTGTGTGCACGTGCACGGCAGAAAGAGGAACTATGCAATAAAGAAACAAATTGAGCATCATTGAAGACGATGTCTTCTAAAAGGACAGATGGGACAACACACACACACACACACACACTCACCAGCTGCAGGTTTGACTTCAAGTAGTTTGAGGCGGCTGCAGCCTCCAGTCCACTTTAATAATGCTGTGTGATCTCTGTAATGTGAATCTCACACACACACACACACACACACACACACACACAGAACACTAATAGTCCTGTGTGCCTCCAAGGCAACCGAAGACAACCGTCTTGTCCACTGCTATAGATCTTGTGTGTGTGTGTGTGTGTGTGTGTGTGTGTGTGTGTGTGTGTGTGTGTGTGTGTGTGTGTGTGTGTGTGTGTGTGTGTGTGTGTGTGTGTGTGTGTGTGTGTGAGTGAGAGAGAGAGAGAGAGGGGGAGGGAGGGTTGTTGCATCACATGACGCAGAGTCCTTCAGAACAGACCACCTGCACACACACACACCCACACACACACACACACAAACACAAACACACACACACACAGGTTCTGCACATTAAAATGCAACTATAAACACGAATATACTGAAGCGCTCTTGTTGAATTTTCGTTTGTAAGACAGAAACAAAAACAGCGTCGGAGGTTTCATCTTAATACGGAAGAAGGAAATAAGAAAAAAACAAACCTGCTGATACATTTTCCATCTTTCATCAATAATATTTGCTTTATACTTTACGTAGGAAGTTATTTTACTGTTAACAAAACAATGAAATGGTATGAATAATATTTACGAATTGAGTTATGCTAAAATGTTAACAGTGTATTGTTGCGCATATAAGTATTTGTTAATGATGGCCAAATCATTTGTAAATCTTTTTTTGTAAATTGTAAACATCTCTGAACATTACATTGATATATTTAACACTTAGTTAATGGTTATTATGTGGTTTGTAAACCGACCGCGGTTTTGAAGCCTCGAGTTCGTCATTTAGGTCGTCGCCATCTTGTTTTTCTGCAACCAGAAGTGACAGAAAAGGACGCAGCTAAGTCCGACTGAAACGCTGAATCATAAACATTTTTGGTCGCTTACAAAATGTTACAATTGACTTTCATGAAGTGAAAACACTGTGAAAGGGTTAAAGGTCTGTGTGACTCTAAATGGACCATCATGTACTAAATGAACATCATGCTGTATTGAAGAAGACTTGAAACTAGAGATTGAGACATAAACTCATGTTTACAATGTTTACTGAGGGAATAAATCAAGAGAGAAGTAGAGTCATTTTCTATAGACTTCTATACAACCAGAGGAGTCGCCCCCTGCTGGACACTAGAGAGAATGCAGGTAGAAGACACTGACTTCACTTGTTGTCTTCACACTCAATCACATCTGTGTTACAGCTGAGCTACACCGACTAACACACAGCTCTGAATCCGTTAACGTGACTCTAAACAACATTGAATACGTTAACTGATCGGCAACCTCTGTATCGAACCCCAAATCAAAGCATCTTCATGGAAACACACAAGAAACCTGGAGTTTTAAAAGCCAGAACAGCTGGTGGAGTAATGCTGTTGGTATCGATCAATAATCAAATGCCAGCATGTGTTTCGGTCATTTTGTTGCCGAGTGTTTTTGAGATCTGACTGACTGTTCCTTTAAGAAAAAGACCAAAACAATTCGGCGTGGCTACTCATCACACACAGTGACACACACATATATATATATATATATATATATATATATATATATATATATATATATATATATATATATATATATATATATAGCATCATTCAGGTTCCCCTACTCACCTTCTAAAGGGATTTTGAGCTTTAAAAATAAAATAAAAAAACCTGTCCTTGTTTTTCTTTGTTATTTTTGGAGATTTCCACATGGATGAATGTATGACTGTGTTATTTTTCTAGAACCGGACGGCTATAGCGCACGTTGTTGACTCTTTAATAAAGGCATCCTTAGACAACTGGGCTGTGCTCCGACTCTTTATTTGACTGGCGTCCCTTCATCTTTAGTTTGAAACAGGTTTCCAAACAGGAACTACCATTTTCTTCCAGTTTCTGCCTTCATTGCATCGGTAGAAAGGTATAATTATATATCTTCAATTCTACAGCAGTATATATTTAAACATATTTACTGCTGCAAACGACAGCGAGGGGGTGAGTTCAGGTGTTTACATCCATCCTGTTCTTTAAACTGATACAAACACTGTGAATATGATTAATATAAAGTCATATTTTAACGCTTGAGAGGAGAAATCAAGGATGAAGGATTATCAAAGGTGGAACCGTTGCCACCGTAATTTAACAGAAAACCCTCCGAACACCCAAACACCTGCCACATGTCCACAAAGAGAAGCTTTCCATTGAAATGTGCCGTTGTCAGTCGCTTCGTCTGCAGCTCGGCTTTATTTTAAGACAGTTTCTCTGCGACTCGCTCTGAGACTGTCTCCTCTGACGGTTGTGAGGAAGAACCTGGTCACCGGGAGACTGTGAGGACGTGGTTTCTCACAGTAGATCCATGTAAACCAGGTCAAGTGGATTTGACTTATGTAAGCAGAGTTCAATTTATTCATATCATGTGTATTTATTAATGTTACACGATATGGGCAAAATTGCATTGGACATCCACATCTGGGGCTGTGTTTTATCATACTCTCCTTCCAATTGACTCCCCGCTAAGTCCCGCCCCTCGAACGCAGACTGGCCAATCACAGCAGGGTTCCGATTTTCTTCATGTTTTGTGGATTTGGAGCTCGTCAAGTTTAAATGTTGTGTGATCGAGATACTCGTTACCCGAAGGGGTTGGAGGAAGATATACATTTATAAAACGTTACGTTTCTACATTAAAAACCCTGTGGAGCTAACATTAGCAGAGTACGTTAGCACATCATAAGCTAGCGTTATGCTATGCTAGCTACTGAAGGTATGCTAATTGTAAACACATGCTGCTTTTACTTTTTTTAATGGTTGTAGCAGTGACTAAAGAGGAACAGCGTTGCTACTTTATTTCATTATCTTCTGTTTCGATATCCTGATGATGTGATGGTTTATTTTTACACTGTGAGCTGTAGCTTTTAGCTTCTATCTTTATCGTGGATTCTTCTGTCTGCTTCTCTCTGAAATCACCTTTTTCCCAAAAATTAGATAATAATTCTTCAGGGAGTGCAGTTAGTGACAGTGTGGGCTCCGTGGTAGCGTAGCAGGGGGCGGGGCTTAGCCAAGGGTGAATAGATGGAGATGTTAAAGCTACAGCACACGAAGATATTTTACAGAGTCGGGACAAAATGATGTAAGTAGCCAGCTAGCTACAACTGACAGAATAAAATGTTTAAATTTGGGCTAAATATGCAGAGAAAAACGTGTCTATTATAAACGTGCACTCCTAAAATTGAAAGCTTGTTCGGCGTAGCAACAGGAATTAAGGAGTTCGGGGCTCAATTTCATCTTAATATTTCCCAAAACAAGACTCCTTTTATGTAAAGGTAGGAACATGTTGAGTAAATGATGTTGCAGAACTTGTTTTAATGCATAAACCCAAACTGTAACCAGAGGAGAGGAGCATTCAGATTTCCAATGCAAGTTTTTAATGAAAACATCTATTCTCTCTGTTGTCGGGATGCTTTTAGTGACCAGGTTGGTGTCACTGTTTCACTTGTGTGTGTTCACATACACGTTGGTTTGAAACTGTAAAAGGAAGCCGCCTCTTTTCATACCGTGTGTGTTGAGAGCGAGAGAGCTTTTCAACAACCTGCTATATAATCTGAATGTATTATTATTTTATTCAAGGAACAGCTGAAAAGGAGAGCGGAGCAGAGAGAGATGAGGTATTTATTTTTTAACAAAGCCCTCGCTTGCCCGTTGTGTGGGCCGCACTGCTGAATAAAAACCAGCTTTCATCTCGTTCGCTCGCTCTCTCTCTCTCTCTCTCTCTACATCAACCTCCCCTCCACCAACTCAGTGTCAAGTTCTGCTATGAGACACACAGCGATCTGTGTGTGTGTGTGTGTGTGTGTGTGTGTGTGTGTGTGTGTGTGTGTGTGTGTGTGTGTGTGTGTGTGTGTGTGTGTGCGCTGTGGAATGAGAAGCTGGCTGTCCTTTTGGCAGTAAACTGAAGCACCTCTCAGCAAAACTGGACTATTATTGAACTACTGAGAAACACATCGCTTTATTCCCTCTCACTCACTCACACACACACACACACACGCACACACATACAGGAATGCATTCAAGCGCACAAAATCGCAATATATCATAGGATGCATGTGCACCGAGGCACACATGTTGCTCCTCTACAGGTAATTATGTTCGCACATTACACATATACTTCATACTGAGAACGTTTGCAACAGTTCATCTACTTTCTTTTACGGCTCTTTTCATTTTTAAACAGATATATTTTACATATTCTGTCATTGTAAATGCCCAATTTTATATTTATGATTCTTGACTTTCGCAGCACCACAAATGTATTTATTTTCCAGTGACAGTGCACATTAATCAACATTTCAGTTTTAGCTACAGAGCTGATCTTCGCCTGCAGTCCCTGGGCAGGTTATTACAATCCAGTGGCCTAATGTTAGCGCTACGATGCTACAACAAACACTATAGTACAACACCGGGCAGCACAATGCAACAGAAACAATGCTAGTATGGAACAGCAGTGCCAGAGATGAGGTAGTATGATTACTCGTGATTGCAGGTTTGGGTTTCTTTAAGCCGTCTGTTTAGTTTTTGTTTGAAGGTAATCTAACTCTGTTTATCCACCAACATATGAATGTAAAACCTAGAATGTAAAAAACCTACTTGACAATAAGCCTGTATCTGAAAACCTGTAAAAAAACCCATCCTGCAGGAGAGTTGAGGGGTTGATGACGTTTGTGTGAAGGAGTTCCTCAGGGAACATACTGAGGTCCTCTAGCAGAGAATCAGGAGAAACCTTTGACTTTTACAGAATACTTTGTATTGATGAGTTGGATTATTTAAGCAGCACATGAACCAAATTCAACCAGGAAAGACTTTGAAATTGACCCTGTGAATCCGATTATTAGTCATGAGGTAGCAGGCAGCTAATCAGAGACGCCCCTTAAAACAGGTAAAGTATTTAAACATTCATCCTTGAGTTGATCATTGGTTGATTGTGAAATCAGACGACAGATCACAAAGACATCATTACATAATAATAAAGTCAGGATCAGGTGCCAGATAAAAGGACTATATAGGCTACATGACAGTTCCACTGCTGTCTATTTATATTAAATATTAATGATTGATGTCATTGTTAAAGATAACAACTCTTGAATTACCTCACCCACATTAAACACACACACATATTTGCATGTCACGTGCAGCTGGTTGAAGGCTATCGGCTAAAACCCCAAACCAATCAAATAGCAGCATTTCGCCATTGGCAACTGATGGTCTTGACTTGACAAAATACACACACACACACACACACACACACACACACACACACACACACACACACAGAGGGTTTGTTCTAAATTCAATATTACATAACCAGTAGTAAGATATTGTGCTTTAGGTTTGTGCATGGCGCCCTCTGTTGGATGAAATAAAAAACTACAAAACAACTGGTAACACTGAGGCCAAAGATAGTCTATAAACAGGAGGAGTTACTCACTAGCATTGGTGTTAATTCATGTGCGTTAGCCCACAATATGTACCTCTGCGATGTAGTACAGTAAAAGTACAATATTTACCTCTGATATGTAGAGTAAAAGTACAATATTTACCTCTGATATGTACAGTAAAAGTACAATATTTCCCTCTGAGATGTAGTACAGTAAAATTACAAGATTTGCCTCTGAGATGTAGTACAGTAAAAGTACAATATTTATCTCTGAGAATACCTCGAATATGTACATAAGTTAAGTACTTCAGTAAATACACAGAAATACATTCCACAACAGCCACTCACCCCCTTACATTGATAATAATAAACAGGTACAATTAATGAGTTTTATTCGTGTTCGGCACAGAGTGATACCTCTCGCTCATTGTTTCCTCTCTTTGGCCCTCCTCTGCCTCTCATTGGTCCAGCTGCTGCCACTTCTACTGTTCTGATTGGCCCTCAGCTCAAAGCGGAAGTAGTCGCTTCTTCATTTCGCTGCAGCTGTGATGTACCAGGAAGAGGATGTAGAAACTGAGCGATAACGGTCCTTTTCCAGCCTTTTTTAACGTACAAACCGACTTTTATGAGTAGATAACGAGTCGGACAAAGCTGGCGATATGAATTTAGCGGCGTATTTATCGTTTTTCTCCATAATTTCGTCGGTCGGAGCAGCTAAGACCGCAGGGGACGATGACTGGGTCTATCTCCCCAACAAATGTGAAGGTAAACCTAAACCAGGGTCCGAGGACCTGAGTGAGGAATACAGAAGATGTCAGTGTAGTTTATGTGTCTGCTGGCTCACATCCACTAAAACATGGCGGATGTTACCACAATAATCACTGTTTACATTCGGCTTGGTCACACATGTCAACAGCATCCTCTAAATAGCTTCTTCTCCAGACCAAATGGTGTTAATGGTGTTTATCTATGAGTTGTTTAACGTAGTCGAAGAGCAAATTGCATTAATATTAAATATATAAATGTAAAAAATGCACAATATATATGATTCCATTTCATTGTATATATTGTGCATTTTTTTAATTTAATATTATTTACTCTCTTAATTTAATTTTATATATTGTGAATTTTTTTTATTTAATATTTTTTACTCTTTTAATTTAATTTCATATATTGTGTATTTTTATACTCATATTTTTTTTTTATTGTCACAAAAAGCTGCCAATATTTGTTTTACTTTTAATTGTTTTAATGTAATTTGTAAAATGACGTTTTAAAATAATTTTTAAACATATTTAGACATTTCTGTACAGTAATGTACTGATCTGCCCTCATATATGTGTCAAAACGCATAAATCTGCTGATAATACCAGCTTTAAATGTCACGCTGGCTGCAGACTAAAGCCTCCCTGAATGTTTAAGATAAATAAATAGTCACCTGTGTTGTTGTTAACTCTCTTCTCTCCGTCGCCGTCCTCCAGTGTGTAAGTTCGTCAGCATCGAGATGAAGTCGGCGTTCGACGAGACGGGGAAGACCAAAGAGGTCATCGGCAGGAACTACCGCTTCATCGACAGCAAGGGGGCGCCGCCCATCAAATACGTCAAGTCGTGAGTGTTGATGTTACAGTGTGACAGTACGGCGTGAGCACAGAAATCAGATGTTTTTACTGTGTTTGGGTTTCTATGCGACCACAGACATGTTTTCTGTGTCTCTCACTGTGAGCATCATTCAAACACACTCAACCTGACATTCTGTAAACGGTTGAAGTGCTGAGGAGCAAACAACATGCTGTTTAACTCGAAGGTTCATCTGTAACAGCCCTGAAAATAATCAAATAAAAGTCTGACACGAGCTTTTAGATCTGATCCGCTTGCAGATGAAGCTGAATTCTTTCTTTGTCTCCACAGAGACCTCCGATTCATCGAGGTGATAGAAAATGTGTGTCAGAGGCTGCTGACGTACAATCTGCACAAAGAGAGAAGTGGAAGTAACCGCTTTGCCAAGGTGTGTGTGTGTGTGTGTGTGTGTGTGTGTGTGTGTGTGTGTGTGTGTGTGTGTGTGCGCAGATGCTAAAGCTTCTACTCTTATTTAAATATTAACATGGGATCAATGGGTTCATACCAGGCAGCAACCTCCGGTTCTGTTGAGTGAAGCTGAAGCTTCATGTGTTAAAGCTGCATTCTCTCTAATGGCCACCAGGGGGCGACTCCTCTGGTTGTATAGAAGTCTATAGAAAATGACTCTACTTCTCTCTTGATTTATTACCTCAGTAAACATTGTGAACATGAGTTTATGGTCTCAGTCGCTTACTTAAAGTCTGTTGCTCTCCTGTAATGTTTCAGACTGACAAACATTTTGATCAGCAGACTAAACACGACACAAAACCTTCATTTCCCATGATGCAGTTCACCTGCTTTCAGCTTTTGTTGCACTTTAAAAACAAACTTTTTATTACATTTTTTTTACTACTTATCAGCGTTTTTAAAGCAGACGTGTCTCTCTGTAAGTAACTTCTATCAAGACTTAAGTCAGGCCAGCAGCTACTACAAAATAAAAGCCCTCCAGGTGCTGCCTGTAAATGAAAGCTTGTGTCCTGTGTGACGGCTCCATCCTGTCTGTCTGCAGGGCATGTCGGAGACCTTCTCCACGCTCCACGGATTGGTGAACAAAGGCGTGAACGTGGTGATGGACATTCCCTTCGAGCTGTGGAACGAGACTTCGGCGGAAGTGGCCGACCTTAAAAAGCAGGTGCGTTCAAGGTCACCGTTTCCACTGAAAGGGAACGAGAAGTCCTGAATCTGACGGCTTGTGCTCGTGTTGCAGTGCGACGTGATGATAGAGAAGTACGAGGACGTGATTGAGGACTGGTACAAAGGAAGCCAGGAGGAGGATCTCACCACCTATCTGTGTGAGAAGCACGTCCTCAAAGGACAGGACCGAGGTAAAGAAAACACAGATGTAGAAGTCTCTTCTTCTTCTACTTCACTTTCACCTCTATCTTCTGCTTTCCTTTGTTTCTCCGTCCAGCCTGCCTGAACGAGGAGTGGTCCCCGAAGAAGAAGGGCGACCAGGCGGCCATCGCGGAGGACAAGAAGAAGAAAAAGAAGAAGAAGAAGAAGAAGGGAGGCGAGGGCGGCGGCTCGGAGGGGGAGAAGACCTCCAAGAAGAAGAAGAACGAGAAGAAGGGCAAGAAGAAGAAGAAGAGCAAAGCTCCGGTGGAGAGAGCCGACGGAGGGGCGTCGGCGGACGAGGAGATCCAGCCACGGGTGCCTCTGTCTGGGCAGAAGACGGAGCTGTGACCCCCCCCCCGCCCGGTTCCCTCTTCTATTCAAAACTTAGTATTAAAAAAAAGCAGTTTGCAGCTTGAAAACTACAAGTCAAAGTATTGTTACACACGGTTTTTAATTTGTTTTATTTCCACTTCGCTTCATAGTTAGTTCCAGTTCACTTCAACACGGGTGATATTTTGGTACTTTTAGGCAATCGTTTCTATCGATTACCACGATGACATCGTGCTCTTTGAGATCTTTTTGGGACTGTTTTAATGTAAAGTCGTCACATTGGGCTCCATTAAACCATTTTATCAACGAAAGAATGTATCGATTTATTAGAAGAAGTCATTAATTGAATCATTAGTTGCAAAACGATACGAAAATAAATCGGATCTCTCGATATATTTACATGAAATACCTCGATTTGTGATCAATAATCCTGAGTAATGTGGATATTATGACTAAGTGGCCGTATTGCATATCAAACATCTAAGACGATATCTCGTCTCGTATCAGGATGTTGATAGTCACTGATATTCTGCCTAGCAACTGGAGCTCTAACATGACTGAGATGCTCGTCGAGAGGCTCTTTACTTCTCTTTCCTCTGAATGTAGATCAGCAGTTCATCTTTCATGCTGTCTCATCATAATGTGAATTTCTACGTTTGTTCTCATTCATTTTAACGTTTTTATGTTCATTCCATCTGAAAACAGACTTTCACATGATTTGTTTTGAGTTAATTTATCCTTTGTGTTTCCTGAGATGGTAAATATAAAACATACTGATTTTTTTTTATCCCTTTTCTTTTGTGTAAATGTGACGTTGAGGTCTCGGATTGAGTGAATTCCCTTTAAAGAGTAAATACAACACGTGACACCTTTTTAAACGTAATTTCTGTTTTATTTTTCCATTTATTATCTGTGTGTGTGTGTGTGTGCTGCACAACAGCTGCTATTTAAGGTGTGTGTATGTGTTTTTGTGTGTGTGTGTTTTTACAGATTTTTACTGTGAAGTAAAGTGCTGACTGTTGTATTGGAGCCGCTTTTTTGAACCCATGAGCAGACGCAGCAGTGGATCAATAAACAGGTTTAATGACTATTTTCAGGTTTAAAGTGTCATTTTAAAGCTTCACATCATCTCCTCAAAGTAAGTTGGTCACAACATGAATCCTTTATTCCTCCCACTATCTCAGAGTGTATTGTAACAACTTTGTCAAAATATCATATTAACAATAAATCAGTCTTATAGTTGTCTGTATTCAAATAACCACGTGGGTGTAGTGCGCGTGTCAGACCACTAGAGGGAGGCAGAGCTCTACACGTCCGCAGTCAAAACATAACATCTAACAGAAGTTATAGTTGTTGCAGCAAAAACGGAATATTATATTCATTTTGTGTTGCCTGATTTTATGGCTCAAGTTGAAATAGAGGTTTAATATTTTGTCATCGTACAGATCACATTTGGTCTGAAGTAACAAAATAATAACAATAAAAAACATCGTATTCCAAAGAAGCTTTTATTGATCAATACAATTCAGCAGATTTTGTTACTTGACACCGCAGCTCTGCAGTTAAGTACAGAAATCTGAATCTGCAAAGAAGTCACTCACGCAACATGTGAGAATATCTAGCTGCAGGGCTAGTTTGGTGGCTTCTTAACATCTGTCACAGGTAAGAGCAAGAAACGGGCTTCACAGCTGCTCAGCCTCTTGTGTTGCTTCTGTCTGTCTCTGTAGTTGTCTTGTCCTCTTTGTAGTCACTTTGCATCTCAATGTGGTTGTTCTGTGTCTCTTTGTAGTTGCTTTGGTCTCTTTATCATCTTTTTGTTTCTCCTTTTTGTTGTTTTATTTTGATGTTATTTTGAGTGCCTCCCTGGTTGGTTCGTGTCTCTTTGAGTTGACATGTTTGAGGTGAAGGCCAGGCGGCCGTGACACACTTTGGGCCCTTGGGCCTGTTCTGGTAGTAATCCATGATGAATGAGATGCAATGTTACGACATCTAATCTTAGGAAGGCATGACCCACTCTATTTAAAAATATATTTAATTTGAATATTAAAAATATAACAAAATGTTTTTTGGAGAAGATGACCAACCCCAGCAAAAAAAAATATTTTTATTTTTATTAAAAGTAAACTTTTTACTGGGCTTCCATATGCTTCCATGTTGTTAAAACTGTGTGTTAAAATAATAACTCCCTCATTGGTGGTGAATGTCGGGAATAAGGGTTTAGTTGACGTTCGGGGGAGACACATATCGACCGCCGCGCTTCCTGGGGGAGGAGTCATATTAACAGGGGGCGGGGCTTAGCGAAGGGTTCACAGGTCATGCCCGCGCGATCGCTCGCTGCTCAGCAGCGTGCAGACGAACCTCAGTACAAAGCTATGAATGGAGCTAAAATGTACACGCAAACAACTTTTACTAAGGTTGTGTAACATAATGGCGTCGGCATGGAAACGAGGAGCTAAAAACAACGGCGTCATTCTCGAAGATAAGTAGTTAAGCTAGCTAGCTAGTTAAGCTAGCTAACGTGGGCAAAACATGGAGGCTAATCAGCTCCCGAACAACCTACTACCCGGAGATGACGACGCAGGATGTGACGTGAGTATGTGTATGGCGGGATGTAAACACATCAGGGAAGGAGGATATACACCCTGAATCCTGCAGTCTCAAAGGTAAGCTATTTAAGATCATATGGGTGCACAAGTAACTTAAGTACACTGTTACCAGTACATATATATACTTTAAAAAGTACCCAAATGAAGTACATGGCTCATACATGTTGCTGTATTATATATAGAGATGTATTAAGATGTTAGCCTCACTATTATTAGGCGCCAGAAGTGCTGGATAGCTTCATTTATAACAGTCTAATTATTTGTATATTTTATAGTTTTTATTTACAATCTGAATGTGCTAAACTGTTACATTAAATACATTCCACCACTGCGCTATTTAAATAATCAATTGATTAATAAAGATAAAATGTATAGATTACTACTAAGATAATAGCTAATAATAATAATAACAATAATTCTAATTATTTATGAGGCTAAATGCTAAACATTCTCTGGTTCTGGCTTGTCACACGTGTGTTTTTATATTATTAAATATCTTTATGTTTTGGACTGTAAGTGGCATTTATTTGGATTTTATTCACAATTTTCTTTATTTTATTCACAATTTGTAAAGACCTAACCTTATTTATTTTTGGCAATTAATTGATGAGTTGCCGCCTGGTAAAGTCTTCCTCGTCCTTTTGTTTCTGATAGCGTTGTTGATTTATTTATTGTTTTTACTGACGTTCTTTGGTTCCGCTGCTGTTGTGTGTGCCAGCGATGTGTGTGTGTGATTATGGGAGGTACCAGGCTGTATACGGCAGAACAAATATCATTCAATCAACTAGAATATTAACCAACAACTTTCGTGATACTTAAATTCCTCTTCAAGCTCAATTTGTACACATTCTCTCTTCTTCTAGTTCCCTGCAGTTCCTCCGTCACACTGTAGGTGTCGCCCCGTCATCGAGTGTAACAGCAGTTTATATTTCACCTTCTACTGAACTGACCAACAGACAAATCCACTTAAGATGGGACAAAATGAAGTGTGTGTGTGTGTGTGTGTGTGTGTGTGTGTGTGTGTGTGTGTGTGTGTGTGTGTGTGTGTGTGTGCGCGCGCGTCTCATGGTTTCTGAGATACCAGTGACAGGTGTGTGTGTGTGTGTGTGTGTGTGTGTGCGTGTGTGCGCGCGTCTCATGGTTTCTGAGATACCAGTGACAGGTGTGTGTGTGTGTGTATGAGCACAAAAACAATATATGTTGTTTGTGTGTGTGTTGGTGTTGGATGGTGTTTATTTGTTGAATAATTCACATTATGTGTTTATAGAAGACTCGGTGGCCTCAGAGCTCCAATAACACAGGACAAATATTGTGACACACACACACACACACACACACTTTATCAGCCATTGTGGGGTTGACAGTTTATTTGGACACGGTGGAAATTGGATGTAGAGAGACCAAATGTGGACGAGCACACTCACATTCATGTCACCTGGGGAGACCCTTCAGTGGCTTCATATGTCCCATATCTTCACCATTTTTCCTAATCCTATGAGGACACTGGGTTCTCTCACACACACACACACACACACACACACACACACTCTGTGACAGGGTTGTGGATGGTGGTCGTTTGGTGATGGAGCAGAGAGAAATGGTCGCCTCTAATCTGGAGAAAACGAAACAGGCGTTTGAATGGAAATATTGATTCTTCCTCCTATTTCAATCTTCATCAGGTATTATCTGTGTGTGTGTGTGTGTGTGTGTGTGTGTGTGTGTGTGTGTGTGTGTGTGTGTGTGTGTGTGTGTGTGTGTGTGTGTGTGTGTGTGTGCGCGCAAGCTCTCCTTTCTGTTTGTCTCTCACACGCCCTCTGAAATGATTTTCTGTCCCATGAAACAAGTACACAATAACTAGTAAATTACACTGTAAAATGCTACACACCTGCTGTCTGTGCTCACAGTGGGGGGGGGGGTGTATATAAATAAATATGTATCTTGACAAACGATGCAACTGAATAAATAAATAAAACCGTAATCAATATGCATATATACGCTATAATTCACCTTCATAATACACGTAGCTGAGAGCTTGAAGGCGTCGCGGTGCAGCCTCCGTTAGCATTAGCTGTTAGCGCCGTCATTTAGCCAAGCAGGCTACTGTACAGCTAGCTCGCGCCCTCATAATAACACCCTCCTCTCACTACAGCTGCGTGTCCACGCTGTCTGGGATGTTGCGCGTGATATAATATATTATAATAGAGCGAGGGAACGCTTGAGAGCGAGAGAAGGGGGTGAAAGGACAGGAAGAGCAGATTTCTGCCCCCCTAACACATCGCGGAGTCACATCTTCTGCGTTAACTGAAAGCCATTTGTTGTGTTTCCAGGTGAAACAACAGACTATTGTCCCAAACCTGACTGTGAAGCTCGAGTGTGACCTCCAGCGTTACTCTGAGAGGAAGAGGAGCGAGCACAGAGAGAGGATGAGACTAATATCCATCAGTTAGCCCCGGCGCTCCAATTCATCTTCGTTCTGCTCACAGCGGTGTGTTCAGGGAAGGTCAAAACCCGGAAAATAGGCTACACACACCAGGCGCTTCGTCACCAGACCCCCTTCACCTGCCTCCCGAACGCAACTGGGACACGGCCGCCTCCAGAAATACATCAGGCGGAGCGGAGCAGCGCCGCAGTCGCTCTGCTTTGTGCGGCGCTTCTCGTTTTTGTTTTTAATCAGGAGCAGAACTCCGGCACGGGGTGACATTCAGTCCGTTTCCAGTTCTGGAGAATCGTCACTCATCATCCCGTGTCGGTCCTCACGTGGAGCGGATAGGGACGGGTACTCTAGTAGTACTCTGAGCAATACTCTGATCAGCTTTTATCGAAGATTTTGTGAGGAAAAAAAGACAATTAATGAGGAAAGAATTGACTTTGCGTTGTTGTTCTTTTATGTGAACTAAACTCGCACGCAGCAGCTCGTCTAAAGGCTCCAGACTCACCATCAACGGTTCTAAACGTCCTTTCACTTTGTTATCCTCATCGATAGTGTTTATCTTCATAAAAACACACAATTCAAATGATTAGGAAATAAAAGATTGTATTTATATTGCGCAAGAAAATCGGACTCATAATTCGCCTCTAATATCTATTTATGTTGTTGTGAAAACACAAACTACATCTGAACACATCACAGTGGAGTTCTAATTTACATTCGCCGTACAATCATTTTCAGAGCCTGAACGCATCATAGTGTAACTGAACGAAACCGCAGTACGTTAGCCGTTAGCGGCGCTGCTAACGCTACTAGCTCGCCGGTCATTTTCAATTGATTGGTTGTTAACGACGTAACATGCTCAGCGAACAGAAAGCATCAATGCAGACGTCCCGATCTCATATTTGACTGAACATCGTGCGATAACGATCGTCAGTTAAACCGTATTTCGCACCGTGATCGTCGTCGTCGTCGTCGTCGTCGTCGTTGTAAAACTCTGCTCGTTGGTCACATGTTGCGATAAACTGCAGTTACTTGTGAAGCTTTTATTGCATTTGATACGAGAGTTCTCAGCATCTACTGGAGTCAAACGTCGCCTCGCTTTGGATCTTTTTCTCCTCTAACAATGCTACGCTAACGTGATGACAAACTCATGTCTTTTCCAATAACTCCTTCACAATAAAAGCCTCCCGCTGGTTTCGCCGGGGGAAAGGAGCAGCGGCAGGAACTGTTCAGTCAGCACGAACACAACACAGCTCCTCACATCGCTGTTCATGTTTCACGAGGATCTGAAGTCTGTTTAATCCACCGAGCTTTGGAGTTTGTTTTTTCAGGGTTTTCCAGCCGTCGCCACTAGAGGGCAGTGTTCACCGTTCATGCCAGTGTCTATACGTTGTTTTTACATTTATTTTAATTAGTCCACCATTTATTCTTAGAAATGATGAGATACTTCTAATGGAGCATAGAAGCAGCTCTTCACAGGTTACCTTACGTTTGAGATAGAAATGTATTGTGAGTACATTGAAGACTACTTTTATTTTGGCGGTGCTGTCGGCTCATCACAGCCCCTCCAGCTCTGGAGACGACACGACACTAATGGAGGATACATGACATTTGGAGCAGAAAGGTGTGACATGCAAGCCTTCACACTTACTGTGTCGCATGCATTTACATACCCGGACACACACACACACACACACACACACACACACACACACACACACACACACACACACACACACACACACACACACACTCCTCCAGGCCCTGCCATTAATAACAGCTGACCTTTGCACGTTTAGGCTGTGAAGTGACAGTAAAGCAGACCTGAGGACGGCGGATCACACTCTCCTTCATGCTCATCCCTCCATCATTTCCTCCTGCTGTCTGTTTTAGCATCATTGTCTCACAAGTGTCTCTTGTACAGTAAGAGAGCAACACAAAAACACGATATTAATAATGAGCTGTTCACACGATGTTCATCACGATGGACACGTCCACTACAGTCTGTGGCTGAGACTCGCATTCTGAACAAAGCTCCCTCCTCTCTCCTCCCTTCTTCTCTCTCCCTCCTCTCACCTTCTCCCTCCTCTCTCCTTCTCTCTCCTCCTTCTCTCTCCTTCTCTCTCCTCCCTTCTTCTCCCTCCTCTCTCCTTCTCCCTCCTCTCTCCTTCTCTCTCCTCCTTCTCTCTCCTTCTCTCTCCTCCCTTCTTCTCCCTCCTCTCTCCTTCTCCCTCCTCTCTCCTTCTCTCGCCTCCCTTCTTCTCTCTCCCTCCTCTCTCCTTCTCCCTCCTCTCTCCTTCTCTCGCCTCCCTTCTTCTCTCGCCTTCTCTCCTCCCTTCTCTCTCCCTCCTCTCTCCTTCTCTCTCCTCCCTTCTACTCCCTCCTCTCACCTTCTCCCTCCTCTCTCCTTCTCTCTCCTTCTCTCTCCTCCCTTCTTCTCCTCCCTTCTTCTCCCTCCTCTCTCCTTCTCCCTCCTCCCTTCTTCTCCCTCCTCCCTTCTCCTCTCTCCTCCCTTCTTCTCTCTCCTTCTCCCTCCTCCCTTCTTCTCCCTCCTCCCTTCTTCTCTCGCCTCCCTTCTTCTCCCTCCTCTCTCCTTCTCTCTCCTCCCTTCTCCTCTCCTCCCTTCTTCTCCTCCTCTCTCCTCCTCCCTCCTCTCCTCCCTTTCCTCTCCTCTCTTCTGTCTCCCTTTCCCTCCTTTTCTCTCCTCTCTCCTTCTCCCTTATGCTCCCTCCTCTCCTTCTCCCTCCTCCTCCCTTCTCCTCCCTCCTTCTCCCTCCTTTTCTCTCCTTCTCCTCCCTCCTTCTCTCCTTTCATATTCTGAATAATAGTGGAACATGTAAACATACTCATTGATACTTTAAGCGAAAAGTAACAATTAACATCCTTATTTCTTTCAAAATAAAAGCACGAGACATATTCCCTCAGCATTTCTCTCAAAAGAAAATCAATAAAATATCTCACAGCGTTTACAATCATTTACCTCAGTCTGGGTTTATACATTTTAAATATCTGAAATGTGTTTTAAGCTGAAAGAGTTAAACGTTTAAATCTTATGATAGGAGCCACTTGATGAAATCATCCCCAAATAATGAGACTGTGCACGAACGTCATTGGTCCAAAGTCGACCGGCTCAACTCTTCAGCCTTTCAACTCAATTCAGAGAGTTCTTTGGCTGAAAGTTAAAAAAGAAGTCTGAGCAGCCAAACCTCAAAGTTTACTTTGCTCCTTTTATTCTGCATGAAACATGTTCCACAAGCAATCCTCCCTCCTCCCTCCCTCTCTCCCTCTCTCCTCTCTCTCCTCCCTCCACTTTCAGCTGCTTCCATCGCTTCCTTTCCCTCCTCTCGCCTCTCTCCTTCTCACTCCTCTCCTCTCTCCTTCCTTCTCTCTCCTCCCTCCTCTCTCCTCCTCCCTCCTCCCTCTCTCTCTCCTCTCTCTCCTCCCTCCACTTTCAGCTGCTTCCATCGCTTCCTTTCCCTCCTCTCTCCTCTCTCTCCTCCCTCTCTCCTTCCTTCTCTTTCCTCTCTTCTTCCTTCTCTCTCCCTCCTCCCTCCCTCTCTCCCTCTCTCCTCCCTCCACTTTCAGCCGCTTCCATCGCTTCCTTTCCCTCCTCTCGCCTCTCTCCTTCTCACTCCTCTCCTCTCTCCTTCCTTCTCTCTCCTCTCTCCTCCTCCCTCTCTCTGTCCTCTCTCTCCTCCCTCCACTTTCAGCTGCTTCCATCGCTTCCTTTCCCTCCTCTCTCCTCTCTCTCCTCCCTCCTCTCTCCTTCCTTCTCTCTCCTCTCCTCTCTCCTCCCTCCTTCCTTCCTTCTCCCTCCTTCCACCTCTCTCCTCTCTCTCCTTCCTTATCCCTCCTTCATTCTCTCTCCTCCCTCCTCTCTCCTCTCTTCTTCCTTCTCTCTCCTCTCTCTCTCCCTCCTTCTCACTCCTCTCTCTCTTCTTCCTTCTCTCTCCTCTCTTCTTCCTTCTCTCTCCTCTCTCCTCTCTCCTCTCTCCTTCTCACTCCTCTCCTCTCTCCTCCCTCCTCTCTCCTTCCTCCTCTCTCCTTCTCCCTCCTCTCTCTCCTCCCTCCTTTCCCCTCCCTCCTTCTCTCTCTCCTCTCTCCTTCCCTCTCTCTCCTCTCTCCTTCTCTCTCCTCTCTTCTTCCTTCTCTCTCCTCTCCTTCTCACTCCTCTCTCTCCTTCCTTCTCCCTCCTTCTCACTCCTCACTCCTCTCGCTCTCCTTCCTTCTCTCTCCTTCCTTCTCTCTCCTCTCCTCTCTCCTCCCTCCTTCCGTCTCCCTCCTTCCTCCTCCTCCCCCCTCCTCCTCTCCTCCCCTCTCTTAAAGCCCTCAGAGACCAGCTGCTGTCTTTGTAACGGTCAACAACCCGTCCAGCTAAAACAACACAGAGTCCCCGTGGATCCATCTCCACCTCATCCACCCTCACTCCGTTTCTACAGTTATTCTTTATTCCTCCATCCATCCCTTTTTTCTCATGTCCCCCCTCCTCTTCCTCTTCCTCCTCCTCCTCCTCGTCAAGTGTTCATCCCGCCTGCCAAGCTCCTCTAGGTCTGTTTGGGAAAAACAAAAAGAGAGTTTCTAATTTGGAATCAATCTGTGTGTGTGTGTGTGTGTGTGTGTGTGTGTGTGTGTGTGTGTGTGTGTGTGTGTGTGTGTGTGTGTGTGTGTGTGTGTGTGTGTGTGTGTGTGTGTGTGTGTGTGTGTGTGTGTGGCCCATATGGTCTCATGGGACAACACACACACATTTTCCCACCCCCGGAATGGCAACTGACAGGAATAGTTGCTCAGACGTTGTGTGACGATGTCCACTTCCTGTTGTCCACCCGGTGCAACGATCTTCATCATCGTTTGTCTCCGCGTTCTTCAGGACGGACGAACTCTTCCTCACGTTGAGCTGCGTGAACACGTTGATCGATGATTATTCAAAATGATCGTTTAATCGTCTTTCATCGAGATGCTGCGACGCACAATTACGTCGTTTAAATATTTAACAACGAGCAACGAGCTCAACTCGCACTACAGAACATCTGGATACTTTGTATTCAAGTATTTTTCTCCTCCCTTCTTCTCCCTCAATCCTTCTGTCTCCTCCCTTCTCTCTCCTCCCTCCTTCTCTCTCCTTCTCCCTTCTCTCTCCTCCTCCCTCCTTCTCTCTCCTTCTCCCTTCTCTCTCCTCCCTTCTCTCCTCCTCCCTCCTTCTCTCTCCTCCCTCATTCTGTCTCCTTCTCCCTTCTCTCTCCTTCTCCCTTCTCTCCTCCCTCCTTCTCTCTCCTCCCTCATTCTGTCTCCTTCTCCCTTCTCTCCTCCTCCCTCCTTCTCTCTCCTCCCTCATTCTGTCTCCTTCTCCCTTCTCTCTCCTCCTCCCTCCTCCCTCCTTCTCGCTCCTCCCTCATTCTGTCTACTTCTCTCTCCTCCTCCCTCCTTCTCTCCCCTCTCTCCTGCTCCCTCCTCCTCCCTTCTTCTCTCCTTCTCCCTCCTCTCTCCCTCCTCTCTCCTTCTCCCTTCTCCCCCCTTCTTCTCTCCTTCTCCCTCCTCCCTCCTCCCTCTTCTCTCCTCCTCCCTCCTCTCTCCTTTCTCCCTCCTCCTCCCTCTTCTCTCCTCCTCCCTCCTCTCTCCTTCTCTCCTCTCTCCTCCCTTCCTGGAACTCATGAGTGTATTTTTCACTGTTTCAGACACTTTCTTGGCTTCAGGTTAATCGATGATGAAACAACCGTTGGTTCCAGCCGTCGGTGTCGTTATTGTCCCGTGTGACTGAACTAGTATGAAGAGTTTAGAAGACGGGATGTGATCTGGTTTAGTTCACTGGTTCACTCGTTCACTGGTTCACTCGTTCACTGGGCTCTTATTCTCTGAACGAGCTGTTAACTGCTCGGCCGTCACGTTATAACGCTCCATAAAGCAAACACACCGGCTCTTTGGCTGCCTTGCTCAACGGCTACGAGGTCGGGAGTTATCGGGACGTTTTCCATCTTCGTGGGATTTGAACGGGTCACAGCCTCCTCGTGCTGCTGCTGTCCTCTCGTCCTCCATGGAGATAAACTGTTTACTCTGAGGGCCGCGTAGGAGGTCAACCATGGCAAGAGGTGTGTGTGTGTGTGTGTGTGTGCGTGTGTGTGTGTGTGTGCGTGTGTGTGCGTGTGTGTGCGTGTGTGTGCATGTGTGTGTGTGGTTCTTGCAAAACTAGAAGAGAAAAACAGAAAATTAGCGGATTTTGCTCGTTTTCATTGATAATACTGTGTGTGTGTGTGTGTGTGTGTGTGTGTGTGTGTGGCAGGTGTTTTGCGTCACCACCCACCATCCATCAAGTCAAACGGGCGCATGACAGGAAGAACAAAAACAAATCCTTCGCTCCGGCAACAATAAACGACTGATGCCGACCAATGACAAGTGTTGTGTGTGTGTGTGTGTGTGTGTGTGTGTGTGTGTGTGTGTGTGTGTGTGTGTGTGTGTGTGTGTGTGTGTGTGTGTGTGTGTGTGTGTGTGTGCATATGCGAGTGTGAAATTGAAAGAGAGAGGACAAAGCAAACGAGTGTGAGAGACGGAGAATTGGTGTTTATTGTTTTACTAGTTCAGTAGGCGGACACACACACACACACACACACACACACACACACACACACTCTTATTATCCTGCTCAGTGAGCATGTAAAGTAAAGTAAATATTTCCAAGATGACAAACTCCACCACTCAATCCCAGTTAGACTCCTGATGCACTTCATGAAGTGAGAACATTTATGAACGGGGTGCATTGGGTTATAGGGCCCTCAGAAGAGTGTGTGTGTGTGTGTGTGATGACCTCTTCCAGCTGTCTGTGGATAATGAGAAGCTGTCAGCAGCAAGAGGACACAACACACACACACACACACATGATATTTGCACAGTAGAAGACACACACACACCTTGTCCCACACCAGTTGTTTCTGTGTTCAGCAGAAGTTTCTCTGATTTGTTGTCACATGACTGTTTGTCTCAGATGAGTCAGTCACGGCTTCATAGTTGCTCTGAGGAGCTTAAAATTTAATGTTTTTAACAGAATCTGTTTAAAGGAAACGGTTTATTCAGGGCGAGATTTTAAATGAGAACATGTAGAATAAAATGTTTTTGATGAAATATCACATTTTCGTTTTGGTTGCTCTTTTGACATGATGTGTTTAAGGACTGTAGGAAAGATGGAAATGTGACGATAATGACGGTTTTCACAGCTTCTGCCTGTGAGATGTAGTGCTCTGCGAGGATTCCACGAACAAAAGTACATTTGTTTATGTGACTCTACAGAAAGCATTATCGCCGAGGTTTAACCCTCGTAGATCAATTATGGATCTCTGTTCTTTCCATCTTCATATCTTTTACTTCTCTCTCTCTCTTTAATGTGTAATCGCTGTCCAGTCACTCCTCTCATCCTAAAAAACACACATCACGATCGTGTGTGTGTGTGTGTGTGTATCCTGTGTATACACACACACACACCAGCAGGTTGGACCCCAGGGCTCAGTTTGGGAGGAAACTCCCTTTCTAATTTTCCTCATAAAGACTCTAATGAAGACTAATGACGGAGCGAGGTGTGTGTGTGTGTGTGTGTGTGTGTGTGTGTGTGTGTGTGTGTGTGTGTGTGTGTGTGTGTGTGTGTGTGTGTGTGTGTGTGTGTGTGTGTGTGTGTGTGTGTGTGTGTGTGTGTGTGTGTGTGTGTTAACAGCCTGGCTGTCCTGTCTGGGAATGTCTCTGTTCTCCTCTCGCTCCTTCCTCCTTCCTTCCCTCCATCATTTACCTTTTTCCATCCCCCCTTCTTACTCTCTCTGTCGGTTCTTTCATGTTTGTTTTCCTGTGTTCTCGTCCTCCTGTTCTCTCCGTTCCTCTTTGTTTTAACATCATATATATAGATAGATATATATATATAGATATATATAGATTATATATATATATATATATATATATATAGATATAGATATATATAGATATAATCCGTCTCCACAGGACGAGGTGTGTTTAGGTTTCTAGTTTGTTTGTGAACAGAAGAAGAAGAACGGAGTCGTTTTCAGCCCCTTTAAGAGAATCAATATCAAACCTTTCCACCGTTTGTCCCCGACTTGTTCCTCGCTTTTTATCTTTTCGTTACCCATCATCCTCTGCTTTTAAACGCACATCAGTTCATCACCTCCCCCCCCCCCTCCCTTCAATCTCATCTCTGCGATGTCACCTTTTCATCCTTCCTCGTTGCCTAACTTCCCTTTCCATCCATCCTTCTTCATCTGGATGTTTCTCCTCTCCTCCCCCGTCCATCGCTCTGTGTTTCTGCCTCCATTAGGGGGGAAATGGAAAAAGTGACATCAGCTATTTGGTAAACGGAGAGAGATGGAGAGAGAGAGGAAGAGGGAAAAAAAAGTGAGATTAGGAGTGATTGTTAGAGAGAGAAGGGAAACAAAAAGAAGAGTGACAAGAGGTGAGACGGGATTGAAAGATGAGGGACAGACGGACGGAGAGAGGGAGACAAAGACACAGCGAGAGGGGGAGACAGAGAGAGAGAGGCTTCACCTCATTAACCTCGTAATGCAGAGTAAATATACAGTCTAAATGGAACACAGACGATGTGGGTGTGTGTTTACGCGCAGGCTTCTGTGTGTGTGTGTGTGTGTGTGTGTGTGTGTGTGTGTTTTATAATCCCAGAAGAATCCTCGTCTTTATCAAACTCAATTTCAAATCTCACAATTTAGTTTCTGCATTTATTGTCTCTTCAGTCCTCAACATGTTTTAGTCTTTACTGATGGTCCAGGGGACAAGTGTTTGATGGTCCAGACTGAAACGTTCCCCCGAGGATCAAACCCGCTGACTTTGGTCACATGTTTATTTTTGGGGTGGAACGTCTCTGACTTTTATTGATCTCGTCTTCTCTCTTTCGTAGCTCTAGTTTCTCGTCGTGACTTTAATTCCCCCGTTCTTTATATTTTCATTCAACGTGTCGGTTTGTACGGACTTAAAGATTCTTTAGTTCACATCTGTGTGTTTTATTCAAATACTCATCAGATGGCGACAAATTAAGAAAAGGCAGTTTGTATTTGCGACCTGAACCGCTGCTAAAGATCAACAACATCATCAGCAGCAACTTTTAAAGTTATTGTCGTAACTGAAAATATGGTTTCTGGTCACCTTGTAGTTTTTGCGTGATTAAGATACTTTAAGTTTCAGGTCACATGAAAATGTGACATAAAGGAATACGCTTTATTTCAGTGACCAAACTAAACTGTGTGTGTGTGTGTGTGTGTGTGTGTGTGTGTGTGTGTGTGTGTGTGTGTGTAAAACACCACAAAACAGCACTCATTATAATACTGTATATTTGCAGTCAGCTCAAACCCAGAGAACAGTGACAGACAGATCATCAGGAGAGAAAATAATAAAAATAAAACAAGAAAAAACGCTGAATGTTTGTTTCTATCTACACGGAATATCCCTTTAACCCCAAAACAACCCTCCCCCCTCGTCCCCACATTTCAAATAGTCATCAACAAATAAACAAAACAAATAAAACACGCAGTGGAATAAACAAAACGGCAACACAACAGTCTGCACTCGTAGTAGGTCAGGAAATCAGAGGTGGAAAGTTTCTGGTGTCCGGTGAAGCTGAGGAGCGCTTGATTTCAGCACCTGCAGTACTCCGTCACTTTAAGGTGGGGTGGGGTCGGGGACAAGTGTTTTAGTTTTCATGGAGAGTCATAACGTTTGCATCCGGGCAGTTTCTTAAAAACGGACGAATCAAGCGCTCCTCGTCTTCAACGCCGGAAAACTTGACTTCTACTTCCTGGTTCACGGGGGTGAGAAGGTGAAAGGCTCCAAAGTCGAGGAAGATGATTCAACGTACCTTTTTTTTTCAGGGTATAACATCGGGTCTAAAAATCACTCGGTCGTCATAAAAAAGGTGTTTTTTTTAGACTTTTGCATCATTTGAGAAACTTATTTCACAGGTTATTAAGGGTGATAGAAAATACTTCATACATTGAAAAGCTGCATCCAACATATTCAGAGAGAGAGAGAGAGAGGGAGGGAAACAATGGGTATAAGAAGCAAGAGATATAACAGCTGATTCATAGAAAAGAAGGAGGATAAGAGGAGGAGAGTGTACGGAGGATAAAAGAAGCCAAATGACAACATGAAGCGTTCCCATGCATTCTTTTCAGTCCCTGTACGGAAAACGACGAAACGAATGAAAAGAGACAGAAATAGAAGTTTCTGTCTCTCTACTTAATGCTTTTTTTACACATCTCTTTTTCTGAGCTCCTCCCATTAGCTGATTCTCGTCCAATCAGAGGGCGTGTTCACAGCCGGCCAATGGGGTCATGTCAAATCCAGAGAGGGGGGTTTGAATCTTTTTTTGTTATTTATCCTTTTTAAGAACACGTTCAGTCTTTTCTTTGTCTTCAAGAATCCGAATCGTGCGATTGGTCCGTTTTGAAAAGTCTTCCGATCAAATTGATCCCACTCGTGCTCCGGAGGTTTCGTCCGTTGCTCGGCGATGATATTTACTCTTCAGTTGCTTTTTCTAGATAAACGAGGGATGACAGACGTTCGGTGCAGGGAGAGGAAAAGAGGAATGAATGGAGTGAAGTTTGTCTAAAAAGAAGAAGAAGAAGAAGAAGAAAGCACCCCGGTGAGTCCTCCTAGTAGTCTTATTGTTCCGTGGAGTTCTTCTGTGCAGGAGGAGGGGGGGGGAAGGGGCGGGGCTTCAGGAGGCGGAGTCCGTCTTTCTAGAACATCATCGGGTTCTTCAGAAACGACCGGGAGTCTAAAAGTGAACAGAGAGGAGTCGGTCAATCATCTAAAAGCAACATTAACGCTGACCTCAGTAACTTCCTTTATTGATTTGAATCCGCTTGTTATTTTCTTGAGTAATCAAATCGATCGTTTGAGATTTTTGGGGAACAGAAGCTTCAGTGAAACTGATGCGCCTCATGATGTCAGTGGCTGGTGTATTCATCGCCCTCACATTAGCTCCGTTTTGCAGAGGAACTTCGTCCTTTGATCACGATTATTAAAGCAGGAAGTAGTTTGTTTTTGTAGCTTTAAGTGTTGCATGTTGTCCTCCCTTAATGCAGCATCCGCTCACCATAGAAATCTCATCTCTCTCTCTCTCTCTCATTTCACCTCCGTCCTCCTTCCGCTCCCTGTAGTGCTGTTGCTGCGCACACACACACACACACACACACACACCTTCCTCTCCCTGCGGTGTCATTGTTTTCTGCGAACGTTGCAAAGTGTTTACATTTCTGCATAACAGCAACCATAAACCTGCATCCTCTTCTTCCTCCTCCTCCTCCTCTCACTCTCTCCATCCTGCACTTCTCTTATTCTCTTCCTCCGCTCCTTGACATCGTCTTACTTCTGTCCTCCGTTCATCGTTCTTTGTGTTGGAATAATAATATTAAAAAAATCTTACATTTCTCTTTCATCTCTCGCTCGCTTCCTCGTTTCCTCCTTCACACTCTCCTTCTCTCATCTCCTGCCCTTCCCTATTTGTATCACCCAGACCCCCTCCTCTTTCATCCCTCTATTCTACATGCACCCTCTTCCCTCCTCTTCACCTCCTGTCCTCTATCTCTTACTCTCGTATTATTTTTATCCCGACCCATTCTTCTTCTCTCCGTCCTCTCCTGTCCTCTCGTTTTCATCCTCCAGGCAGCAGGCAGCAGGCCGGCTGCTTTAAAAACTGTCCTGCAACTTTCATCCCCCCTTCAGTACTTTAATCTGTAACTTTGCAATTTAATGTCGTCATGGTCCGAGGTTCTTCCGTTTTATTCTCGAACGCTTCCTTTCTGCCCGACAACAAGGATATTCTTTCATTGTTTGGTCTCTAAAATGCCATTAAAATAGTTAAATAGCGTCCATCACAATCTCTCATACGTCGACGTTTTTAAATGTTTTCTATGCAACCGTAAAACCAAAATGTTCAATTTGCAACGATATAAATCTGCAAATATGAATATCAAATATATTATTGCACATCTGAGAAGCTGGAACCAGATGTTTTAACACGAACTATTAATTATTTGTCAAAGTAGCAGAAAATAAATGTCCATTAATTATCTATTCGTTTCAGCTCATAAAACAAAGTCTGTTCAAGAAAGTGGCAGTTTTCTGCCATTTCTTGTGGTTTCAGAATGCCGTTACAAATTATTGTAACAATTAATTTTATTGATTGCTATTAAAAATAATTATTACATCCTAAATATCAATAACATTGGCGTGATTTCAGAATAAACTACACCGATCGTGGCCATTAGTGTCCTTTACTTCAATAAAATCAAGTTCACTTAATAAAATAATTTCAAAACACGATTCATGTCCAAACTTTTAATATTTAGTGTTTTGTTTTCCAGATGTCCCGTCGGTGTAAAGTCTCTCCAGCTGTGAGTAACACCTCCATGTCCTCTGTGCATTGCATTGTGGGATAGTGAGTTCCCAGCAACACCACAATCACATTTATATTGTTCTAGTTAGAATAAGTATGAAGTATGGAACCTTTATGAATTAATCATCTCTTCTCCACTAATTATCTTCGTTTGTTTTCAGTTTACACTTCCTGTTTCTCACTATTTTAATCTGCCAACCGGGTTTCCCCTTTCCCTCCTCCATCAGTCATGATAACACACACACACACCCACACACACACACACACACACACACCCCTGTGTGTGTGTGTGTCGGTCGTCCTGGTTAAAAATGATGCTGACCTGCTTGTTAAAAGTCGATCAGCTGGGTGGAGGAGTGCACACTCTCCCTCCCTCCTGTTCTACCTTCTTCTTCTCCTTCCTCCATTCATCTACACATCGTCTTTTCTTACTCTTCTCCTCCACTTCTTTCCTCTTTAATGTAGCTCTCGTCATCAGTTCTTGTCTTTTCCTCCCACTCTCTCCTCATTTGCAATACCTTTCTGTCTTCCACTCCACCTCCATCCTTCTCCTCCTTCCCACCTCCTCTTCTAATATTTTTTACCGGCCAATTAGTCCGGCCGGCTTTTAACAACCAAGAGAAACCAATCTTACTCCTTTTCTTTTTAACCCCATCTCTCTCTCTCTCTCTTTTACTCCCCTGCTTCTCGTTCTCTCTTTGATTGTAATGCGATGTCTTTCTTTGTATTCAGCAGTTTTCTCCTCACTCGTTAATTAAGAGTGTGGAAGGTGAGAGAGGCAGGGGAGAGGTGTGTGTTGGTAAACCACCGTAGGTGCAAAATGCTTTTATGGCAGGAGGTGTGTGTGTGTGTGTGTGTGAGAGCAAAGGGGTCCTACTGGGCCAATCAACATTAATGAAATCAGGTGTGTGTGTGTGTGTGTTTGTCGGAGTGCTTGGCTTGCAGAAGAGAGGGATCTAAAAGGGGTCTAAAGAGGAGAGAGAGAGCTAATTAGAGTTCCCCGTCTCACCAGAGTGTGGATCAAACACACAGGTACAGAGTGCACACACACACACACACACACTGAACCTGTGTGTGTGTAGATATTCATTTATACACACACGCTGTTTCAAGTGAAGGTTTTCAATGTCAGGGAGGACTGAGCACAGCTGGTGGAAAGAGACGACACATGCATACTAACACACACACACACACACACACACACACACACACCTGCACTAGTGAGGACCCTCGTTGGCATGGCGTCCACGCCTTTAACCTGATTTCAGAGTCTTAACCCTCCGCACTGGTTCTAGAGAGTGAGGACCGGACGGTTTGGCTTTACAGAAGAAGAAGAGTCGCTTCGTAGAAACACGACCATTTTACAAAGTAAAGACATTTTGAAAACCAAGGACACAAACTGACTTTTATCATGAAATATTCAACGTGATATACTATGACTTATTTGTATTACATCTTATACGTTGACCGTTATTGGCACACTATACTATAACTATCACATTTTAGAACTTGTTCACGGCAGAATAGTTTCCCTTAAATACAAATATTGTGAAGCACGTCATACAATATTTGTATCTTTTAGGGAAACTTTTTTTGATCAGAACTATGTCCTTCACACATCTTTACCTTTCACACGTCTCTACGCTCCAAAACAACAAACTTCCACACACCGACATGAGCTCAATGAAATATTTCCACACACTCACATGTGTGTCTGATAAGGTGCACACATCAAAGGGAGGCCTCAGTGTCTGCTCAATGTCTCCACTAATCCAGCCTGGGCCCCAACACACACACACACATATGGTAGGCATGTGTGTGTCTCCAAACTTGTAACTCTGCTTTAAACACACGTGTATCGTGTCTTATCTGTTAATATGTGGTGTGTGCATCAGTGTGTGTGTGTTCAGGTACCTTGTACAGCGCCGTTGTCTTGCTGGTTTCCATTAAGTTCAGGTTTATCCTCGGCTACAGCAGCGTCTGGTACGGAACAAAGACAGGACAGAGTCTCCGTGGGTTGGCCAATAAAAAACTAAATGCACTGTGTGTGTGTGTGTGTGTGTGTGTGTGTGTGTGTGTGTCAACAACAAGAGTGGATTTAGAAAAAAAGCCACAAACAAGTATTTGTCCAGAGAATTAGACATTCTGAAGGATAAAGTGATTCATCGTATTAAATGATTTAGTCTGTGATGAATACAACTTCTCAGTTCAGTCAACATAAATAAAGTGATGGTCCAAAAGTAAAAACTTTACAACTCAGGATTTATTCGGAATGTTTAGATCCTAAGAAGCCACCAATGGAACGGATTAATTCACATAGTACGACAGTAATATTAATCTTCATCGCGCTGGACCACCGAGTCACTTTGTTTCTCTTGATGTGAATTGTCAAAACGCTTCAACTGAGCAGTAAAAATAATTCTTTGACATTAAAAACCTCCCAAAAAATGTGTTTTGTAAAACACAAGTATCTGTTGTTATTGTTATTAGTGAGCGATATAGATTAATACGATTTCTTAAAGTGATACTGCGCCCAAAATATGTTGAGTTGCAACCACAGAGTTTCTCAAAGAGTTGTTTTGGGCTATAAAACTTAAGAAAGAGCAAAGAATGAGCACAATTTGTTGCCTTCAAATTGATTGCTTCATCTGACCAACATTGCAAAACCCAAATATATTCAATGCAAAGAGACAAAGAGAAAGCCGGGCGAGCAGTGACAACAGATTTCAAAGAGTCGGTCGTACCGTTGTTGTTGTTGGTGGCGTGCAGAGGCTCAGGAGACGGGGAGGACGAGGACGAGTGCTTCAGAGCGCCCTCCACTCGCTCCCGCCTCTTGGACTCAAACTCCAGCGCCTCCTGCAGCTTCCTCTTGGCCTTCTTCTCCTTCTTCAGACGCTTCTGGATGGAGGCTGAGGGAGACAGAGATATACCATCACGAGTGGAAAAAGTCCCCGGAGTCACTTTTAGTTTTTGGGTTCCTACATGACCCAATGACGTTCAACAATAAATGTGTTTAATCGCGTTGGTCTCCAACCTCGGCTCTGTAGTTCGGAGGTGAGCTGTCGTTCAAGACTCTCCCTCATCTCTCGTTCTCTGTAGAGCTCCATCTTCAGCTCTCTCTTCTCCGCCTGGATCTGTTTGTCCTGAACCCGGGAGTTCTCCACCGCCACCTTCAGCAGGCCCTGGGAGGAGGAGGAGGAGCAGCAGCAGCATGGTTACGGTGAAAACTACCTCGGAAGACAATCCGCTTGAACGTGTGCGACAATATGCAGACGATGAAGCTGAAGTCATGGCACATTTTCAGCATTACTTTCTGAAATGAAAAGTCTTGATGGAATCGTTTTACTGTAATAATACATACGTCATGAGCCCTGCAGTCTATTAACAACAGTCCAATAATCAGTTTAACAACATGACAGTTTATAAACAACAGGACCTGCAGTTGTGTTTTTGGACTTATATGCCAAATTTAGTAGGTTTCAAAAGAGTATTTTATATGATATGAATATAAAAAGTATATAATCCACTACTAACACATTAGTTATGTAATATTTAATGCTGCTTGTGTTTTGGCCAACGGTGATCATTAGTGATCACAATGTTGTTGTTTTTTAACATTTACATGCGTTTTATTGCACATTTCTACTATATACTAAGATTGCCGCTTGTTTATTTATTGTTCTGCACCAGAACAGTTTTTTGCATGTGAAAACCTACTTGGCAATAAAGCTGATTTTGATTATTTGTCATCATATAAACGGCTTTAAAAAGATAAAGAATGAACCTGTAATAACTTGGATCACAATAAATAAAGTGTCGTGATATAATATTGCTGTTGTATCTTCAATAATCCTCGTTGATGATGTTGTACCGGAGCAGTAAGACATCCTGAATGGTAGACAGCAGCAGCAGGATCTTACCTGTATGTTGGTGAGGAGCGTCTCCACTGACGACAGGCCGTCAGCGAATAGGAACGGAGCAGGGAAGCCAGGGGGCAGGGCTTGAGCCAGCGAGGACTCTTCTGGGAAGAATTAACAGACGGACGTTTTTTTATTTCTTCTTGACTTTTTATGTGACTTAATATAATATGGAAATTTTTATCTCTAGTTTTATGACATACTGTACTATGATTTATTTTTATAGCATAATATACAATGACTTTATATGACGATACTATTACATCTTTTCTGACACGTTAGCCTAAGACATGCTGTGCTATGAATAGTTTTCTTTCTCTGTGACATACTACAATAACATTTAATGACATACTAGTCACATCTTTCTTGGCACATTATACTTTTTTTGACATACAGTACAATACATGACATTTAGGAGATATAATATACAATACACTTTATAAGAGGTTTTTTGTGACATACTTTTCTTTATATTACATTTTTAATGTACTTCCTCAGCGAACTATCAGCAGGTGTGTTTCCGAACATGTCAAACTTCTTTTAATCGTCAAACACCAACGAGTGAGTTTCTTTTGAAAAAAACAAAAACAGTTTGAGATGT